>PPLF02000012.1:0-307877 GCA_003706395.2 Danielozyma ontarioensis
TAAAGCTCGCCATCGGAATCGGTAGTCACAAGAACGTCACCAGTCTCGGTGGCAACATGTCCATCGGGGAAAGTGGTGGTGAAAGTGGTAGTGTACTCTGTGTAAGGATCAGAAGACGCAGCACTGGAGCCAGAGATGATGGAAGTAGTGGTGTACAACTCTCCATTAGAGTCGGTTGTGACAAGAACGTCTCCAGTCTGGGTAAGAGAATCACCGTTGGAATCAGTGGTGGTGAAAGTGGTGGTGTACTCGGTTCCAATAACGGAGGTGGTGGTATAAAGCTCACCATCGGAGTTGGTGGTAACAAGAACATCAGCAGTTTCGGTGGCAGTGTTTCCGTCAGCGTAGGTAGTGGTGAAGGTGGTGGTGTACTCGGTGAAAGGATCAGAAGACGCAGCGCTAGAGCCGGCACTGGAAGATGCAGCGCTAGATGATTCAGCAGAACTGGAAGCAGCGCTTGAAGAAGCAGCACTAGAGGATGCAGCACTAGAGGATGCAGCACTCGAGGAAGGAGCAGAGCTAGATGAGGCAGCACTAGAAGATTCAGCGGAACTGGAAGCAGCACTCGAGGAAGGAGCAGAGCTAGAAGCAGCGGAACTAGAAGCAGCACTCGAAGAAGCAGCCGAACTAGAAGCAGCGCTTGAAGAAGCAGCACTAGAAGATTCAGCGGAACCGGAAGCAGCAGAACTAGAAGCAGCGCTTGAAGAAGCAGCACTAGAAGATTCAGCGGAACTGGAAGCAGCAGAACTGGAAGCAGCGGAACTAGAAGCAGCGCTTGAAGAAGCAGCACTAGAAGATTCAGCGGAACCGGAAGCAGCAGAACTAGAAGCAGCGCTTGAAGAAGCAGCACTAGAAGATTCAGCGGAACTGGAAGCAGCAGAACTGGAAGCAGCGGAACTAGAAGCAGCGCTTGAAGAAGCAGCACTAGAAGATTCAGCGGAACCGGAAGCAGCAGAACTAGAAGCAGCGCTTGAAGATGCAGCACTAGAGGAAGCAGCACTCGAGGAAGGAGCAGAGCTAGAAGCAGCGGAACTAGAAGCAGCACTGGACGATTCAGCGGAACTAGATGCAGCACTCGAAGAAGCAGCCAAACTAGAAGCAGCGCTTGAAGATTCAGCAGAACTGGAAGCAGCGGAACTAGAAGCAGCGCTTGAAGAAGCAGCACTAGAGGATGCAGCACTCGAAGATGCAGCACTAGAGGATGCAGCACTCGAGGAAGGAGCACTCGAGGAAGGAGCAGAGCTAGAAGCAGCACTCGAAGAAGCCGCACTTGAGGAAGGTGCACTGGATGATGCAGCACTCGAAAAAGCAGCCGAACTAGAAGCAGCGCTTGAAGATTCAGCAGAACTGGATACAGCAGAACTGGAAGCAGCGCTTGAAGATGCAGCACTAGAGGAAGCAGCGCTCGAGGAAGGAGCAGAGCTAGATTCAGCAGAACTGGAAGCAGCGGAACTAGAAGCAGCGCTTGAGGAAGCAGCACTAGAAGATTCAGCGGAACTGGAAGCAGCACTCGAGGAAGGAGCAGAGCTAGAAGCAGCGCTTGAAGAAGCAGCACTTGAAGATTCAGCGGAACTGGAAGCAGCACTCGAGGAAGGAGCAGAGCTAGAAGCAGCGGAACTAGAAGCAGCACTCGAAGAAGCAACAGAACTAGAAGCAGCGCTTGAGGATGCAGCACTAGAGGAAGCAGCGCTTGAAGAAGCAGCACTAGAGGATGCAGCACTCGAGGAAGGAGCACTCGAGGAAGGAGCAGAGCTAGAAGCAGCACTCGAAGAAGCCGCACTTGAGGAAGGTGCACTGGATGATGCAGCACTCGAAAAAGCAGCCGAACTAGAAGCAGCGCTTGAAGATTCAGCAGAACTGGATACAGCAGAACTGGAAGCAGCGCTTGAAGATGCAGCACTAGAGGAAGCAGCGCTCGAGGAAGGAGCAGAGCTAGATTCAGCAGAACTGGAAGCAGCCGAACTAGAAGCAGCGCTTGAAGATTCAGCAGAACTGGATACAGCAGAACTGGAAGCAGCACTGGATGATGCTACAGTTGAAGAACTGACAGCCGACGATGATATAGCGGTTGGATAATCAGGAAGAGAAGAGCATGCTTGACATGCTGCAGGTCTACCAGAAGTTGGAGGTGCTGCAGAATATTTTATTCCAGCGTTAATCCAAACGACACCATCACCATAGTTGACATTGACCTTAGACATGGAACTGGTACTATAGCCAGTACCAACTTTAGCGTAATACTTTGACCCCAATATAACGGCCTGCAACCAAAGCGATCCATCACTATAACCCCAGTCGTAGAGGGTAGCACCCAACCCGATAATGTTACCATTACCCCAACCAGCAACAGTGTAGGTATGGCTCAGACCAACATCAATCTGAAGTTTCGAGGTTGAGGTGGAAAGATAGATGGTTTGACCCAGTGAGAAACTAACAAGAGATTCAACTTCCATGCTCGCATTTTCACCCACATCCCAACAACCAGTACCAGTAACAATGGTGGTCTGTTGATAAAGCATGTTCACTAAACAGATTTGACCATTGTTAGCAATGGTGGTGGCTCCCAAAACAGCATACGATGCACTAAACTCCTCTTGATAGAACACAATCAAACCGGTGTTTTGCCAAGTAGCGGAAGTAATCAGCATGGTAGAAATACCAAGACTGGTACCACCATATGCGGCAAAGAACATATCACCCAGGTTATCGAAAGTAAGAGCAGTGATGGAATAAGTAGGAACAGTCAAGGAGTCAACGGAGTTCCAACTGAGGGTACCAGTATTCTTGACGGAACCTCCAGTCTCGTAAACTTTCAAACCAATGAGGTTGGAATTAGAACTAATGTAAAATTCACCGTTGACAGTAAGGGAACCGGTCATCAGAGAAGCCGCGTTGTTGACGATGGAATAGTAAACTCCTTCGTTAATGGTAAGATCACCGACGGAAAGATCTATAGTTCCAACAACAACGGTATCCTGGGAGATGGTAAGGGCAATAACCTGAGTAAGGCATGTTGCCACAAGATAGAGACCACTGAAGAATCTCATCTTGGGTAAAACAGGTAGAGTGGAGGAGGTTTGGGAGTCAAATTGGTGATAAGGATATTCCACCCGGTTCCGGGAAGTTCACCATATTTATAATTTAGCACCAGAACTACAAGAAGCGCTGCAAATGAAACTGTTACAAACGTTTGCTTGGGTTCGAAGGCCCCGATTCTGCGGTAGCCAATATTTTTGGCCTCGCCTTAGAATTGCAACATCTTCGGGTGGACCCCGGTGGCCAGTCTGGAAATATTTTTTGGCTGCAACTCGATTCCCGTGCAGCATGCATAACGCATCGCCCAGAATTCGCTAGGTTTTTACGAATCGGCCACAGCCAGGAGGCTAAATACGGCTAGGGATTGTCAAATCACGCGAGACTCTTTACAAGCAGAGAATCATCTATACGCACTCGGGGTGGGGGGCGTTGACGTGGCGAAGTAAAATAACGCTCGTAGGATCTACATTGAATTCAGGTAAATGAGGTCAACCAGCGGTCCATCCCCCTACCTCCTCAGATGCTAACCTTATTTGCCGACCAGAATATAAACTTTCCTTCGTCCATCGCCATCTACAGATCCGGAGTTCGTGGTTAGGAGACCTGTTAGTCCGATCAAGTCGTAATTATTCGAGCTACATAATTGACCAACATTTCAACAATGGAGAAAAAGAAACTCCCGTGTCTGCAACTAGCCACGGAATTTTCATTATCGGCAAAAATAGACAAAAAAAAAAGAAAGCGGCCACAAGCACTCCCACTACGAGTGAAACAACAGACTAATAATCTTTGAACAATCATGTAGAGTAGGAAATAGTCGTATTTTTCTTTGTTGTCTCTATGAACGTTGCTTTTTTTGTAGACACTCCAAAAATATCGGGCAACTGTTCCAATACGATGATATTTATCGGATGTTTGGGACAAGCAATATCATTGTGAGATGGTTTGGTCCCGCGGTAGATAAAAATAATATAAGCTTTTTGCATGAGCAAAATTCTCCGTCGAGCATCAATGAAGGAAATCAAAGAGCAAATTATGCATCGATGCAACTCCGGCGACATTTCAACATGGACCCGCATCGACCCGCCTTACAACCTGTTTCTGAGACATTTATATGTCGCTCTAGTATCTTGCTATCCCCTGACCGTGGCAATAGTTGTAATCATAAGAGATATAATCTGCACCGTGGGGTCGGGTCTGTGGCCTATCCACCTGAAAAAATACGACGAAAAACCCTTGAAGAAAATATACACGACAAGAAAGTTTATTTTTTGCAGTTATAGAATATGACAAAATACCGGCCCCCGCTCACGGTACGCTTCGAGGATCACACGGTCGGTTCGTTCCCTTGAGCCAGCAGAGCCCCTAAGACACCACATGAGTGGGATTAGTCTTGAATTACATTCAGATTTTTACGCACTGCGTACGCCTGAGCGCTAAAAAGGTGCCGCCGTGCTGGAAATGTCATAAATCCGCGAGGCGCCACGCTCATTTGCTTGTCCAGTTCGAGACCAGCAACCCACCGATTCTGCAATTTGTGGCGGCGTTACGGCGTTCTACATTCGTATAGTCTATCGGGGTTGTTGTTTAATACACGCGAGCTCACAACGGGCTCTTGGTAACGTTCTAAAAATCTAAAGGACCCTTGACCTTACAGTATTGAGTCCAGTCTTTGGTCAACGCCGAGTAAACAGCATCAAAGTATCCCTCCACATCAATGGAGTTGACGTACTTGGCCTTCCCCACACGGTTACTGGCAGGGGCCAAGTTAGACGCCCAGATTCTTAAGTTACCGTAAAACGGCGAGTCAAACGACGTATCCACGGCCACCGATACGTTGGTGGTATTTAAAATAAGGTCGGGGAACGCCATGAACCCCGAAACAGCCTCATCCCACATGGGGAGGGTGATGGATGTGGCGTTTCCATCTCCAACAAGATTGTAGATGGCAAAGTACTTGTCTTCGGACTGGATTTCCTCAAGTCCAAACTCATCAATGAGCGAATCAAGAAAGTCCTGGCTTGGATAGATGTAGTTGGTGACATTGCCTCCGATATACACGTCAGTCCAATTCGATGTCAACACAATGTTGGCCGCTTCTGGGTCAAACATCAAGTTGAAGTCAGTGTTGATATCATCCACAAGGTCTCCACCTGTGACTTGGTCGTACTGTCCATCGATGTAGCCTCCCATAATCCAGAGAGCCTTAGCTTCCTGTGGAAGCTTGGGGTACATGGAAATGGCCTGGGCCACCGTGGTGAGGAGTCCGGCAGCATAGACTTCCACTTCGCCGGGATATTTTTTGACAGCTTCGATAAGGGCCATGGCTGCAGGATACGTCTCATTATACGAGAAATCGTCGTAGCTGTAGCTGTCGGTGTAGGCAGGATCCCAAGCTCCCTTCCATACAAACTCCCCGAACAACTCTTGCCAAACATTGAAGGTCTCTTCTGTTCTCATAAGTGGGGCTTCAGCCCCCGCATAGAGTGGAATACACGACGATAAACTATAGTTTTGCAAAATGTCGTAAGCAGCTCCAAGGGCGTCCACCAAGGTTGGATCTCCAAAGGAAGCGCTGATTCCCACAATCTCTATCCCGGCCATCAAGGGAAGCGCCACATTCAATGGTTCAAGCCCGTCATTGTCAATAAACACCTTTCTGGTAGTAGTAGACGTCGAATTGGCACCTAACGCAGATGCAAAGAGCCCCGAAACCAAAGAGAGTCTCGACCAATTCTTGAAACAGCTCTTCATAGTGATAATAATTTCCAACTAACTGACACTTTGAAAAATATTTGCTCTTAAAATACCGGTATGCTGCGGCTTTGTCCATGCTTATCGGAATCAGATAACCAACGCGGCACTTCATGTGCTCGGTTGGGAATGCTGAGAACTTTTTTTTTCTTGTCTCTAGCCTCCGTTGACTGAGAAATTGTTAGCGTCGCACTTCCACGAGAATCTACCGGCTACAACTAGCCTGAAATCGCCCTGCGGAACTAACGGTAGATTTCTCACGGCATACACGACGTCCTAATTAACGACCAACGTTCATCTTGCGCTTCCTCTTGGCTGGTGACCATTGCCTTGCGTCAACAAATTTAGTGGAAATATGCTTATCGATTCTTCATTTTGATATTAACAATGAACCTCGGCCGTCGGTTGGAGTTCTGCATCCGCGGCTCGAAAAACAATATCTGGGGCGGATTTTGCGGTACTGATGGCCCGAGCGCGGGCACTTCCTGTTTGGTAAAAAAAGCACTTCGCTGTTCTCGACTGCATTCGAACACTACAGAGTACTCAGGCGGTTGTGAATGTACAAGACTACGCGCCCTTGAATTTTGCTTCGATGTCGACCGCACCCGCATGCTTCGATGATCATGCATGCTTTTCTGTCCTGCAAGCTAATCTCCATTTCGAGCATGCAGGAGGCCTTTCAGCTCTAGGTAGCCAAATACAGCGGCGGTTCACTACTACATGGGGTACGCCCTCGCTGCAAGCTACTCAACTCGGCATGTGAGTGTTGTCTGGAGGGACGAGATAAATTCCTTTATTTTTGCTACTTTCCATTGTTCTGATTATTTCTCTGCTCTCCCGCCTCCTCTATTTCATGATATTATCCACCGTACTGTCGCCGGTGGTTTGCCCCAAGGTCAAATCATGCTATTTGTCTATTTACATTATGTTACATTTTTTTTCTTTCAAGTAACTGCAGGGAGCCCGCGCTCTCACCTGAGAATCTCTGCCTGAAAATGGCTAGAGTTCCTCGGCCGTAAGATCCGCTTTAATGCGAAATGGCCTGCCCCTCCAGTCGATCTCCTGTCCCCACATGGCTATAAGCCAGATCGGCAACGCAAGCATCTCTCGCATAGTCCACACATATAGCCATTCATACCACGAGCGTTGAAGTGGCGGTAACCTTTTTAGCCACGAAACCAGATAACTAGACTCGGAAATATTATTTACGAACGTGTGGTACTGGACGTAGTCTGTAAGCATCCATATAACCATGTGCACGAAAAAGATCTTCACGTTGAACCACTGTCTCAACCACAATGTGGATATAGCGTAGGTGCCGAAGATTCCACAGATAATGCTTTCAGTGGTGGGTTCCACCAACGTCGCCATCAATACCATGTACTTCCGAACACGGAGCCACCGGATGCGTCGCGTCATGTAATCGTTGAGGGTGTTGTCAGCACCGCTCAATGGCTGAACCACAAAATCTCCCGTGAGGCATGTGCGACCGTTGACAAACTCCCAAAGGGCAATTCCAATCATGTTGTCTTCCCCGATGTACCGGGCAAAGAGCTTGATGGCATTCCCCGGCCCCAACTCCGAGTAATGGTGGGCATCCCGCTTGACGGAAGCAGTGTTGAAAAATTCCGAGTTGTGGCTAGGGATCTGAGACACCGCACCATCCAACTGCGACCTCCGATACAAGTTGGATTTCCCGTTCACACACGGGGCAATGCTGAGATTATTTAGAGACACGTAGAACTTCGAGTGGGACGTCATAAGAAACATCTCATCCAACCTTGCACCGTATTTCTTCAACAGTCGCCGTGCTGAGGGCAGACCGCTGCGGCTTCCTCGTGGACTCAACGTATACTCAAAATCAGACAGTTGCGTGGATCCCACGCTCAACGCCAAGGGAACATGGTGGATGAGCTGTGCCCGACGCGGGCCTCGGACCTGGTCTCCGCTGTTGGTGTTTTGGAGCAACGAGTTCACGGAATTCTTGAGGATATTCTCGCTAGCCCATACGTTGGAGTCCATGATCCACAAGATATCGTGCTTGGCGTGCAAGTATCCTTTAGCAAGGTTGTTAACCTTGGGATTGGGCCCAAAGTGCTGAGTGGACTCGTGCGTGACGGGATCGTGGTCGGAAACCAAGATCTGGGCGTCGATATCTTCATGCTTAGCTATGAGCGCCTCGATGATGGGAATGGAAGCATCGTTTTCATCGTCAATACAAAACAAGATCTGGAGCTTTTCCCGAGGATACCGCTGAAGAAACGAGCTCTCAAGGCATGTGCTGAGCTCAGGATCAATTCCCTTGATGGGGCGGATGATGGTGACTGGCTCGGCCTCTTGAGGCATCGACGTGTTGGGCGGGCTATGGAACTTGCGGATAATGGCAAAGAATCCGTTGTACGCCACAAACACGATCACCGTGTACCACACCAAGAAAAACACCCCCAGACCAACTCTAACATACGAAAGCTCCTCCATTGGTGATGCTAGGACACGTTATATTTTTTCACCTTCTTGACAGGACGCGCAGAACTGCCAATTTTCGACCGTCGGGGTCACACCCGTGCACCATGGCCGCCAGTTGAGACTGAGTCACGTGCACAGCTCGCGGCCGCCCACCTCCTCGGATCCCCTCGGCTACTCGGTCCCATCTTGCCCCACATTGCCTCGTTGCCATACCTGGGGTCGACTGTGATGGTGGTAGCTTCACCAGTATATATAACAGCCCCGATGGAGACAGGGTATTTGGCAGCCCAGACCCCGATGCCGGTAATTCCGTCCAAATTCCGGCACGTGCACTCGTTGGCCCACACATGGACCGCGGACCTTCCCTTCGTCCAGGTGCATTCACCCCCACCCCCACACTAAAAACTAGTGATCCCTGCCAAAAAAAATTTAATCCGACTCCGAGCGCCAGTGATATATAAATTGTCTCCTATCCTTGTGAAATTCGCGTGAATACATATCTGATAGGTTCTTCAATACCCGTTGATCTTTCCCGTGTTTTTTATTTCTGGTCATGTTGAAGCATTTCAGAATGCCTGTTAAACAATTCACCACATCTGCGTTGAAAGGAGACTTGTACAAGTTCCAAAGTCAATTACCGAAGCTACCAGTTCCCACTCTCGAGGAAACAACCTCCAAGTATGTCAAGACGATTGAGCCATTTCTTACCAAGGACCAACTAGCCAAGAGCGTTAGTGCAATTCAAGAGTTCTCCAAACCAGGTGGTCAAGGTGAACAATTGCAAAGTCGTCTTGTTGAATTTGCCGCCAACAAGGAGAATTGGTTGGCGGAGTTTTGGGATGACTACGCCTACCTTTCTTACCGGGACCCCGTCGTGCCTTACGTGTCCTATTTTTTTAACCACAAGGATGTGAAGAACGTTATTGGTAGGGACCAATTGTTGAAGGCCTCTCTTATTGCCTTTTACTCTACCCAGTTTTTATTGGAAGTTGAAAATGAAACTTTGGAGCCGGAAATAATCAAGGGTAACCCTTACTGTATGAATGCCTTCAAGTACATGTTCAATAATTCCAGAGTTCCTGCTGCTGGAAGTGACATCACCAAGTTGTACAACAGCAAAGAACACCGTTACTTTGTGGTTATCATCAACAACAACTTCTACAAGGTTTATCATCACAACAAAAACGATGAACCATTGTCTAAGGCTGAAATTTACAAGCAGTTGTTGTATGTCACTCTTGATTCTTCCAAGTCCGAAAAGGGCTTGGGTCTTGGTGTGTTGACTTCTTTAAACCGTGATGAGTATTTGAATGCTTACAATCACCTTGTCAAGAGTCCGATCAACGAGGCTAGCTTGGAAACCATCTTTGCTTCATCTTTTGTGATTTGCTTGGACAAAGAGAGTCCTGTTACCATCGAAGAGAAATGTAGAAACAACTGGCACGGTGACGGTCAAAACCGTTTTTTCGACAAGCCCTTGGAATTCTTCGTTTCTGCTAATGGTAACTCTGGTTTCCTTGGTGAGCACTCCCGTATGGATGCTACCCCGACTGTCCAGTTGAACAATTTTATTTTACAGTCCATTAAAAAGGAAGACCCTAAAGCCCTTCTTGACGAAATCAACGGATCTTCTGCCACCGCCAATGACTTGCAAGTTGCCGAAGTCCCCAAGCAACTTGCGTTCGATTTGGGTCCTGTTGTCAGACAAGAAATTGAAGCTGCCAAGCAAAAATTCACCTCCACTGTGGAGTCTCTCGATGAAGAAGTATTCCAATACTATGGATACGGTAAGAACCTCATCAAGCAGTTCAAGGTTAGTCCCGATGCCTTTGTTCAGATGATGTTCCAATTGTCTTACTACAAACTCACGGGAAAAATTAGACCCACTTACGAGTCTGCCGCCACCAGAAAGTATCTCAAGGGCAGAACCGAAACCGGACGTTCGGTTTCAAACGAGTCCAAGAAGTTTGTCAAGACCTGGACCGATCCTACCGCCACTGTTGAAGACAAGGTCAATACCTTCCAAGCCGCTTGTAAACAACATGTCAAGTATCTCGTTGAAGCTGCGGATGGAAAGGGTGTGGATCGTCATTTCTTTGGCTTACAACAAATGATCAAGCCTGGAGAAGAGATTCCGGAAATCTTTAAGGACCCAATCTATAAATACAGTTCCACCTGGTACATATCCTCTTCTCAGGTTCCTTCTGAACTCTTCCAGAGTTGGGGTTGGTCTCAAGTTGTGGACGAAGGATTTGGCTTGGCTTACTTGGTCAATTCTGACTGGTTGCACACTCACATTTCTTGCAGAAAGGGACAAGGCTTGAGCTCTGCTCACTTGAAGTATTACTTGACTGAAACCGCCAACGAGCTCAAGGAAGTCTTGACTTCTGCTTTCCCACCAAAAGCCAAGTTGTAATTGCTGGTCAATCCACGTATGTTGTAACAAATGAGTTGAATAGACAAAATTGTAGCGTAAGTTGTTACACCACAAAATGGTCCATCAGATCGTCTTCCATTGCCATCGCCATTTCGTATTGACAGATCAACCCATGCAAAGACTTCACGGTACTGGTAGCTAGGGTCCAGATGTGACATCACATTCTGATGGGCTTGAATCTGATGTGTCACCAAAGGGCCGCCAAGGGCCCTTTTTGCGATTGTCATCATCCAAAAATGCCACTTCTGCGTTTGAGGTGCCATTTCCAGTATTTTACTGTCGCTTTTGCATTTGCACTGCCACCTATTGCCCATTCACGACAGTCCGTCTTCTTTTCATCTTCGGCTACTTCTCGTCTGGTTATAGTCCACTTGTTCTTCTCTTTCCACCTATGATGGCCACCGTCGGAGGCACTCCACCTGCCCGAACACTATGTCATTGTATTGTCATGAACACATTCACTTCTGCCACGTTCCTGAAGTATCTTTCTTCACCTCCCCTCTGCCACACGACAGCATTGTATGTCCATACATCGTGTGCGATGCAGTCCGAGATACTCGTAAACAGTGGTGACGCGGCGCGGCCAGGTTTGATGACATAAGCATCGCGCTGCTGTCGTCTTTTAAGTCTAGTTATCTGCGCGATAGCCGGTATCTCATAATTGTTTATGTTTCCCCCATCGTCTAATTGACGACCGATAAACACTCCTCTTGACAATCACAACAGCCCTAGCCTCGACTACCCGAAACTTCTAAGTACTTTTATGGTTCCATCTTGCTCCACCACGCCCTCAACCATACGCTTGCCACATCTCCTCTACCCATGCCCAAATCTCTCCATTTGTTCGATTGATGCGCGATGACTTGTTTGCGTATCATGTGCCTAAATCGTGATCTTGTCAATTAAACCTCCTAATGGACCGTTGCCATCATGTGCACCAGAAGATCATCCAATGTATTGCATGCAATATTCCTCGGGGATTCTTTTTGCTGTAAGCAATGCTTTGTAAAAACTCCACCCACAACATATTTTTTCCCTTTTGTACTGTGTTTGTCTGCTCGTCTAAATTGAAGCTGCACGTTCTTTGTTTGCCGAATTCCCATATTCCGTAAAAAGGTTCTAGCGCCAATTATTTCGGGGTAAAAGGTGCAATGGGAATGGCTCTAGCCAAGGGAGCTGCATTCAAATGGCTCTAATGTTTGCCCTATTATTTCATCTGCCGACGAGCTTTTTTGGTTATTTTTTTTTGGGTTGACGTTGATTGTGTTTGAAATTTCGGTGTCTTTCCCCTTATATAGTAGTATTCATTAGTGACAAAACTGAAACTAATTTTTATCTTCATTTTTTTTCTAATTCTTTGGTTGATACCCAAAAAGTTTTAAATTCCTATTTAATAGTGTGTGTTGCCAAGTGGTGACGTATTTCCCGAGATTGTGAGTTCGTGTTGCAACCAGATCAGGCTTTCCTATTTGGAGTAGATCTCACAACCTAATTAAAAATAAGGAAAAGAGAGACTTTTTAGTGTGTGGTTGTCTATTCACCGGTTCAAAAAACTGTCATTCCTTTTGCCACTCGGGGGCTTCCTTGATTCAATTGCAAACGCAAGTAGAAAATAAGGTCCCTTTCGGCAAATTAGCCCTTCACCAATTTCTTGACTTCCTTTCCTATTCGTTCCTTTGTCAATTATCACCCAATTCCTCCATTTCAAAAATTTTCCCATTGACTTTAACCCCCTACAACTTTTTCATCTTCATTATAAACCTGTGATCCTGGCATTTCTTGAAGGTCCAATTGTTTCTAATTTATTATTTTTCCAAGTTCCGAATTATTATTCCCTTTCATTGTGGTTTACCATTAAAAACAGCATCATCCTGCTTACATGCATCCTTGATTTACTAATTCGTCATGTCAAAACCCTACAAAAATCACAAGCGACAAAAACTGTCGATGCTGAATGTAGGCTACTACTTTTCTGAATCTGCAACCACCACTCCTCAGCAGCAGCATTCTCACCCAACTCATCCTCATACCGTTCCTCATCCTCATGCCATTGACGAATCCATTTACGACCATGATGATCCTTATAGTTTAAGTTATAACTTTCCGTCGGGTCAAAATGTTACTCCCCATCATAATCAACACCTTTCTGCTCCTCTGACAATATCAAGACCAACAGACCCTGTCATGGCTAGTGGTGGTGCCCATCCCCCCATCCCCTCTACAACTTCTTCCACTCCAATTCCTCCACCTCACCAATCTGTCAATCACCCTCAACAACAGCTGCAGCCCCACCAGATCCCCCAACAGCCTCAATTCTATCAAGGCCATTATGGTAATTTAGATCCTCCATATGCCATGAACAGCTCTTTGGACTCTTATCAAATGACCTATAGAATGGCCAACTCCTCCCTGGCCGCTGCTGCTGCTGCTGCAAACAACAAACAGCATAATAAGAACAATCTTTCGATTTCATCCCACTTCAACCTATTCAACTTGAGCGACAATACTGCTCCTGATAAGCGTTTTGGATTACCATTACCGGCTCCTCAAGCAAATGTTGTGAGTGATCTCGTTGGCACATTGGCAAATGTTGATGGTTCGAATATCAATAATTACCTCTTGACTGTATTGTATAAGCTAAGTGTACCCGTTCCCCTTGACGATTTTTACAACTTACTTTACAATAATGAAAAGTCTCTCTTCATTAACATACCTAATAAGATCGATCGTACCTTCGTGAGTACTTCTATGCCAAATACTTCCGTGGATGCTATCAATCAACTTTTGAATGTGTTCAAAAATCCAAATTTAATGGGTTCTTTCTATCCCAATTTGGCCAACAAAGAAAACAAGCTCACCAATATCAACTATCATGAACTTCTCAGAACATTCTTGGCAATCAAAATTCTCTTTGATATTTTGATTCAGCTCCCCAACAATGCCGATGAGCCCCAAAATTACACCATTCCCCGTTTGTCTATCTACAAAACTTATTACATCATTTGTCAAAGGTTAATTTCTCAGTATCCCAGCTCTTCAAATACCACGAATGAGCAACAGAAATTAATTCTTGGGCAATCAAAATTGGGTAAGCTAATCAAGTTGGTCTACCCCAATCTCTTGATCAAAAGACTTGGAAGCCGAGGCGAGTCCAAGTATAATTATTTGGGTGTTGTTTGGAATGAGAACATCGTGTCCGACGAAATCAAGGAACTCTGTAACAAACATGAGTTGGTGGAGTTGACTGATGTCTTCAACAAACAACAATTGGTCTCGCTTCCTTTGCACTCACATAGACATAAGGCTACCAAATCTTCATCCACCAGAAGAGAGAAGATGTTTGGTGACCAGGATTCTGTTGTCAGCCCAGAACTTTCTTTCATTCATCTGACCATCAAGTTTCCCATCACTCCCGATTTCACCATCCTCGGAGAACAAAACTGGTTTGAACGAGTCAAGTTTAATGTTTACGCCAAGCTTGAACTGTACAATATTAACTATCTTACTGTCCAAGACATTTTTCTTAACAACGAGAACTTATTGGATAAAGATGGATTGGTGAAAAACATTGTCAGTCGTTTGATTATGCCACTTGTCTCTCGAGGTGAATATGGTATCGATCTCTATCTTTATCTCATCATCATTGTTGAGTTGTTGCCCTATCTCTTGTTAATCAAATCATCGACCGAAATCAACTTTCTTAAGAATCTTCGTCTGAACTTATTGTATCTCATCAACAACTTCAACTCGGAGCTTTCTTCCATTGATAACAATGAGATATTCAACCACAAAAACTTGTCCATCTTTCTTCTAATTCTCAAAAAGCTCATTAATCTTAACGATCTTTTAATCACTTTTATCAAGTTGATTATAAAAGACGATTCAGATAACAAATCAGCGATGGCTGTTGACATTGAGAACTTTTTCGTGGATACTGACTCTAGGACATCATCGGTGTCGGAAATGTCAACGGTGTCCTCGGAAACGCTTGCTACCGATTATCAAGACCCGCTTAATATGAACTTCAAAAACATTCTTTCTAATGACTTAGTTTATACCTTGATCGGGTATAACTTCGATCCCACTCTCAATCATGAACAAAAATCTTCCATTTCCATGAACTTCATCTCCCTGGAAATCAATCTCATTGACAACTTTTTCAAAAAGGATCTTCTTGCTTTTTTGAAGGGCGAAGACCGCTTGGACCCCGAATTGGACGTTCGCAAGGACTCGTTAATTCTAAGCTCCCGAGAACTCTCCAAATTGAGCTCTTTGATTGATCTCATCGACTCCAAGCTCCTTTCTCATAATTTCAAATCAAAATACCCCATTCTCGTTTACAACAATTATGTCAGTTTCATTCTCAACGACTTACTCAAGTACATCTTCCTAAACCAACCTCAAAATCGTCAGCTGGAACCAAAAAACAGCTTTGGTAATTGGTGGGTATTTAATTCCTTCATTCAGGAGTATCTTAGTCTCCTTGGAGAAATCGTGGGACTCAATGAACTCTTGTGATGGCTTCATCTCCAAAAATTTCTTTTTATTCTATCTCTATCTCTATCTCCTCTTTATCTAGCCCGTCTATTTCTTCTCCAGCCGCTTTTTCATCATTGCATAGTCACCTCGGGCCCTTATATAGCATTACACATTTTCATGTTTAATTAGCGACTCCAATAAAGATGCCTGCATTGCTGCAACACGTTGGTGTACGGGTGTTTATTTAAGAAATCTTTCCGTCACCTCACCCCATGCCTGCTCTCCCAAACTCTATCAAGCTTATAAGTGGAAATTCCCACCCTGAGCTCACCAGTCTCATAGCCACTAAACTTGGTCTCCCTATAACCAAAGTTGGTGCTTTTCAATATACAAATCGAGAAACAGCAGTTGCAGTTGGTGAATCACTTCGAGATGAGGATGTCTATATTATCCAAACGGGTTGTGGTGAACAAGAGGTCAATGATTTCGTCATGGAGCTTCTTATTATCATAAATGCATGCAAAGTTGCTAGTGCTAGAAGAGTTACCGCTGTGATCCCCACTTTTCCGTACGCTAGACAAGACAAGAAGGACAAATCTCGAGCTCCCCTTACCGCCAAATTAATTGCCAATCTTTTACAGACTGCCGGCTGCAGTCACGTCATCACCATGGATTTACACGCATCACAAATCCAGGGCTTCTTCAGAGTACCTGTGGATAACTTGTATGCCGAGCCTTCGGTACTACGTTATGTTACCGAAAATTATCCTCGTAATGATTTAATTATCGTTTCTCCCGATGCCGGTGGTGCTAAGCGAGTTGCTTCTATTGCTGATAAATTGGACGTGAATTTTGCTTTAATCCATAAGGAACGTCAAAAAGCAAACGAAGTTTCCAAGATGGTTCTTGTTGGGGATGTTTCCGACAAGGTATGCATTTTGATTGACGATATGGCCGATACTTGTGGTACCCTTTGCAAGGCCTCTAGTGTCCTCTTAGAGAACGGCGCAAAGAAAGTTATTGCAATAGTCACACATGGTATCTTTTCTGGTAATGCCGTGGAAAAATTGAATAATTCTCGCCTTGATAAGATTCTTTGTACCAACACCATGCCATTGGGAGATAAGATGAAGAAATGCCCCAAAATCGAACTTTTAGACATTAGTCCTACTCTTGCCGAAGCGATTAGGAGATTACACAACGGTGAAAGTGTGTCTTACTTATTTAATAATGCCCCAGCATAGTCGTTATAGCTTTCATTAATATAGATAATTATCCTTTATTAGATTCAATTGCATCCACCAAATACCATTTGACCCCGACACTCAATTGAAATGGATTATCCTGCTCGTTATTATTTTCAGGAGTGACAGTGTGCTCTTCAATTGAGTTCACTTTACCGAGCATCCACTCTTTGCCTGATAAATTGTGGCCTTCGGTCCGAAGGAAGTAATGAGGAGCTCCCACGTTGAACGCGGCCCATGGGTGAACAATGCTTGTGTTGTCGTCTTCTATTCTTGTTGGCAAAAACATCACCAAATCATCAATTGAAAAGTGATTGATTGAGATAGTTCCCCTTCGCTTGACGGCTAGTTTAGTAGCTTCGAGAGTTTTGGCCTTGTTTTCCTTGGTAAGCTTCTTGGCGAAGCCTTCGACATCCTTGAAGCGCTTGCTAATAGCGTTTAGAAAAAACTTTTGGTTTACCATACCGCCGTCGGAGTCCTGAATCTTGAGATGCACGTTCTCGTTGAACTGGATAAGCTTCATAGATTCGTCAAATCTATTGAATGAGTTAGCAAATATGTCTTCATAGATTTGGATGAGTCGTTGAGACTTTTCAATGACCTTGCTGTGTTCTTCTTCTCCCTCGCAGACCGGAGAAGACGACGAGTCTTCCTCTACTTGGCCTTCTTCCACGAGTCGCTTAGTCCACTTCATTGATTCAGAAATTTCATCAAGCACCGTGGAGTTCAATTGACTGTCAGTAACCACTAATGATTCATCAGCGTTCCTTTTCTTGAGACCTTTGACCCGCGTGATACGGAATTCTCCCTTAGGATTATGGTCAGTATCTTTCACGAGGAGTAATCCCATATGTTCAAGCACGTAGCAGAATTCTAGGACGAAGTTGAAGTTTGTATCAACAAGAATCTTGATGCGCTTGAAAAGGTCACCAACAATATCGTTCAACTCTGAAATAGTATTCTCATGATATTTCTCCTTCGCTTGGGTAAGCTCCATGAGATTCTCGTAATCATCAGTGAGTTCATCAATTTTTGCATTGAGTCTTTTGATTTCCTCCTCTAAATGGTTCCGTTCTTGAATGAATTCAGATTCCTTGGATGACATATTAGAAAGTAAATCGGTCTTCACATTCTGTGAGTCCTCAAGTTGGGTACGTAGACTCAGAATTTGCTCGTTTAATTTGTGAATTTCCTGAGAGGTACCAGTGTTAAGGCGGGTAAAATTAGCAACATGGTCCTGGAGCTCGGAGATTCGATCGTCCTTCTTGTTTAGTAACTCCTGTAAATGTACCACTTCCTGGTCGGTGCGGCCCTTTGTATCATTCCATTTACGGCTAAGATCCTCGATCTCATTGTCCTTGCGAATCAACAGCTGCTCGCTTTGCTCTTTTTGATTGATTGCATTGGCGTTAGCCTGGCTGATTTGGGCCCGGAGATCTCTGATTAAGGATTCGTTCGCCATATTCTTTTCTTGAAGCTCGGCATTCTCCTTGCGAAGGCGAATATTGTCAAGATGCTTGTCAATGGTGGTGGAAGTATCCAACACTTGAGACCTTTTGGGTGACTCTGAAGCCCGGCTGGGAGTCAGGCTCGAAGTGTGTCTCCGCTGTAATAGCTGAGTAGGATTCGCAGGAGGAGTTGCCACCAGTTTGGTGTCAATGATAAGACTCATTCGGGTGCTTGACGTTTTGCTTTCCAGCTTGATCACTGGCCAGTTGGAGATGTTCTTGTATTGTTGCAGATGAAGTAGATTTTCAAGTTTCTTTATACGAGACTTGAGTCCCTTGATCACATTAAAATCAACTTCCTCATCAGGACCAGTGATTCGAGATTGCTCAAGCTTGTTGTTGTGCGGTGAAGTATAGGAACTTAGTGAACTCACAATTTTGGTGACCTTTTGCATGTTTTCGGTGCTCTTGATGAGATCGGCTAAGTTCTTCTCGAGAATCTCGGCTGACTTGATTGTCGTCAGACCCTTCACCAATTGAATGTAGTTTGTGATATCTTCTCGTTCAATCTGACAGTCTGTGATGTTGAAAATGGGGATGGTTTTGAAGCTCACCCCGCCATTGACCAAAGTAATGTCGATATTGGGTATATTGAGACGAGCATCTTCCGAAGTGCCAAGAAGTGTGATGAAGTTGTTAAATTTCTTGGTCCAAAGCTTTTGAAATATTTTCTCGTGTTCGATGATAGTTGCAAGCTGTTCAGAAAGGGTGCTTACGATTCCCTTAGAGTAAAAGTCGTACCACTCGAATTGACGCCGCTTTTCAATGAGTACAAATCCAAATAGAAGAGGGAGATCAACAGTGAGTGAAAGATAATCCTCAGCCTGCTTTATCTGATTGACTGCATGATAAGAAACATCACTGGTGTCATCTGAAGGAGCAGTTAACAATTTGAGGTCATTCTTGAGACTGACCATGCTCATTTGAAGACTGGCTATAGTATGAAACAAGGGGGCAGACTCTTGCACGAGCTTGGATCTGAACTCATATAACTGTCGAACAAACAGACGCAACACACGGTAGCTGTCTAAAATATCTTGCAGGACTTTAACATGCTTGTCTTGTAAGTCGGAAAAAAAGTTGGCACTCTGAAGATCATCTGCTATGCCGTCAACCAACAGAGCGACCGTTTGCACATTAGAAGAAGGTTCATGGTTCTTGAAGGAGCTGATGGACTCGTTTCGTAGTTGCTCTATCTTAGCATCGACGGAAAGTTTCTCCTCGTTGATTTGGTTTATGTTGGTGGACATGGAATTGAATTTTGCCACTATTTGGGAAAGCTTCTGCCCCACAAAGTCGGCACTTTGTTGAAGTTTATCCACATCGAGAAACTTATAGAGAAGGATGTCCATGGGGTGATGCTTTAGAGAAATCTTAGGGAAAGACTTGAGTGTGTTATAGTGAGACAGCCAGGCCTTATGGAGGGTCTTCATACTCAAGAGTTTGATGTAGTTGAAATAGCTGTTGAAGTTCTTTTCGATGTCATGAATGAAGTTAGTGCAGAACTGGAAGATCGTATTTAGCGACTTGAAGATGTTATTAACATGGCGAATGAGCGTTTTGGCCACCTCGTCAGCCACCCGGCAGTCGCTTAGAATGGACTTGGCCCATGCCTCGTGGAGCTTTAGTTCGCTAGAAAACCTTCGTCCTTCAAAGACGAATGGTTTGGGGGCTGGGAGCTTAGCGTAGTCGCCACTGCTTTGCTGGATGTAGGAAGCAAGGATGGACTTATCATATTCAGCAGCAAATACACGCTTGTCAAACACATAAACGTCGTTTAGTTCGTTGATGATGTTAAAGTTTAACTTGATACCAAAGGATGTAAGAAGGAAAACGTTATCCACATTGCCGAGCCCGTATTGTGTGAAGGATTCCACTAGGAACTCCTTAAAAGATGCAAGGGTGTGAAAGCGAACCGGCTTGGGCACCTGGACCAGTTCCCCATTATGAGCATTGACAACCACAAGATAAGAAATCCCTGCGGTTAACTGAGTCATGCTGAAGAAACTGAAGGAGAAAAAGGGGGTGGTTAAGAGTGGGTGAGAAAAGTTGTGGTTGAGAGTTGGAGGGAAGTAGGCGTTGCCATCAAGGAAAGTGCTGCGCGCATCCATAGTTAGGATTTCCGTTTTTGTCCATTATTACACACTAAATTAATCATCTTCATCAAACTTGGGAGCCAAGTAGAACCGCAAGTAACCACCAGCATCTAACTTATATTCAAACAATGCGGGGGTCTTGTCGGCCAATTTGATGGTGATGGTGGAAGACAAGGCGGTGGCCTTAATAATGTCACTTAAATACTTTAAACCAAAGGTAAGGTCAACTGGGTGTTCCAAGTTAACCTTAATGGATTCTTCGGGATGGTCAACATCAGTGTAAGGTTTCAAGACCACGGAACCAGTTCCAGATTCACCTTCGGAAGTAAACTTGACGGACTCCTTGGTGACGATAATGTTTAAAGATTCACTAAGATTTTTCAAGTCACGCACAATCTTGGAGAACTCCGTTGAAGGCATGTTGATGACACTGTCATAGTCCATGTCGTCAATTTTGAGGAACTCGCTATCGATATCCATCAACTTGAGAGAGTATTCACTGACTCTTTCCTTCTTCTTATCTTCGAAGATGGTCATCACGCTATCGGGAGAGTCTTCAGCCAAGATGGTAAGATAATCTTCATTATTACCACATTTTATGATCTTAGAGAAAGATTCCAAATCAATACCCAAGGTGATGTCACGGTCACATCTATAATCAGTGAAGGCGCTTTGACCAACCAACAAACTAACCAACAAAACTCTGGAATCATCAACTGCTTGAACAGTTATACCGTGTTCGGTACAATTGAAGTTACATAACTTCACACAATCCTTTACGGAGTCAACAATCTTCTTAAGAAGACTGGCTTCATCAAATTTACCTTCAAGCATGTTTTTTTTTCAGTGGTGTAGAGAAAGAAAAAAGTGGACGGGACGCGCCACGTACGCGTATATAGCGCGTTCCAGAGTACCAGCTAGCGGACCCGTACCTCTAGGTGAGTCCTGGGCCTGGGTGAAGGTGGCACTATGGAGTCAGCGGAGCTCAGAGTGGGATGTGTGGTTGGAGGCGGTTGGTGAGACGAGAGACGGAAAGACTGGAGAGGGAAAGACTGGGCGACCAGTGTTTTAGCAAGAAGATCGAATTTTCACATTTTGTAGCAAACTGGCTAGAATTCACCAAGTTTTGAGAATATAAGGCTCGATTGCAACTCAAGAGTGTAATATGCACCAAATTGGGAAAATTAACGAACCACCCAGAGTTAGCACCACCAAACAGCACACAGAAATACGATAAGAAGAAAATACCGACGAGTATGAGCTACATTATTTACAAGAAGAAATTACCGATGAGTATGAGTTATATTATACAGAGTATGTAGGTCGTCAGTGGCGAGGAGCAAGGGAAAGCAGGAGAAGCCATGGAAGGAGTCGATGTAAGAGGTTTGTGAGACAGTGCCGGTAAGAAATTTAGAGCGTTAGCTGCTTTTCTTGTCGTGCATCTCCTTTCCCCACTTATAGAGGTCTTGCCTGTATCTATCCACCTTCACCAAGCCATTTCGAAGCTGAGAAAGGGTCTTAATATATTCACTTTGGCGTTGAATTCCCACTTGGAGATGATTTATGAGGTCTTCCTGAATATTCGTGAGCTCTTCACTCTCTTGGGAGAATGCCTTGGCCTGATGTTCTTCATACTTGATCAAGGTCCGCGGGAGGGAAAAGAACGGGTCGGAAATCTTCACCAGAGTACTAGGAAGCTCTCCTTGAACTGATGATACCGAGCCTCGGGTGATTCTTTTGTTTTCGTCAACCTCGGCCGGCTTGGAAGGCTCAGGCTTGATGTTATCCTTTTCCTCGTCCTGAACCAAGCCGTGGTCGTAGGATTCAAGTCCAAGCTGTTCTTCAAGCAAGTAGAACCAATCTTCTCCATTGAGAACCTGGAAAAGCTTGTTCAACCAGTTGAGATTCTTCTGCTCTAACTCAATGATTTCTATCAATTCGGTGGCTAGACGATTGAGAACATCCAGTTTGTAAGTCTTCAGAATGGCAGGATGACTGATGATCTCCGAAGGATGCGATAACGGGGCAAGGATTTCGGTAAGCTTTAATTTCCTGAACACATCTTCATCGTCGGATTCATCGTCCAACTCGTCCTCCGAAGTATCGGTGATGTTTTCCTGGGAGATTTCGCCGTTGATTTTCTTCGACCGCTTGTTGGCCCCGTAATAATCCAGCCACTTTCGCTTGTTCTGGTACGTCTGTTTGGCAATGGCTTGATTGGTTAACACAAGATGGGTTTCTCCTTCATACTCTACCACCTTGGAGTGAAGGGCATCAGGGTTCGTGGAGTTGGAAATCTGGCTGGGCTTGTTTCCGCGGTTACTGCCGCCAAGGGTGACATTAGGAACTGTCTTCTGGCTTTTGGCCACCACCGCCTCCTTAAACCGGGAGATGATGTCTAGACTGTGATTATCAAGCATGGATAAGAAATATGAAGTTACAAAAAATGTATGCAGTATGAAAAGAACAGAGCCGCGGACTATGTGCAGCACGGAAACCGGGGCACGGGTTTTTAAAGGGGACGAATCATGGCCCGGCGGCCGGGGCCCAATTGTGGGGATGCTAAACTCCAGATGGAGCACGGGCCACGGCTATGTAGACATTTCGTTCGACAATGGCGAGAGAAACGCGATTCGGGTCGAGCTCTTGCTTGTCAACGGTAGAATCAACCGGTAGGCATCCTGGGTATTAATGTAGTAACGGTACATTCGCTTGGCCCGGACAAACCCAAAGGACTCATAGAGCCGCAAAGCCGCGGTGTTGAAGGTCTCCGTCTCCAACATGACCTCGTCCACGCCGTCATCCTCGATCATGTGGTCGATTGTGAGCTTGACCAAGTTCTTGGCGATTCTTCGTCCCCGGAACTCGGGGTCAATCACCAACATGCCGATGTAGCCCCGCATCCGAACCTCACGGTGGGGCTCCACCTTCGAGATAATGACTCCCACAATGGCATTGGGCTGGGTGGGATGGTTCACAATGTAACAGTAATGCGGCCAGGTGTTAATGAAAAACCAGTATACATAGATCGAGTACGGCTCAGAGAGATGCTGGTCAATGAGACGCGACACCTGCGAGATTTGCTCCTGCTTGGAAGGATCAATTCGGCAGTACTCGAGCCCATCGATGGACGTGAGGTGCAAAGAGGTCATCAAGGGCGCAAAACACGTTGGAGGAGGAGCAAAATTAGGTGGCCCCGGTACTGCGATTACGTAAGCCATACCCCCAGGTCCACCGTCGCCCGGGAGCCCGGGCGGACGGCAATGTCCCACCTGGGGTCCAGGCTCCGAGTGTCACCGGGCTCACCACATGAGCGTACTTAACCTCCAGCAAACGTGCTCACGACTAACCGTTCGTTGCTGTCAAATCATCATATTTCTACGCAATTAAAGTCCAGGTATGATGACGCAATGGGAGGGATGAGATTTTTGAGCGTCACCTGGTGTCGGACTCCGGAAGAATGTGATCCTTTCGGAGTTCTCTATGCAGGAATTTCCACTTAATCTCCCAATGTCCAACAACATAGATTGACGTCGAAAGACGATATAGGGGACGGAAAGTCGCATAAAATAGGCGGTGGAACCATCTGTAGACTAGCAACCAACTCCTCAGCCAGCTGCTGTGAAGCTGCCGGGTGGGTGGCAGTTGGGGGAGGAGTGTCCCCGCCGGCGGATCAGGTGGTGGTCCTGCATATGGCGATTGTCACCACCAGACTCATATAGGTGTCCCCACGAAATATATAAAGAGCGACATCCGGCGTAATGCTCACAATTTCCCTTTTTTTTCCTAGTTAATTCAATTATTACCACAATGCCTCTTAACTTGTCTAGAAAATCTGGTGTCATCTACGGTGACGACGTCCGTAACTTGTTCTTGTACGCTCAAGAAAAGGGATTTGCTATTCCTGCCATCAATGTGACTTCCTCCTCCACCGTGGTGGCTGCTTTGGAAGCCGCTAGAGACAGCAAGTCTCCAATCATCTTGCAAACCTCCCAAGGAGGTGCTGCATACTTTGCTGGTAAGGGAGTTTCCAACGAGGGACAAAATGCTTCTATCAGAGGATCCATTGCTGCTGCTCATTACATTAGATCCATTGCTCCAGCTTACGGTATTCCAGTTGTTTTGCACACTGACCACTGTGCCAAGAAGTTGTTGCCATGGTTTGATGGTATGTTGGACGAAGACGAAAAGTTCTTCAAGGCTACCGGAGAGCCATTGTTCTCTTCCCACATGTTGGATCTTTCCGAAGAAGCTGACGAAGAAAACATCGGTACCTGTGTCAAGTACTTTGAACGTATGAGCAAGATGGGCCAATGGTTGGAGATGGAGATCGGTATCACCGGTGGTGAGGAAGATGGTGTTAACAACGAGCACGTCCAAAAGGAATCTCTCTACACTTTGCCAGAAACCGTCTTCAAGGTGCACGAAGCCTTGGCTCCTATTTCTCCAAACTTCTCCATTGCTGCTGCTTTCGGTAACGTCCATGGTGTCTACAAGCCTGGTAACGTTCAATTGAAGCCAGAAATTTTGGGTGACCACCAAAAGTACGCTAAGAAGCAAACTGGTTCTTCCTCTGACTTCCCTCTTTTCCTTGTCTTCCACGGAGGTTCCGGTTCTTCTCAGCACGAGTTTGACGTCGCTATCAAGAACGGTGTTGTTAAGGTTAACTTGGACACTGACTGTCAATATGCTTACCTCGAGGGTATTCGTGACTACGTGCTCACCAAGAAGGACTACATTCTCAGTCAAGTCGGTAACCCTGACGGAGATGACAAGCCAAACAAGAAGTACTTCGATCCAAGAGTGTGGGTTAGAGAAGGTGAAAAGACCATGTCCAAGAGAATTACTGATGCTCTTGAGATTTTCCACACCAAGAATCAATTGTAAGTAGTGTGATATTTATCGTATGTACATGACGTTACTTAATGTAGTCCATGGGCCTTGGGAGTTGCACGGAAAGGGGTGCTTTTCAAAACTGCCACGTCAGATGAGTGGGCCGCCAAGCGGTGAAATCGTGGTAGCACGGTCGGAAGCCGTGACTGCTCGAAGGCCGCCAACCGACGGCCTCTATAAAACCAGACACCTTCTGCTCCCATGTCCCACACTCCTCCCACCGTCTTTCGGCTTTACTTGTGACTCCCCTTGCCACGCCCTCGCGCTCCCCTAGCCATTTCCCCCCCACTCTCGTGCCACCCGCTCTTTCTTACTCGTTCTTCATCATCGTCCGCACCTTATCGTATGCCGGCATCGTGTTGTATGGGTTAATTTTCTTCCCTTGAAGATGTGTTCCAATCATCGCGTTGGCCTTCACGTACTTAGAGACACACCGATCAATACACAGCGCTTCGCCCGCGTTAATCTCGCCTTCTCCATATTCTCTGCCAATACACTTGTCCCGACATGTGTGAAGAAGCTTGTCGAAAGTGCCTGCCGTGGCAACAAACTGGATCTCTGCAAGCTTCACCTTTTCAGGGTCCACCACCACGTTTGAGTACTGGGCCGTATTTCCTAAAAACAATGACATATTAGCTGGAAACTGCCGGACTTGGAGCTGGAGGTGTAAGAGAATATGATTTTTTCGCATCGCTCACCTCCACCATAACGCTAAAAGCATACCGTTTGTTCATTTTTTGGCGGTGTTTTTTTTGCATACCTCTTTTCCTACTTTCAACTATGCACGTCCTCCTCACCAACGATGACGGTCCGTTGGATGACGTACTGTGTCCGTACATCAAGTACTTTGTTGACGAGATCACCCAGAACACGGATTGGGATCTCTCCATCGTGGTGCCCAACCAACAGCGGTCTTGGATCGGAAAGGCCCACTTCGCCGGAAAGACGTTGACTCCAACCTACATCTATACCCGGCCATCCACAGCTACCAAAAATCCTGACATCAACCAGTTCATTGGTCCGTTTGACGACCCACAGGATCTTCCCGACCACCAGGAATGGGTGTTGCTCGACAGCACTCCTGCCGCTTGCGCCGATGTGGGAATCCACTACTTGAACAAAGGCCATGCGCCGGTAGACTTAGTGGTGAGTGGTCCCAATTTTGGAAAGAACTCCAGCGATCTCTACATCTTGTCGAGTGGAACCGTAGGGGCTTCTTTGGAAGCGTGCACCCATGGCGTCAAGTCGATTGCGTTGTCGTACGAGTTCCACAACTTAGATCATAACTACGAGAACCTCAAGGAAGCTGCCAAGATCTCTGTCAAGTTGATTCTGCGGCTTTACAGCCACTGGAAGCCGGACGTGGACTTTTACTCCATCAACGTGCCGCTAATTGACCTGTTGAAGTTGGGGGAAACCAAAATCAAGTACGCTCCTATTTTCAAGAACAAGTGGGGCTCCATCTACGAGGAGGTGGAGCAAGACGGCAAGCGCCGATTCAAATGGAATCCTGACTTCAAGGCGGTGTATAAGCACGGGTTGACGCAATCCCACCACTCTGACAACAGGGTCCTTTTGGACCAGGGCGTCAGTGTAACGCCATTGAAGTCGACTTTCTTCCAGGTGGACCCTATGGAGGGCGAAATTGTTCTTGGCGATGACGAAAGTGCCGTCACTGCAGCCGGCTCGGCCAAGAAGGTGTTTTTGGTCACCATAGATGCCTCGAACTACGTATACCAGCCGTTGGTAGATGCATTTAGTCGCTTGGGCTACCAGGTCACTTCCGACAAGTCTGTTCTCGTGGAAATTCTTCACAACTCCAACCTCAAGGTGTTCCACTACGGTGAGTACGAAGACATCGACTTGAACCTCATTATGTCTCACCCATCGCAGTACTTCATTCCCTCCTACATCTACAGGAAGGCATTAATCAGAAAGCATTTTCTTGCCAATACCGTGCACCATTATGTTACCAAGCACCCTGAATCTGTCCTCAAGCACGCAGTTCCCGAGTCCTACCAACTTGAGGTGGACTACGCTGAGTTTCTTGATGATGCGCTTGATGACGCATACGAGCTCCGCGACGAAATCGACGCCGGCTCCAAGACCTGGATCCTCAAGCCAAGCATGTCCGACAAGGGCCAGGGAATCCGCATCTTCAACACTGTCGACCAGCTACAGGAAATTTTTAACTCGTTTGAACAGGATTCCGATGACGAGTCCGAGGACGTCAACGCCGATAACAACAACGGCGTCATCATCTCCCAGCTCCGCCACTTCATTGTCCAGGAATACCAGACCAGTCCGCTCCTCCTTCCACAATACGACAACAAAAAGTTCCATCTTCGAGTGTACGTGGTTTGCGTGGGAAACTTACGAGTGTTTGTGTATAAGAACATTCTAGCGCTCTTTGCCGACTCTTCATACTCGTTGCCCGACTCTGCCTCCGAGAACATTTCCATGAATGGGCACCTTACAAACACATGCCTCCAGGACTCTGGCAATGCCATGGTGGTTCCATTTTGGGACCTCGTTGGCATTACCGCCTTCGACAAACAGGCCATCTTCGACCAGGTCAAAGCAATCACCGGCGACGTGTATAATGCCGCTAACACCGTGGACAAGATTAATTTCCAGCCTCTCGACAACGCCATGGAGATCTTTGGTGTGGACTTCTTGATTCTCGACGACCATTCAGTAAAGTTGCTCGAAGTCAACTCTTACCCCGATTTCAAGCAAACCGGTGATGATCTCAAGGTGCTTATCCACCACCTCTTTTCGTCTGCAGTGTCAGAGGGAGTGGAGTCCCTCATTAATGACTCCATCCCCTCCTCTAACCATGACCTACTTATCAAGGTTCACGAGGCTAAGTCCCATTAAGTCCTACTAAGTCCTACTCTGGCTCCTGTGTGCGACTTGCACCCACCCCTCCAACGCTTTCCAATACACAAAATGCCCCACCCTCCTCATATGCCCTCGACATCCTTCCAATGTAGCCTCCTCTTCTTCCAGAACCTCCATCGTGCCCCTGTCGCCAGCTCCGGGTGCTGAAACAAGTCTCGCCAAGGCCCCTGGCGGCGGAAACGCCCGCTTACATAATCGTAGTGCGGTGGAAAAACTTTTCAGTGACCCAGAACGTCCAAAAAATCATCTTACGTATTCTCCAAATTTTCAACTTTCAGTTAGGGAACCGTATTTCTTAATCAAATCGTCCCGGTTCTCGGAATACATTTACTACTGCACACATGTCCACACAGCGAAAGTCATATAAGAATCACTCAAAGCGGTTCAGTAACAATAATAGCGGCAGCGGGTCCAGTGGTAGTGGCAGTGGCAGCGGCGCTTCCGCCCAGTTGACTGCATTGTCCGAAATGTTCCCCGACTGGGAGACAGAGGACTTATCCGGATTATTGTTGGAACACCAAAATGACTTAGAGACCGTGATTGACCTTATTGTCAATGGTAAGGTGGCAAAATGGGAGCCAATCAAAAAGGAGCCAAAAAAGAGAAGAGAAAAGTCGGAAGATGAAATATCCTCAACACCTGCACCCACTACTCAAATACAGTCCAATGGATCTTCTATAAATAAAGACGGTGAGGCCAAGTCTTCATTGAGGCATAAAGACGGCAAGTCCGCAAAGCCAAGACAGAAGAAGCCTCAAAAGAAGGAGGTTGCTTCGTCCTCTGCCTCTGCTGCCACAACTTCTGCCACAACTTCCGCCACCACCACTACACCCGCCGCTTCGACCACGGTGACTTCTTCCGCTCCTGCTAATTCATGGGCTGCTGCATTATCAAAGGATAAACCCAAGCCAAAACCCAAGGTTGAAAAGGCTCCAGAACCAGTACCAGAAAGTGTTTCCGAACCCATCGATGAACCAGTTGAAGAAGAACCAAAGGAGTATTCTGCACCCGCTCCTACTGTTGCTCCTGCAGCAGCCCCTGCTCCAAAGGCTGGTTCATGGGCATCGGCCATTACTCCCAAACCCAAGCCCAAGCCTGTTTCCGAAGCTGCCTTAGCTCCCGAAACTGTTTCGCAGGCTCCAGCTCCCGTTGAACTTGAGATTGAGATTGTTGAACAACCTCAAGAAGAAATCATTGTTGAAGAAGCTGAAATTGTCGAAGATGCACCTCAAGTGGTTTTACCCACTACCACTCAACAACTAGCTTCTGTGGGGGTTTCATTTGGCTCATTGTCTTTAGGTGAAGAAGAAACTAAGGAAGAAATTTCCGAAGCTCCATCCACTAACGGTCCCGCTGAACAAAAGCAAGCTCAACCCCAGAACATTAGCAACTACTACAACCAAAGCCAATATCAACAACCGCAACAACCTCAACAACCTCAACAACCACAACAATCCCAACAACAGCAACAACAGCAACAATACAATAAGCAAACTCCCCAGAACCAGGCTTCGTATGATTATTACTCTCAATTTCAACAACAGCAATATCCTCAGGCTTCCCAAAGTGTCCCTGGTCAATTTGGCTACCCAGGAGTTGATTATTCTGCGTACACTCAGCAGGCCGCTGCTGCCGCTGCCGCTGGTGCTACTGCTGTTGGAGCTTCTCCTGCTGCTACTCATACTTCTACGTATGGCCAATATTCTCAACCTCAAACTGGCGCTCCCGCCACCAGTGGTGCCGAAAGTTCTCCTTCCAATCCAAACATTCTTGCTGCTCAGCAACAGGCTTTCCAACAGGCTGGGCAACAACAACAAGTTCCTGGTGCTCCATTTGCTTATCCTTATTACAATTACTACTACAATACTCCTTATTATAATGGTAACAGTGGTGCTGGTATCAGCCAGACTACTTATCAACAGAGTCAAGGTCAACCAACCTCCACCTCCGGTCAACAACAAAGTCAACAGAGTAGTGCTCAAACTCCTGCTCAACCTCAACAAAACTTTGGCAGCTTTGGTGATAATGGAGCTTCCTCGCAATATTATGGACAACCTTCTCAATATGTTAACCGCTACCCCGGTTATCCAGGTTACCCTCAATCTCAACCTGCTCCTCAACAGTCTGGCAACCAACAGAACCAACAGTTGCCTGAAGGAGATAACGAACAGAAGCAACAAGGAGGACAACCCGTCCAACCTCAAGTTCCTCAATATCCTCAACAACATTTTTCTCCTCACTATGGAGGTTATCAACAATATCCTCAATATGGAGGTTACGATTCCACCCAATACCGTGGTGGTTGGTACTAAGTTTATGAATGTGGGTATGGGAGCATGAATAAATGTTTTGAATGAAACGTGTAGGCTATTGTATAAGTTCCGCTCTTTCTACGTCGGCCATTCTATTAGGTTGCTCCTATCTTCATATTAGCACCCATATAGTTCCCCACACATTTTCTCTTTGATACTTCTAGTAATTGCCCACTATCGGTTTACCATTCTGTCTCACCTATATAGCCCAATCAACCACAGAGTGCCATCATGTCTATGAAGGACTTCCACTGCCTTTTATATCTCTATAATTGGACCTGTGCAAGCACATACACCAGCAGTGCGTAAATTTCAGCACTAATCAATACGCAGTTAACGAGGCGGGCACGAGTAAAATTGAGACCCAAAACTATATAATACCTAATCCCTCACCTTAAGTACATTTTACTACTACTACTTTATTAACTAACCTACACAAATTTGTTAAGTATGTATGCTCACTATGACAATACAAATTGCAAAATGTGCCCTGCAGCAAAAAAAAATTCCCTTAGTTTCACTAGCTATCCAAGATGCCTGGATTCCCTATTGCACACGCTGGATGATTTTCATTATTTATCCTCCTATTCTGTCATGATCAAAACCACCATCTAGTTTTGCTGTTGATGGAGGGAGAGGGCTGCGAAAACCATGTTGCGCGATGAATAAACATGTCCAGCACTCGAATCCAGTGCCATTGAATTAATTGGAGGTGTTTGAACTGGCCTATAGCCAGATTGAACACCATCCAATGGTTGACAAATGGCGGGTGGATTGCTGTGATCAAAATTCAACGAAAAAATGTGGGAATTCTCATATACCCATTTTTTCTGCTTGGGGGAAAATTCATTGGACCCACCAATGTTTAGTGAGGGGGTGCACCGTTTGTTGTTTTGGTCGTGTATGGCCGCATGCACCAGCCCACCACGATAGTGGCGGCAATTTGGTCCAGGGCTCGCGCGGAGTGAAATGGCATTGGCCGCGACAACCCAAATGAGTCCCACGCGTTATTTATATAAGGCGGCCCATACACTGCGAAAAAATCCAAACAAATACTAACATTACTTAGTCATGTCTACCGAAAAGAAGAGAGTTACCAGAAAGAAGAAGGACCCAAATGCTCCTAAGAGATCATTGTCCGCTTACATGTTCTTTGCTAATGAGAACAGAGACATTGTCCGTGCCGAAAACCCTGGTATCTCGTTTGGTCAAGTTGGTAAAGCTCTTGGTGACAAGTGGAAGGCCCTCACTAGTGAGGAAAAGGAACCTTATGAAGCCAAGGCCGCCGACGACAAGAAGAGATATGAGAAACAAAAGGCCGAATACGCCAAGAGACAATAGTCGGTGTGCGCGTGTACTATATCTTTTAACGTTTGTTTCGTATATGTGTTATTAATTCAATGTTGTTTTCGCTACCATAAAAGTAGGCTGCCTCGTGTGGTGCACGGGTGTTTGTCGCCTGGGCCCGGGCGTTTTCGTTCCATCACTATGTCTCTTCCTCCTCCTTCCTACAACGACGACAAGAAGTCATTTGCATTCCCAACTGTCCACAAGAGATGGCCTACCATCATCGAAGGCGCCATTGAAGATTTACATGCCGAAATATCTCGTAATCCCGCCGTTGAAGCCTCGGGAAACGTCATCATTTCCAAGTTAACGCAGCTTCTCCGTGATTTCAAGCAAGACTTGGTGGTAGCCAAGTTTAGCGTCGCTCAAATCTCGCTCGATGCTACCGTGGAACTGTACAATGAGCATTATCAACAATTAGAGAAGGATCGTCCCATAACCTGGTTGACAGGACCATGGCTCTTTTTGGAGTGCTATTTGTATAAGGTGATTCACCTTTACTTCTTAGAGTCATCCGATGCTTTCTGGCATACCTACGATATCTTCGAGGGTCTTAAAAACAAAACATTCCAGCAATCGGCGTTTGGGGTGTTGGAATTGTGTAAGAGATACCAGGTGCTCGAAAAGCAATTGAGTGGCCGCTCAGTGGATGAAGAAACGTTGCAATTGCTCTTTACCGAATTCGTTGACATCTCGCTCTGGGGAAATGCCACCGACTTATCGCTTTTGGCGGGGAATGTGTCTCTTGAAGACATCAAGTCGGTGCAAGGAGCCGAGGTGCGTAAGAAGAACGAAGAGAAGATCATCGTCAATGACTTACCCCACGCCTGGAGCCACTTCATGTCTGTTACCTCTAGTCGCTCGGTGGACTTTGTGCTCGACAACTCGGGCTTTGAGTTGTTTGCAGACTTGATGTTTGCGCTCTTCCTCCTTGATTCCAAACTTGTGTCCAAGGTTACTATCCACTGTAAGGAGATCCCGTGGTTTGTCAGCGATACCATGCCCAAGGATTTCGATCTCTTATTGAGTCAATTGCAAGATGCTTCGTTCTACCCGGAGATCCACGCGGTGGCTGAAGACAAGGAGGCTCTTCTCAACGTCCACCGTCGTCTTTCTGACTATTACAACTCCGGAAACATCGCCGTTCATCACGACCCCTTCTGGACTCTTTCGAACAACTTCTGGGACATCCCCAAGTACACGAAGTTGTATGAAGAGTTATCCAAGTCTTCCCTCATAATTTTCAAGGGAGACTTGAACTACCGTAAGTTGACGGGCGATCTCCAGTGGGACAAGACCACTGCCTTCAAAACCGCCATCCAGGACTTGGCAGCCTCCGGGCTCCCTGTCCTCTCCTTGAGAACCTGTAAGGCTGACGTGGTGGTGGGATTGCCCCAAGGGTTAAATGAAAAATTAATAGCTGAGTGGGAGGCGGCCGGCAACGAGATTGGTGAGTTCTGGGCTTCATCCGGAAAATGGGCCGTGATATCTTTCAACGTATAGATAGTAGATACATGTCAACCAAAGAACTCAAAAATTGCCTTCGATGGCCCTGGCATCATGGCTTGGTCTCATTCATACAACACCCCATCCACACAGCTCACGCCATACTAACGAACTACAGTCTAGTCATACCACGTATCATTGACCTATATTCTATTCACTCGCCTATAATTCACCCGCCTTTCTCAGATTGCAGGCCACAATCTTAAACCTGTCGACGCTGAGCTCATTGTCTCCACCTTCGGTGGCGGTGGCGGATACATCCGTCATCTTAATCACCACGTTTTTGATTATGAATGTCCAGACATCATCACAGAAACGGTATGTGTGAAGGTCTCCCTTGAATGACAATTTGGACTTTGCAATGTTGGCCTCGCTCTTCAATAATTCAGATATAATTCGGTCAAAGTTATTGAGGATTTTCATGGCCAACTGCGGTTGAATCTTCTCATCGGAAATAAGCGTATCCAATGCATCGGTAAGAGTCAATCCAAGTGTGGATCTCCGATAGAGTTCGTAGTATGCTGGAGAACTCATGAAGGAGAGGGGTGACAGATTTCCAACGATATTCTCAATATCCTACATATAACTCTCCATATTCTGCCTATGTCTTCCAATATCACCGTGGGCGAAAAGTACCGGAATGTGGTTAGACAGATCCGAGATCTTGACCGCTTTAGGGGAGATGGCTTCCAGAAACGTCTTTTTGACATGATCGGAGAGCTTATCTCTATTCACTACATCGTGGATAGTCTTAGTCTCTACAGTGACAACGAGAAGTTGGAAGAGATCAATGCCAATTACATCCCTTTTGCCAACATCGACTACTACCTTGCATGCCTTTACACCGAGTATTTACTCGACTCCAACGGCAACGAGCCGGTGGATCGTCTTGAGTATAAGCCAGCCAATTTGGAGGTGGCAAAGACGCGGTTCCTTCACTTTCTCATTCAGCTTCGCCATTTTGACGTTCTTACCAAGGAGCAACAGGCCCGCTTGGACTCGTTCGAAAATAAGATGGCCCCTACCATGCAAGAATTGACGGGCGGTAATCCGGCGTCTCGTCGTGCTGATAAGATTGCCAACTACAAACTTGAGAAGGAGCTCACCACTAAGCTACAGATTCTTGACGAGCACTACGCTCACGACACAGATGAAGAGGACGACTTTCGCAAGTTGGACGAAGAGGTGGTTCGCTCCATCTACACCGACCAGCTCCGACTCCATGCGCTTCGGGCGTTTGCCAGTTTAGAACTGATTTCCATGGAAATGGACGTACTCTCTAGAAGACCAGCATACATAACCGAAACACAGGACCATTCTCCCAAAAAAGAAGCGGTGCCCGATCCCACCGGGTACACGACTCATCTTGAGTCGTTACCCTACATCAAGAAAAATGTCAGTGATCTCATTTCGAAACAGGGAAAGATTTTACAGCCCTTCACCATCACCTCCAATCGTCAGCAAATCCGGGAGAAGGTGTTTGGAACCGGCCAGGTGCTTCCGTCCATGACGGTTGAAGAGTACCTCGACTATGAGCTTGCTAATGGTAAGATGTTGAAGGACGAGGTGAAGGATGTCAACGAAACTGACGAGGATGCTTATGACTCCGACAAGGAGTACGAAGAACGGGCATGGGATGACTGGAAGGACGCCAATCCCAAGGGGGCTGGTAACATGGGTCTGAATCTTGGTTAACGATTGTGTACTAGAGCCAATACATATCTATACATTGTAAATGGACCAAAATAGTCACTTACACGATGTCTCCCTCAAGTATCTTTAACCAGTCGTAATATTCCAACTGAATCTGCTCGAGCTTGGTCACCACCGTTTCTCCATAAGCCTTATGACTAACCAACCATCGGTCACTTTCGTCGCCAAAGCTCTTGAGGCAGTTGATGATGATTATGTACACCTCCAAGATCTTGAGTTTATACTGCTTAATGTCTTCAATCTCCCCTGTGGTGATGAGGTTCTGCTGTTCAAACTTAAATCGAGTAATGAACAAATAGAGCGCCTCTACCGCTCCTCTCTTATCGACTATCCCCTTGGGTGTCAATGAAGTAGAAGCTCCGAAAAGTCTCCAAGAGTAAAGATACTCGTAGTAACGAAGTGCCCCTGAGAGCGAAAGCTCACCATTGGCTAACTCAAGAAGGATAGAGTCGATCAACAAGTAATGCGTCCTGAAAATGACGTTCTTGTTAGGAGGGAAAATGATGGCGATGCCCCTGCTGGAGGCCAAATGCTTGATGAAGCGCTGAAATAGAGTCCGGAATGACGAGGACAGCTGAAGATTATTCAAGGCTTCACACACAAGATCGTACTTCAAAAGAGAAAGTGCAAGATCAAATACGTTATAGTAGTACTCCTGAGGATTTTCAAGATGGGTGTTTCGTTGCTTGAGTGTTGAAATAGCAATCAACTCAAACTCAAGAGACTTTTCAATAAATTCCGTCTCGGCACCAGCACCAATGGACTTAGGGATAAACTTTATGGGGTGTCGAGATCTCGAGAGCTGCGACAAGGAGTGGAAGTAATTTACCTTGAGAAGGGCGGTATCTTCGATGAAGATAGCATCAAGAAACTCGTGAATGTGGGAGTTGGTCAACGACGAAAGGAGTTTTTGCTTTATTTGCGGCGTGTTGTTTTGTTCGAACACCGTGTAGTCTTTGAAAATGGAAAAGAACTTCTCGGGCTCGTTGGTGATGAGATGAACGAACCCAATAAGGAACCGATCAATGGGACGCTCGCCAAGACTCTTGGAGAACTTTGATTTTATAAGCTGACCCTCTCCGTGATTTATGAGGTCGGTAATCACATCCACTATGCAGTCATTGTAGTCATGAGTTAAAATGCTCAAAAAGGTGTCAAACACCTCATTGTGGCGGAATGCTTGTACTAATTTGAGGAGGGAGTCACGTTTGTTGACAATGGTCCAGAAGAGCGAATTCTCATGCTTAGAGATATCGCCGCATTCAACTGGGGCACCAGGATCTCCAGACTTGTAGGTGGTGGAGAGAATAACATCGATAATGCCGTAGATGGACAATTTCTTGACAATCTTGTTCATGAGTTCGAGAATCGTGTCATTGGTCTCACAAATTAAGAGCATCAACAACACATTAAGGAGAATACTCTCATGCAGCTGCTTAATAGCCTTGATGGTGCTGATAATGGCTAACTTGCCGAAGGTACTGAGATCAGATCCACTGGTGTATGGTTCGACGGAAGGGGGTTGCTCTACGAGGCCGTTGAGAGTGTCCAAGGCACTGGGGATGGATTCGAGGTCCTTCATTACTGCTTGGGCGTCTTCATCAGATATTTTCGGCGCAAGGAACGAAGTGTAAAGGTCGGTGGCAGTGGAGTCGTTGATGGAAGAGATCGTAGACAAGGTGTGAAGAAGCTTCGAGTATGCTTTGGTAGATAACTTTTTGGAGATGGTTTCAAGAATCACGGCGATTTCAGAGCCATCGGCGAGGAAATGTTCATATAGGTGAGACTTTCTCAACACCCCGAATCCGTTGGCATAGAGAATCATGGGATGGGCGCCGCGGGTGTAGAGCGCAAGCGACTCGTGCTCAAGCTTCTTGTACTCTTCGCACAAAAGCAAGAGCTTATACCACGAGTTCTTGTGGGGGAGACTCTTGAAGGTTTCAGTGATGATGTGTCTAAGCGGCTTGTCGAAGGAGATGTCGGGAAGATTGGCGTATTCTCTCAACGTCCGAAGAGCTGTGTGTACAGCAAGCTTGTCGTAGTCACCCGAGTTGAGCACTTTAGAGGCATAGTAATCATCGTCATGCTGAGGAAGAAGATCAAACGCGGGTTGTGGGACAGTAAGCCAGTCGACCGAAAGAACCACACCGCTGTCAAAATCAAGGGCAAATCTGCCGACAACGGAAGAGGTGTTGGACTTCCACAAGACGTGGTAGCTGACAATGTTTTCCTCAAGACTGATCTCGTAGTCTTGAACTAACCACTTGCCGGAATGCTGGAGGGTGGGAGTGAAATCGAGCTTCTCCAAGTGGATTAACTGGGCCGCTGACTGATACTGGATAACCTCCCAGGTGGAAAACTGCACATCGGAGCTGGGAGTCGAAAAGTGAGTAGAGATGAAGGTTTTGCCGGCCCTCTCATAGGAAGTGAGATACTTGGTGGGCACGGGGGTGAGCCAGGAGGACGCGTCGCCGATATCCACCGAGCTGACTTGAGAGCGAGAGTCCAAGCTCCATATCTTGAGGACCTTGGTGACTGTTAGCACCAACACAAGACTATCGGCAATTGCAACGAGGTCCACCACCGAGTTGGAAGAGATGTCGTTGAGCATGGTGTCGTTGCGGCGCGAGAAGAAGGGAATGAGAGACGTGGACTCGGTGAAGTTGAAGACGTCGAACGCCAGTAACGGCGCCGGACGCTTGAAGTGGAGCAACCCGCCGTCCTTCAAAGAGACGAACACGTTGAACTGGTCGGTGCTTTTGATAAAATATGGCGACAGTCTGAGCTCAAACGAGTAGGGAACCGAGATGGACCCCCACGCCTTGAAGTTATCGATGGACAACCGCCATTTCCCCACCACGAAGTCAGCGAGCTCCACCACCACGGAGATGAAAAGGAACTTGGTGTCTATTAAGTCTAGTATAATGCGAGCATCCTGTTGTTGATCTTTCTCAACGTAAACACTGACATTTCTGGCCCTGGCCAATGCATGAGGGAGTTCGATGTGGATTTGGTGCAATTGCACGTTTAAGTTGTTGTGAATCATCACTGGCACGAGACTGATGCTCTGAAGATCATTGGCAATGGTGACGGACACCGAGTCGAGAAAGCTATCCTCCATCTCCAAGAGGTTTCCCGCACCGCCTACTCCATTGCCAAATTCTTCGTTGACACTGGCAGGCAGCTTGCGACTCACATACTTAAGCGGTAATCGAACCACCCGTTTTGGAATGTGATCAACCACTCCAGAGATCACAGAGGCGGCAAACGTCATTTAGTAGGTTGGTGTATGAATATTTAGATGTGCGAAAAAAAAAACTTTGGCCAACATCCAAATGTCATCCACGGTCTTTTATCGATTCATCCACCAAAAGACCCAGAGTACCATCCATTTCGATGGAACCGGCATCAATGTGTTTGACTTGAAGCACGAGATCATAACTCAGAACCAACTAGGAGATGGAACCGACTTTAATCTCCGGCTCTATCGTTCTGAACAGCCAGACGTCGAGTTCGAGAACGACCAGGATGTCATTCCTCGGTCTTCTTTCGTGCTTGCACGTCGTTCGCCAGCACAGAGGGGAGCCCGCTACAACAATGCATCTAGGTACGTGACGGGTAAGCCCCGAATAAATCGAAAGGTGATAAATACTGCCAATGCGTCCGCCACCGGTGGGATGGGAGCGGTGGCCAAGCCCGAGGCTATCGACGAGAACATGACCGAAGAAGAGAGAATCAAGAAGATGTTCGAAAATCAATCCAATGCATGGGCACAGACACAGGACGAGCTTTCTACCCACAAGATGATTTACTCTAAACCAGGAGCGGCATCGGCGCCTGAAGACCTCCCGCCTCCAGGATATATGTGCTATAGATGTGGAGGCAAAGACCACTGGATCAAGAACTGTCCTACCAACACCGACCCCAATTTCGAGGGGAAGAAAATCAAGAAGACCACCGGTATCCCTCGGTCGTACTTGAAGACCATCTCCAAGGAGCAACTTGAGCGAGAGAGTGAGAACGGCATAACCCGTACCGATGATGGCGAATTGGTCGACAGCATGGGCAATACCTACATGATCACCGAAGAAGGTGAGTATGTGGTGGCATTGGCGGACAGCAAGACGTGGCTGGCGTACCAGGAAAAGCAGCAGAACGCAGCCATGAAGGCACAGCGAGAATACGAGCTTTCTCTACTTGAGAAGATGCAAAAGGATCACAAGCCAGAGTTCATGGACCCTTTGGCGAAGAAGCCGCTACGTGCCCCCATTGTGATGACTCCGTGCTGCCAGAGCCAGGACAAGCTTCAAAAGCTCAAGAACTGGAACTACCACCAGCCCGATCTCGAGCTGTTGCTCATTGACAACGACTTCCATTGTCCCAATTGCGGGAGTGAAGACGTGTTCATTGACTCCTTGATCCGCAACGAGGACCTTGAGAAACAGCTTCAGGAGTATATTGCACTGTCGGGTCTCGATGATCCCTCTAATCGCAAGCGGGCGGCCGAAGACGACGATGCTAATGGAGGAGAATCCAAGAAGCAAAAGGTTGCGGCCAACCCCACCATGGTCCCCCCCATGGTGCCTTTTGGCATGCCGATGCCATTTGCACCCATGTTCATGCCGCCAATGCCGCAATTCCCATCTAAGCCCGAGTAATACGAATGTAACGACCGACGACTGTGCACTGCCCTGTACACATGAACCTTTTCAATGCTGAACTTCCAGGACAACAACGGCAAACCTTAACGAAGGCCAATTTAATGGAGCCTAGCTTAACGAAGGCCAATTCTACATAGGCTATAGCTGTCTACTAATAAAACACAACTGCAAAGCGTATAGTCAAACAGAGCCGCCTGGGCTTAAGCAGCCCAGGGCTAAATTGCTGTCGATGCCTGCCGATACTTTGACGTCGGCACTGATGCCAGCTGGCGACAGCCACCGTGCCTGGCCTACGGCAGTCGGTCCTGGCTGCTGAACAAACAAGAACTTACCCGGCGCGACACAAACGCAAATTTTTTTATATATAAGAGTGGACGCCCATCTCAAATTTTTTCCCACCACCAAATTGTATGTAATCTGGAAGTCTTGAATGATGATCACTTTTAAACAAAAATCAAACTAGAGTTTGTGACTAAGGAATGATCACAGTTTTTAGCTGAAAGACCGAAGTGCATATGAACATTACTAACTCGTTAGAAGTGGGGAATGACTGCATTGACGTGGTGTTAATTTGATTATTGTATGTATACGCCGTTTCATTATGATGACTTACAAAAACAAGCTGGAATTACTGGCTGAAACCTCGTGATGGATAAGTTTTTGCACCATACTGAGTGAAAAAGTGTTCACATTACTAACTTTAGGTATGTATCACATGAGGAATGATTGCACTGGGCACTGAATAATTTATGAGTGACAATGCATTAATGGTGGGCCTCAGAAACCCACCGTAACTGATTGATGTCTGAACGACTAACACTAAGAGTATGTATCGATGTGCTACAAGATGATGAGTACTTAGATGACGAGTCAGAATCGGGATTCCCGTTGACGACAACCTTTTTTTTATACCATTCATGCTTCACTGATGCAGCATTCGAATAGTACTAACGATAGCTTTCTCTTTTGATTTTATTATTGTGTGTGACGATACATTTTCTAGGCCGCGATTCAAATGGTTTTTAATCAGGTCTTGATGATTACTTGATCACATTTGGTCAGCGGTGATGAGTTGAAAAAAAAAGACAAGCATATGTCTGACTCTCAGGAAGACAAATTTTTTCATGTCTGATGCTGACCATCTTTTTTCTCTACGTCTTTGGATTCATAGTTTGGGGATTATTCGTCTAAAGGTATGTTCGTTGATGATGATTTCACCACATTCACGACGGTCTACTGTGGGGGGGAAATTGTAATTCCCCTTCCTTGATGACAATTTAGGCCTTGACCGGCCGTGGTTCCTGATACGAAACACTTACTAACATTAGCGTATGTATTATGATGATCTTATTGTTTTTGATGTTAATGATAATCAAAACTAAATTCGATTTGCATGTCAGTCTGAGTATATACTAACGACAGATTTATCACGGTAGATGACTGGTAGACTCCGTACGGCCTCATGTGGCTGAATTTACGGCTTCCTTATAAAATGGTTCCTCATCTCTCCAGAGGCGAACGCCAGTGTAGCTCAGATGGAGCCCCTCGTATTTATACGGCGTTTTCATATATCGCGGACCCTCAATTTCCCATCTCATCATGCACTTTCGTAAGCACCATGATGACGAGTCACCGCTGCCACTGGACCAAACCAGTCCTCTGATCCAGCCAGTGCTCTCCAAAGACCCTCCCTCATATTCAGATTCTCAATCGCTGTCCAGCCATGCTCTTAGTCCAGCTAGTTCCGCCTCCAGGCCCGCTCCTCCCATCCACAAAAGCAGCAGTAGCTCTTTATTACGACAATATAACAAGCCTTACGTACCCTCTGCTGAGCAGCAAAGACACATAGACATGCTTGGTGACAATTCATCTGGCACCGTGCTCAAGGCTGTCACCAGTGGCACTTCCACCGAGTATTTTGACGTGCTTCCATCTTTCCAGATGTTTCAATCGATCTTGAAGAGGGATGACGACCAGTTCAGTGAAAACCTCACCGTCAACCCCCCTCAATATGGAGACACGCTTCATTCATCTGCATCACCTTCTTCGCCTCGTAATGAGTACGTGGAAATGGAGCTGGTGGATCGCCGATTGCAGGAGCTTGACACCGATGATTATGACTTCGAAGAAGAGGAAGAAGACGACTCGGTCACCCCCAACTCTCCCCAGCATCACCAACAACCCACCACACATTACGGACACACGGTGTTGGATAATATTGATCGGCTTCCCAAGTTGCACTCGTCCCCCATCGACATCCAGATCTTTGTATCTAAAGGCATCCCGCAGCCCCACGCTGCCAGCGACTTGGAAACGCGCCTCAAGGAATTCACTTCCGGTGATTTGGTCAACGGGTGGATTGTTATTACCAACAAGAGTGACAAGCCGGTCGATTTTGGATTGTTTACCGTTTCGTTGGAAGGAACCATCAAGGCAACCGAGCGAGATCTCAGTTCTACTTCGGAGCTTACGATCCGTAAGTTCAAGAAGATCCTCATCAAGAAATTCCTCAAAATGTACGACTTGAACGCCAGCTACGGATATGCTCATGTCCCCAATAGTGTTGGTATCGAGTACGAAGCGTACACGATCGACAAGCATGATGGGTGCGTGCTTGGGCTCCCCAACGAGCGAGTGCTCCAGCCTAACGTCAAGTATAAGAAATTTTTCACCTTCCGGTTCCCTTCCAAATTGCTTGACAATAACTGCATTGATAACGTATTTGTTCACAACTGCCCGCCGCCTCTGGCGGGGTTTGACCGTACTTGTTTCTACAACCGTGGTGACAGTGTTCAGCTCAACAAGACGTTGGGATATGGGTTCCTTAATGTTCGGGGTACCCCTCTCTTGACGCGTGACTATATGTTCGACGACATCAGCATTTCGTACTCCATCGAGGCCAAATTCATCGATAAGCTAGACGGTGATAAGGCGCCGGTGAGTCAGCATGAGATCAACAACCCGGAGTCTGATGCTTCCAAGTATGTGATTTCAAAGCACAACCAGTACTTTCTCCGGTTTATCCCCGATCTCCGGGAGCAGATTGAGTATTACAACCAGGGATACCACTTTCTCACCTCCACTTACGGTACCCTTGGAATTGACGGTAAGCTTTTCCAGAACTACATTCAGTTGGTGACTTGGCGACTGCTCAACGAAATAAATCGCCACGTTGAGGCAGAGATTGACGGACGCCTCTCGCACCAGGAGCTCACGGGTGATGACATCAAGCACAAGAACCTCTTTTTCAGTAACAAGGGCTGGACGTCAGCCACGTCAATAGATCTCGACACCAAGGAGCGCATTGCTCGACAGCTTCACCTTGACCAGGGCAATTCGTGGGAGACTGATGAGCTCTTGGACTACCAGGACCGCCGCATGATCTGTAACCGGACTCCCATCGCAGTATTCGGCAAGAAGAAGAAGAAGATACTCTCATCGCTCGTCCATATTGGACACCTGAGGCTATACGTACAAGTGCCTCTGCAGATTCTTCCGTACACATCTCCCCGGCTTCTCATGCGGTACAACAACGGCAGCGTCGACGACATGGCGGCCACCGGGTTCCACCCGCTTTCAGTGGTGTCATCACCCGGAGAAGACTCCGGGTTGTATCCGGTGACGTCGGCTTCCAGCACCAGCTCAAACATGGTGGATATTTATAACCGGGACGAGTCTAGGAATCTCACTCTGGTAAACATCGAGGTTGTCTTTGAGCCACTCTCCAACTCAGCCCTCCCACCTTCCATCAGCTCTGTCAACCTAAACCTCATTCTTTGGTCTTTCAACACGCAATATCCCCTTCCCGTGGAGGTTGAGTACGATTTCTTTTACAGGCAACCTCTGGAGGACGTCAAGCAGCTGGATCTGCTCAAAGAAGATATTGACGACGTGGAGACCACCCGTAAAAATCTCCAGCTCCTCAAGGATCAGGCCCTCAACTACATGCAATTTCTCCGGGCTAATGACATCCAAATCAGCAAAAAGTCGTATCTCTATCTCAAGGCTATCAAATCAATGGGAATCAAGAAGGATACCATCAAGGATTATTTCAAGAGCTTAACTGCCTCGTCTCATGACGATCTCATTAACTTCGAGGGTAGCTGGAAGGCCAAGCAGTACCCCAACCAGAAAATCAAGTGGACCAAGAACCTCAACATTCCTGTGGAGGTCATTAACAAGAACAACATCACTCTTGTTCCCAGTCATCAAACGTGCTTGGTCGGACGGGTATATTGTCTACAGGTGGTTGTGAAGTACAAGGGAGCGGGGGGAGACCAGAACGAGTTTGCGGACAACGTCGTAAAGGTGGACGTCCCTATTCTCGTGGGGTAAGTACGCCTGCTGTCTGCCTCTGGCTTTTCTGGCTTTTCTGGCTTTTCTGGCTGCTCTGGATGCTGCCCTGTGTTGGCGGTGTTGGCCTTGGGTATATATTTGCGTCACTGTGGTTGCAGGACGTGCGCCGCCCAGTTTCCCAATTCATCGACGTGGGCTAAGCGCGATTCGTAATCAGTAATTGACTCACCGCATCAAAAAAATTTCCACCTACTTTCTGCCGCTCATCCCCAATGCTCCAAGCGTTTAAATCCACCCCAAGAGCTTTCACTCGTCGGATGGCCAGCTCTGCTGGCTTCAGTAAGACCTCGCGTCTCGACAGAGCCACTTTGACCATCAAGGATGGTCCTGTTTTCAACGGTTACTCGTTTGGTGCTAACAAGAACATCAGTGGAGAAGCGGTGTTCACCACTTCATTGGTGGGATACCCGGAATCCATGACAGACCCTTCTTACAAGGGACAGATTCTCTGCTTCACTCAACCCTTAATTGGAAATTACGGAGTCCCTTCGTCTACTCAGAAGGATCAGTTCAATCTTCTTAAGTATATGGAAAGTCCCAGCGTCCAGTGCATCGGTATTGTTGTTGCAGATGTTGCGTTGGAATACTCTCATTGGACTGCTGTCGAGTCTCTTCAGCAATGGTGCCAAAGATCCGGTGTAGCTGCCATCAGTGGTGTGGACACCAGACAGCTTGTGAGCTACTTGAGAGACAGGGGTTCTAGTTTGGCCAAGATCACAGTGGGAGAGGAGTACGATGCCGACGAAGATGCCGCTTTCGAAGACCCCGGCTCAGTCAATTTGGTTCACAAAGTCACCACCAAGGCCCCATTCCACGTTTCGTGTCCCGCTGAGTACAACAAGGGAATCCACGTTGCCGTGTTGGATTGCGGAGCCAAGGAAAACATCTTGAGATGTCTTGTTGAAAGAGGAGCTTCGTTGACCGTTTTCCCTTACAACTACCCTATCGACAAGATTGCCAATAAGTTTGACGGAGTGTTTATCTCTAACGGACCTGGTGATCCAACTCACTGTTCCAGCACCATTGAAACTTTGCAAAAGACTATGGACAAGTACCATGATCTTCCCATCTTCGGAATCTGTTTGGGTCATCAATTATTGGCACTCGCCAGTGGAGCAAAAACAATCAAGTTGAAGTATGGTAATCGTGCTCACAATATTCCAGCATTGGACCTCATAACTGGAAAGTGTCACATCACCTCCCAAAACCACGGATACGCCGTGGACGCTTCCACCTTGAATGACGAATGGGAGCCTTACTTCACCAACTTGAATGACTTGTCCAACGAGGGCATGCAACATAAGACTAGACCAGTGTTCTCCACCCAGTTCCACCCTGAAGCCAAGGGTGGTCCATTAGATACCGCATTCTTGTTTGATCGTTTCTTCAAAAATATTGCCGACTACAAGGCCTCCAACGGATTGAACTTGGGTAACGTGGACAACTCGTTACTTGTGGATATCTTGCCCAAGGAGAGAGTCATCTAAACAACACTACAAGTAGATAATGAACATTGTAAGAACAGTATGTAGGACGGAGAGCATGTAGAACGGAGAGCAGCTGGCCAGTGGCTGTCTCCTTTCACAACATCAGCAGCCTGCTAGTGGTGTCATCGTGGGCGCAAGGCCCGTAGTATACGCCACCGCCGTCGTATAGGCCTCACCCCCACCGCTCCGGTCCCTTCAAGCCGCCCCAACTGCCCCATGCACCATGCTTCACCCACATGACTCACGTGAGACGCTTCGTTCTGTCTGGATGCCATCGTCTTCCGTGGGATGGTGTCGTACCAATGGCACATGGCGCGGCCGCTATACGACAAATCAGGCCATCGCGAAGCTGCAAAATCACATCATATATAAACCACGGGGAGTAGAGGCGGGAATTGGTCTCCACTATGGATTTCCTTACCTCTGGGAGTGCTCTTGAGCACATCATAAGCGGTGGTCAAAACATCACCCGCCATTCGTACCCTGATATTCTTGCTAAGCTTCAGTCGCTTTCCGCAACCGATCCATTCTTGTCGCAGCTCAACTACTTGGAAAAGCTCTGGGCCTCGTGGTACTTATATATGAATAACGATTTGTTGGCCACGGGGTTGTTGTTCTTCCTCACGCACGAGTTGATGTACTTTGGAAGATGTCTTCCATGGATGCTAATTGATCGCGTGGCGTTCTTCCAAAGATGGAAGATTCAGGACACCAAAATTCCTTCCAACCGAGAACAATGGGAATGTTTCAAGGCGGTGTTGAAGAGCCATCTTCTCGTGGAGGCGTTGCCCATTTGGCTTTTCCATCCTCTCTGCTCCAAATTGAAGATCTCGGTGGATGTGCCGTTTCCGTCGTACACCACCATGGCGTGGCAGATCTGCGTTTTCTTTGTTTGTGAAGACTTTTGGCACTATTGGGCACATCGGTTGTTCCACGTGGGATGGTTCTATCGCAAGATCCACAAGCAGCATCATAAGTACGCAGCACCGTTTGGTTTGGCAGCAGAGTACGCACATCCCGTGGAGGTGATGTCGCTAGGATCTGGAACTGTGGGCTTCCCGGTCATCTACGCTTATCTTGCGTCGCATCACCCCGAATGGCACGTACCAGAATTGCACTTGTTCACCATCTCCGCCTGGATTGTGCTTCGGTTGTTCCAGGCGGTGGATTCTCATTCAGGCTACGACTTCCCGTGGTCTTTGCACCATTTCATTCCGTTCTGGGCTGGTGCCGAACATCACGACGCCCACCACCACTACTTCATAGGTAACTACGCCTCGTCATTCCGGTGGTTTGACTATTTCTTAGACACCGAAAGCGGGCCCGTGGCCAAGGCCACCCGGGAACGCAGAAACAGAAGCAAGACAGAGCAGTACGCCAAAAAGAATATGTAACTCAATGAAAGCCTAATCAGGTAGTGTGTAGAGACCCCCGACCACAGAGCAGGGCAGAAGCAAGCAGCCCATTGCCAGCACCCACTACCCTGAATCCCAGGGCTGTACCCTATTGTCTCGCACGTGACGCGCACTGAGCCGTCCGGTCCCGTGACTCCTCCTCTGGCGATGCGCGCCTGTGTGCACACCGGCCCACGAAAATTCTCACCGCTGCAACTGCCTCTTGAAAAAAATTACAGACTGAACTTTGTCTTCATATACATCGGAAGCAAAAGTATGTTGAACCAAGTCAAGATATTCAGTGAAGTATAACATGTCATAGGGTGGTCGTCTGAATGGATTGATAGCACGGTTAACGTCAGATGGTGATGAAAAGCTGACAGTGGTCCAGAGGTCGATGTCTTACTAGGCACCCAACTTCCCTGAACAAAAGTTGATGACAAATCTCCTACCACTAGTACAAGCAACGGAAATGATGCCTTAGCGAAAGATGTTCAAATGATTATTCTTATTATTGTTCCTTCACTGAAGTTTTCGTGGTGACATTTTCCAACCACGGAAAAATTTTTAAGCACCTTACTAACATCTAGATGTCCAGATTGAACGAGTATCAAGTTATCGGCCGTCGTCTCCCTACCGAGAGCGAGCCTGAACCAAAGTTGTTCCGTATGAGAATCTTTGCTCCTAACACTGTTGTTGCCAAGTCTCGTTACTGGTATTTCCTCCAAAAATTGCACAAGGTCAAGAAGGCTTATGGTGAAGTTGTTTCCGTCAATGTGATTTCTGACTCTACCCCAACTAAGGTCAAGACTTTCGGTGTCTGGATTAGATACGAATCTAGATCTGGTATCCACAACATGTACAAAGAATACAGAGATGTTACCAGAGTCGGTGCTGTTGAGACCATGTACCAAGATTTGGCTGCTAGACACAGAGCCAGATTTAGAAATATCCACATTCTTAAGGTTGTTGAATTGGAAAAGACCGATGATGTCAAGAGACAATACGTCAAGCAATTCTTGACGAAGGACCTCAAGTTCCCATTGCCTCACAGAGTCCCTAAGTCTGCTAAGTTGTACCAAGCTCACGCCCCATCCACTTTCTACTAAACTTGCCGTAATGTGTTTGGTGTATTTTAGAAAGTGAATAAATATGTATACGTAGTTGACGTAATCAACTGACAAGTACCATAAAAATTATCCACAACGTGTGTAGATTAAAGTGTGGCTAAGATCACTTTTTGGGAAAATGGGTGGGAATAGGATCGGGAAAGTGCACCCGCACATTTACGTCCACTAGTCATGTCGTACGGTCCCAAAGCTGCTGAAAGATTGGCAGGAAAGATCATTCTTGTTACCGGTGCCAGTGCCGGAATTGGAGAAGCTACCGTCAAGGAGCTTGCAGAGGCTGCCAACGGAAACGTTAAGTTTATTCTTACTGCTAGAAGAAAAGACAAGCTTGAATCACTCAAGCAATGGTTAAAACAAAAGTACGATAAGGTGCAAGTGTACACCAGTGCATTGGATGTTTCCAAGACTGACACCATTAAGCCGTTTGTTGATTCACTCCCTGCTGACTTCAGTGATGTGGATGTGTTGGTCAACAATGCTGGTAAGGCCCTTGGTAAGGACGACGTTGGTAATATTTTGACGGAGGACATTCTTGAAATGTTCGACACCAACGTTCTTGGCTTGATTATTTTGACTCAAGCCGTTCTTCCTATCTTCAAGAAGAAAAATGCTGGAGACATTGTTAACTTGGGATCAATTGCTGGCAGAGACCCATACCCCGGCGGAGGAATCTACTGTGCTACCAAGGCGGCCGTGAAGTCATTTTCTCATGTTCTTAGAAAGGAAACCATCAACACTGGCATTAGAGTGTTGGAGGTGGACCCTGGCAATGTGGAGACGGAGTTCTCCCAGGTTCGCTTCAAGGGAGATGCTGAGAAGGCCAAGGCTGTGTATCAGGGGACCGAGCCATTGGTGGCTGAGGATATTGCAGAGATCATTGTATTTGGACTCACTAGAAGAGCCAATACCGTGATTGCCGAGACGTTGGTGTTTGCTACCAACCAGGCCTCAGCTTCCCACCTCTACCGTAAGTAGTGGAGCCAACCCCCATTCCAATGCAACCGCCCAGTGTTTATAATCAGCTGGTCATAGATTTGTTTACTGTCATATATGGGCATGTTGTACGTCGTAGGTGGCATGTTGTACGTCGTAGGTGGCATGTTATACGTCGTGGGTGGCCAGTTATCCGTCGTAGGCGTGCAGTTGTCTGTCGTGGGCTCGTCGGTACATGTAATTGGCGTCTAATCTCAACGCTTCATCTACAATTGGCATTTCGTACACCCTTTTCTACCTCCATACCACCACTGAGGCAATTATAAGCCCTCCCTGATTAGCTGGTTTGCACTCCACAGTAGCCTATCCTGTTTATCTATCCCATCTCCTCCTGGTCCAACTGAAAATTAGTAAGCGTGCCGAATTAGGTAATATCCGAGAGTGTATATAACCCCAGATTCTCCCTGCTAGCTCCACAGCAAAATGGTCTTCACCTCCAAAGTGGCCGAAAGATTGGCCAATAAAATCATACTTATCACCGGTGCCAGCTCTGGAATTGGACAAGCCACCGCCTGTGAATTTGCCGCTGCTGCCAATGGTAAGGTGAAGTTGATTCTTGCTGCCAGAAGAGAAGAGCGTTTAAAAGCGGTCTCTGACCAATTGAAGGAATCATATCCCAACATTTTAATTCACAATGCCAGACTAGATGTGACCCAGTCTGACTCAATTGGTCCTTTTATTGAAAGTCTTCCCTCTGAGTTTAGCGACATCGACGTTTTGGTCAATAATGCTGGTAAGGCCCTAGGCAGAGCAGAGGTGGGCGAGCTAGACCTGCAAGACGTTCAAACCATGTTCCAAACCAATGTTTTGGGACTCGTTAACATGACCCAAGCGGTGATTCCAATCTTCAAGAAGAAAAACAGCGGTGATATCGTCAATATTGGCTCAGTGGCTGGCTGGGACCCTTACCCCGGTGGAAGTATTTACTGCGCCAGTAAGTCAGCGGTCCGTTTCTTCACTGAAGCTCTTAGGAAGGAAACCATTAGCACGGGAATCAGAGTGTTAGAGGTGGATCCTGGTGCGGTCGAGACGGAGTTTTCCTTAGTTAGATACTACGGAGATGAAGAGGCCGCCAAGAAGGTTTACCAGGGTCAAACTCCCTTGACCGCTGAAGATATTGCCGAGATCGTTGTGTTTGGAGTTTCAAGGAAGCCAAACACTGTGATTGCCAACACTTTGGTTTTTCCTTCTAATCAGGCCTCAGCTACTCACCGTTATATCAAAAAGTGATAAGTATCAAAGAGTAATAAATACATTATCGCTAAATCAAAGAGCAATGAAACAGGAACCATCTCAGAAACTGAGCTGCTCAAGTTGTTTAGACAACTTGGCTGCACCATCAACACTAACATCACTGTCAATGGAGACTTTAGCCCTGCTCTTTTCCAATCCTTCCAAAAGCATACACGCCTTGCAAGTCTTATTGGAAGATAAATATCCACACTTCTCACACCGATTGCCGTCCTTGAACTCCTTTCCTAGACTAACCAGTCCATCGCTATTAACGTCTCCTCTCTTCTTGTTTTTATAAGCTGCAATTTGTCTTTTCTTGGGCGCTAGCACCAAGTGCTCTCCACTGTAAATGATATCCATGATGCACGAAGGTCTGATGGCTTCGAGACTCTTCAAAAGCTCTCTGGTAGTACCTCGGAATGCTTCCGGAGCATAAGAGCATTCAGTTGAGAAGTAGTCCAACTTCTTATAATGGGCATAGAGCACAATCTCCTTTTGATAGGTGTACTTGAAGGGCTTACTCCTTCTAATAGGACTGCCCGATGATTGTGTCATAATAGCACACGATTTCTCTAATCTGGCAGTATCTCCTCGAAGCAAATTCATGAGTACAGTCTCGGCAACATCATCAGCATTATGGCCGGTGACAATATGATTGATACTCAACTTTGCGGCCCCTCGATCAAGTGCTTGCCTTCGAAGAATACCACAGTAGGTACACGACAGTCGAATTCCAGCACAGCTGACAATTTCATCCATTGACCAGTTGTATAGATCTTTATAAGATACAATTTCAAGAGGCATTTCGTATTGTTTCTGGTTTCTCTTGACGGTTGCCAAAGAATCATCTCTATAACCCTTTATACCTTCGTCGATAGAAAGAAGCACAAGCTTGAGTTGGTAGTCGTATCTTTCGTTAAGTGTTTTCATTATGCTGGCCAAAACCGTGGAGTCTTTACCTCCTGAAGCTCCTATGGCCACCACATCACCCGGTTGGAAGAGCTTGGCATCGGTAATAGTATTGTGGATTTCAGTCTCAAAAACATGATAGAAACACTCCTTACACAATTTCATGAGGTTTTTTGGCCTTTTCATAACAGCCTTTCGCCCGTGACATAGCTCACAGAGTGCTGTCACCTTTACTCTCTTTTTCTCCATGATGACTAAAAAACGAGATGAGATCATAAGACTGCACATAAATGAATGTTGGCAAGCTCTACAATATTCATAAATACAATGTATTAGCTAAAGTCAACGTGTGTACCGTACGCCAACCATCATGCAATAATTTACATAAAGACAAAGCATCAAAAGGGCGTTTAAACCGTGGCTTGGAATTCATCATTGTTGGAATTAACATTGGCATATCTGAACTTGTTGTTTTCCTCTTGTAATAACTCCTTTTGCTCCTTCTGTTGCTCCTTCTGTTGCTGTTGTTGCTTTTGAAGTGGTTGCTTTCTGCCGTGACCATTGGAGGAAGTCTTTTCATTCTTCTCCTTTAATATGAGAACCTTTTCGTTCATCACAATAGCAAGCTCTTGCAATCGAGTTCTTTGGGGTTCATCGGAAACAAAGTTAATGAAACGCTTAGATTCATCAAATGATCCCTTAATGTCACCAGATTCAAGCATTTTGTTGAGAACACTGGAAACGTCTTCATCCTCGAGTTCAAAGTTCTTAGCCAATTTCTCAACCGACAACTTGGCAAACACTGACTTATAAGTGAAAATGTAGGTTCTTAATCCCTCATGCTTCAATTGATTCTTGAGCATTTGTAAAAGTTCTTCGTTGTTAGGAAACAATTTCCAGATCTTGATAGATGACAACAAGTTGTAAGCTCTGGACCAGTCACCTTTTTGCAAGGACTTTGATGCGTGAACGAGATGGTCCTTGATTGACTCTGGAGGACCAGTGAAGTATTGTCTATCGTGAAATTCCAACTTGCTCTTGAAAGATTTGAGAGATGCCTTTCTCTTATCTTTAGTAGATGAAACGGCCATGGCCATTGCAGGAATCTCAATCAACAATGAAGAGGTCATGAAAACACACTCCAACAATTCAAGATTGATATGCATGTGGAATGGAAGTAATTTTTGTTTCTCAGCACTGGTAGCCTGAGATGGATACTTGGAAGAAAATCCCTGTCCAAGCAATTCCTTTAATCTTTGAGAGTTGGCGGTTTCGTTAAGGATTTGATGAGACTCTTCAATTTCTCCAGAACGGAAAGCACTTAATCCCAATTGCACAAGAGCGCGATTGTATTGGACCTGGAGACCAGAATCAGCATTGTGGATGGTTTCGTAGTATTGAGATTGAAGGAAAAGATCTCTTGCTTGTTGGTACTTGTTGTTAACGGAGTAGTGGTAAATGGAAGCGAGAAGAGCTCTCTTTCCATAAACTTCGTTGCTTTGTTGACTAAGAAATGCCGTCAACTTTTCAATGATGGCAGAAGCAGAATCGGAGGACTCAGAGATACTGGAAGAATAAGAGCTCAAGTCGGCCCATGCACGGGCTTCAGATGCACTAATCAATTGATCGGGTTTGTAGTAAATGTGATCCAATCTTCTGGAAACAACACGAGCCAATTGTTCACCCTCGGCCTTGTGTCTAACTTCTTCGGGAGTGGTTGACTCGACGTAAAGCTGACAACGCAAGAGTAACTTGTAAAGTTCAGTTTCATCCTTCAAGCGCTCAATGTAATCGGTTGAGTGAGGGTCGGCATTTTGTAAGGAACGAGTAAATTCATCATCCAACCGCTCAACGTAGGACGAGATAGATCCCAAGACAACCTTGATGCCCTTTTCGTTGGCTTCTGGTTCAACGTCGACATCATCGGTGACTTGTCCAAGTTCACTCACTTGGTATTCAGAGGACACAGACTCCAAAAGGTCAAGAAGACGGTTGATGTCGGCTTGATTCTTCTTCCATTGGTCAACAGGCATGAAAGTCTGGTTAGAAGAAGCATCAAAACGAATGGATAACAACATTTGGAAAAGACAAATCATTTCATAGGGCTTCTCGGTCTTGCTCTCATCCAAAAGAGCTTCCAATTCTGCAATTTGTTCAAACTTATCAATGTTCTTCTTACCTCTGGTTTCAGCAATTTGCTTCAAAGTGGTGAAGACAGGACTAAGATTTCTGCCTAAACTACCGGTGCTGGCAGCCGAAGATGGAGCAGCTTCCTTTTGAGCAGCAGCAATGTAACTGTCCAAGGGCTCCTCGGTATCAAAAAGTTCGGGCTTTTGTCCATACAAATCAATGAAAGGCTGGAATTCCTTGATTTGTTTCTTAACTCTTTGCTTGATGGTATTGAAAGCACGATTCTGAGCGGCGTTCATCTTCTTGGCACTTTCCTTTTCGTTGGTGGAAGTTTCATTGATGAAATCTTCCAACTCACCAAGTAACTTGTAAATGAAGTTTGGAGTACCAAACTTTTGTTGGTTTGATCTGACCACGGTTCTGTTCAATTTGTCGAATTCTGCCAAGATGGAAATCCAGTCGTGCACACGCTTGTTGTTGTCAATTCTGTCAATGGTTGATCTCATGTCATCCATTAATTTTTCTTTGCCAGACTTCACCACCTTTCGGTCTTCGTCGTCACTGTCACTCTCACTGTCAGAAGCTCTACCTTTACGGAAGTCCTTCTTCAAAAAGTAAGTAGGCCCCTTAGGACCATCTGAGTCCGAATCATCACTGGAATCTTCGTCACTAACTTCATTGAATTCTTCAGAGCTATCTTCTTCTTCCGAAGAAGAAGACAAAAGTTCCTCTTCGGAAGTACTGAGGAGATCTTCCTCACTTGAAGATGAGTCCGAGCTGTAGCCGGAAGCAAAGAATCGAGACATGGTGGAATAAGGATGATAAGTCTCTTATTTGGTGATGGCAGTCAAAAAATCAAATTTTCAACGAGAAAAAAAAAGGATATTCGTGCTCATATGTGCCGCGTGCCCGAATCTACGCATACGCCGTACCAATGGCCCGTCTCTGGACCACGCCGTTAGCACTTCACCCACTGCATAGTAGATGATGGTGTGAATATAAGTGCATAGTCTATTAATATTATGTAAAAACAGCTAACAATGCCACTGGCTGGTTGCAATAAAATTGGCTTTATAGACGCGGCCAAAATTGCACCCATCAGGAAAGGTGAGAAGAACCAAGTAGGCTAATGACTGAAGATATCCATTGATGAAAAGAATGTTAGTCTTCAGTGTATGCTGGAACCTTGGTGAACTTGAAGAAAGTTTCATTTCGAAGGGCAAACGGGTTGACCTCACCCTCACGATCATCGTCATCGCTCATCTTCTTTCTAATGGCATAGTAGCGGATCCACTTTAGTCTGCTGTGTCTGAAGATTCCTCCTAGTGTTTTAATTTCGAAGTGATAATGAAATTTGTAGTAAGGTACCAGCCCTTCGTCAATTTGAATGTGGATTTCGTTATCAGTAGAGAGAGTCCAGCGACCATGGTAAATGCGGTGGCTCTCCTTCACGTGCTTTGATTCCTGGACCACGAGACTCTTGGCTTTATTCGTTCTTGTGAAGTAGGGAATAACTTGGTCAGGCTCCAAACTAGACAACACCTTGATGACGGTTCCATCCTTGTAGAACCGAAGGTACCGATAGTAGGTGACCGTCTTGACAGGATTCAGCCAGCTGAGCGAGTTTTCGGGTCTGGCTCCCTCACTGTAATAGTTCACGACGCTGACATAGCATCCATGAAACTTAATGAAGGGTCGAGTGAAGATCATGTGCTTCCACAGTTTATACTGAGGTAATATCTTCATTTGATCGTGAGGGACAGGAAGATCGGAATCCTTCACTGTTTGACCAACGGGTCGATTGTCAAGGATTTGTTTGTTCTCCACGTAGTTTTGGAAGGGATACACCAAGTTGGCAAGTTGTCGCCAGATGGCACTGCTGTGAAATCCTAAGTAGGCATTCTTCTTGCAGGTGATGGAATAGTTAAACCACAGTTCAGGATCGGTGACTAGCAAAATCTCCGAGATGTAAATCCAGATATCATTGGGAAGCTTTATGAGAGGAGACACGGGTTTGATATCGGCGATTGTTTGGTGATTGTCTAGATCAAGGTTAGCGAGTTTGGTGGACACCTCGTCACTAGCTGTGGGGTCGGGAGCTTTTGCTTCTTCATGCTCAAATGATCGAAGAAGCTTGTCCACGTTAACCTTCTTGACTCTTTCTTCGTCAACACGATGGGCTATATTCTTCCCTCTTTCTTGTTTCAATTTGGAGATGGCATGGGGAATCTTCTCTTGCCGATATAAAAGATCCACACGATCATTGAGTTTGAAGGCCCTTCGATAGAGATCCACGGCATCAGACATCAGTCCATGGCCCTCCTTGTCGATGGCCTGCTCAAAAATACGAATGGCCTCTAAGTCGGAGTCTGACAAATTGGCCACTGTTAAGCTCATGGTATCGCGATAAATTACCACGGAGCGCAAGTTGAAACACCATGAGTTTTGTATGGCAAATACATACATTGCAGCAGAAAAAAGACGATGCAGGACATGTGATGAGCTGGCATTTCTATTTGAGCTGGTATAATCTAGGCGACGAAGAAGACGGATTTACCGTGGCACTGCCTGGAAGTTGGCCCATTCGGTAGCAGGCGACGTTTCAGGACGCCTAGAAGCGGTTACAGCGGGCTGGGAGCTTGTGGCTTTATTTCATGCTGGGAGATGACGAGTAGCAGTCTTCAGCCAGTATGTAGAAGGCGTTTTCCAAAAGAACAATATTCACAACCTGATGATTTTAGTTGGGATGTCATGTAGTTGCGAAAATGTTGAGAGGCATCTGGGCTAAAATGGGAATTTTGGTGAAAATGGGAAAAATCGACCATATCACAAACACACCTACGTACGCGCCATCCTCCTCCTGGCGTCAGTGATACACTAGCTATTCAGAAACACTGTAGAACACCACAATAGCCGTAGATCATCCTACAGCTCCGGGATTCAGTAGTAAAGTGTTCGAGTTGGCAATCCTGGGGACGCTAGAAATCGTCCAGCCACCCAGAAAGCGGCTCCATGGTCTAGTGGTATGACGTCTCTCTCACCCAGAGAAGGTCTCGAGTTCGATCCTCGATGGAGTCATTTCTTTTTGCTACTGCCTCCATCTAAAGAGGAGGACGAAGCGACCCAACTGTGGTTGTCGTAATGCATTATCCTAGTAAATCATCTAAAAAATCTTGGTCTGAGGGCCTGGGTGCCGCCAACTCAGATGCAGGTTGTTTCTGCTCCTGCTTGGTGGTTGAAACGGTGAGTTCTTCAAGCAAGTCATCAAGGTCCTTTTCCTTGGATACGGCCTGGCGAGTGGCTTCTCGTTCACCAAGCAAAACATTCAAATCCTCTTCAAGTACATCATCGGATATCTCATAATTGCCGGACTTAGCTAGTTTCGAGTTGAGATGTGCAAGCTTATCGGAATCGGAGGAGTCAAAGTTGTACACCTCCAACACCTTCAGCTTTGTCTGGGGAGTGCCAAACGTCTTCTTTATTTGGCTGTATATCTGCGCCTGCTTGTTGTGAACTTCTCGCTGCTTATCCTCCTCAATTTCCTGCCGAGTAAGGTGCCTGATGTTGGAATCCTTAGAGGTCGAAGCCCCAATCACAAATCCATCGAGATCGGCGGCATTGATCTTGCCCAACTTGATTTGACGTTTCTTGGCATCATCATAATCGATGCTCTGGACAGTAGACGCATACGACAGTATGCCATATTCATCCAAGAGATTATCGGAAATCCGGGCCTGAAGAAGCTTCCGACCCTTCTGCATGGTGAAGTCTCCCAACTTGACCTCGTCTAATTGAACCTCCTGGGGTTCTTCTTCGGGTTTGACTCCAAGGTAAATGCCATCTTGGGGGGTTTCCGGGACTTCGTCATCGACCTTTTCCTCCTGCCGAGCTAACTCCTCCAAAATCTGCTGCTTGATTTTTTGCTTTTGTTCCTTGGTGAGCTCTGTTTCTCCTAGCTGGGGGTAGAAATCATTGATGAACGCATCATCTTCTTCTTCGTCGCTATCTTGTAGAACGATTTGTCGGTGGAATGCTTGATTTGACGATGTCGATTTCTTGGAGCTCCATTTGGGTCTTTGCTCTTCTTGCTGCCTTGGTTTAAGTAGGCCGTGCTTTTTTAGGTACTTGACCTTAGCTTTGTGGTCCCACTTGTTTTTGACTACCATATCTTCAACCTAGTTATTTCCGCACAACATTTTATTACACCTTTCCACATTTTCCTACAATGAGTGGTGATCCGCCCAAAAACATCCAGGACCTTCTCAAACTCCTTTCCATGGGAGAAGAGCTTACCGAAACCCAACAAAAAGAGATGAAGGACTATAAGTTTTGGAAAACGCAGCCGGTGCCGCTGTTGGACGAGAAGATCGACTCTGAGGGCCCTATTGACGTGTCCAAGACCCCCGCCGACATCCCGGACTCGCCACTTCCGTTGTTGAAGGATTTTGAATGGAGCACCATTGATATTGAACAAAGTTCTGAACTTGAAGAAGTTTATCAGCTTTTATACGAGCACTACGTCGAAGACCAGGATGCGACGTTTAGATTTAAGTACAGCCATGAGTTTTTCAAATGGGCTCTCAAGCCCCCTGGATGGAGAAAAGACTGGCATGTTGGTGTTAGAGTCAGAGAAACAGGCAAACTTGTGGCATTCATTTCTGCCATTCCCGTTACGTTGAAGCTCACCAAGTCTCGTAGCACCATCCCCAGCGTGGAAATCAATTTCTTGTGCATTCACAAGAAATTAAGAAGCAAGAGATTGGCGCCAGTTTTAATTAAGGAAATCACCCGTCGTGTCAACAAGCAAGATATCTGGCAAGCGCTATTTACGGCGGGAATCGTGCTCCCCTCGCCGGTGTCTACGTGTCGTTATACACATCGTCCTCTCAATTGGTCTAAATTATATGATGTTGGGTTTTCTCATCTTCCCACCAATCAAACTAAGGCTTCTATGGTGGCCAATTATACATTGCCGAGCTCCACAAAGACCAACGGCTTGCGGTTGATCAAGAACACCGACATGGACCAGGTGTTTGATCTTTTCATGAAGTTCCAGGAGAAATTCGATTTGGTCCAGGTGTTTAATAAGCAAGAACTCGCGTATTGGTTGTTGGGTGGCGAAAACGTGGAAAACTCCTCCATAATCAAGACATATGTGGTTGAAAATGAACAAGGCTCCATTACCGACTTCTTCTCCTATTATCTCTTGCCGTTCACGGTGTTGGATAACCCTACCTATAATGAACTTGGTATCGCGTACTTATACTACTATGCCTCTGAAAGCTCTTTAAACCTGGACGAAGAAACGTACAAGGCCAGATTGAACACATTAATCAATGATGCTCTCATAACTGCTAAGGGCTATAATGTGGATGTGTTCAATGCACTCACCACTCAGGACAATCCTTACTTCATCAAGAAGAATAAGTTTGGCAGTGGAGATGGGTTCCTCAACTACTATTTGTTCAATTACAAAACGTGGCCCATTCACGGTGGTATAGATGCCAAGACAAAGGAACTCGTGGACGACAAGACCAGTGGGTTGGGCGTGGTGCTTTTCTAGATGATATATATTAACACAATCGAACCCGTACACCAACCCCTCCATCGCGGTGCGAAATTTTCAGCTCATCTCACCTCTCATCTCTCATTAACACCATGATTTCCGCCAGCAGTTGGGTGCCCCGGGGGTTTGCCTCTGAATTTCCCGAGAGATACGAACTTGATGACGAGGAAATGGAAAGAATCTCCAAAATGGCTAACTTGGAGCTCAATGACGCCAAGGAGCAATTGGAAGATGCACAGAAGCAACAGAGTAAGCTTAAGGATCAGATCCACATCGATGATGACTTGAAAGAATACGATCTTGAGAATTACGACAACGATGATCAAGAAGATGACGAAGGAACCGAGGTAACGTTCATTCCAGGATTATCCAACACAGATGCCAAATTCCACGAGGGAGAAGACGAGGCATACTTGAGTCTTCCCACCGAGACCGATGTTAATGAAGATAAACAGGAAATGCAAATTTACCCTTCCGATAACTTGGTGCTTGCTACCAGAACCGAAGACGATGTTTCATATCTCGACGTATATGTCTATGATGACGGAGCTGGAGCTCCAGAAGGAGCCGAAGAAGAAGAGGGGGATAAACTTGATGCCGATGTGGCTAAGGGTATGGTGAGAGACTCTAACTTATATGTGCACCACGACCTTATGCTTCCATCGTTCCCATTGTGTGTGGAATGGATCAACTATAAACCAGGGCAGGCCAATGTGGAAGGAGATAATATCGGAAACTTCGCCGCTATTGGTACATTTGACCCACAAATTGAAATCTGGAACCTCGACTGTATGGATAAAGCATTCCCTGATCTTATTTTGGGAGAACCCCAGCAAAACTCGTTTCCAGCCTTGAAGAAAAAGAATAAAAAGAAAAAGTCCAAGACTGCATCTACTCACCACACCGACGCCGTGTTGTCATTATCTCACAACAGAACCCACAGAAATGTGTTGGCCTCCACCAGTGCTGACAAGACCATTAAGCTTTGGGACTTGAATAATGGTACGGCTGTTAGATCGCTTAATTCGGTTCACAACGGTAAGACGGTGTCATCTTCGCAATGGCACACTCAAGAGTCTTCTATTCTTCTCACCGGTGGCTACGACGGGTACTGTGGATTGAGTGACGTGCGTATTTCTGATGCCGACCAGATGACCCAAAGATATAAAGTGGGTTCAGGCGAAGAGGTGGAAAACGTCAAATGGGGGCATTCTTCCAACCCTGAACTTTTCTATGCTGGTACCGACAATGGTAACGTGTACTGTTTCGATATCAGAGCTCAGGACAAGGCTATGTGGACATTACATGCACACGACAGTGGAATCTCTTCGTTGGATGTCAACTTTCACATTCCGGGAATGATTGTAACTTCAGCCATGAGTGATAAAGTGGTTAAAGTGTGGAAGGCAGGCAACAACACCCCTTCCATGGTTCTTTCTCGGGACTTTGGCGTGGGTAACGTATTATCTACTTCGTTTGCCAGTGACATTGAAGTCGCTGGTAACTTAGTGGTTGGAGGTGTTTCAGGAGCATTGAAGATGTGGGATTTGTTCTCCAACAGATCCATTCGTCATTCTTTCACTTCAGAATTAAGGACCTTGCAGGTGGAAGCTAGAAAATTCGCCAAGCAGCAAGGCCGTGCATCGAGAATTGCCAGAAAGTATAAAAACGATGCCATTGGTGAGAACTTGATGAGCGTGGAGCCCGGCAGTCTCGCCGATGACTCTGACTCTGATGAAGAGGGCGTGGAGGATCCTGAAGAGGACGACATGGAGGAGTAGCATACATTACCATAGCAGTAATTAATTCATGAAGAAACTACAGCCAAAGGCGGCTACAAAGAAAGTTGTAGCAAAGAAAAAGGCAAAGAAAATAGTAGCAAAGACAGAGGATACAGTAAGTAAGACTGCGAGAAGAAAGTCACAGATAGAGGATACTGCGATATCAACGGATGTACGGGTGGTGAGAAAAGTAATCAACAATGCCCCGCCTCGAGGATTGGGAGATCAAGAAGTACTGGGAAATCTTCCAGGGATTGAAACCAGAAAACAACAAGCTAACTGGAGACCGGGTCAGTCCAGTGTTGAAAAACTCACGGTTGAGAGATGATCAACTATCCAAGATCTGGGACCTATCGGATATTGACAGTGATGGTAAGTTGGACTTCGAGGAATTCTGTATCACCATGAGACTTATTTTTGATCTAGTGAACGGTAACTTACAGTCAGTTCCTGAATCATTGCCATCGTGGTTAGTTCCATCCTCCAAGGCCCACTTGATTCAGGCCAATCAAGCGGTGGCCAGTGGAGGAAACGCATCATCATGGATTGATGATGATGACGAGTCATTGTCGGACGACTTCGATTGGTACATTTCCCCCACCGATAAGTCAACTTATGAGAGTATCTACAATAGTAACTCCGATTCATACGGCCGGGTTCGGTTTGATTCGTTGAATGGATTATACGATAGTTTGAAGAAGGTGCCCCGGGCGGATATTTCGTCGGCATGGAATCTTGTGAACCCCAAGCTGTTCGAAACCATCGACAAAGACCAAGTGCTTGTGTTCTTACATATATTGAACCAGCGAGAAAACGGCAAGCGAGTTCCCCGAGGAGTACCGGCATCTCTTCGAGCCACGTTTTCCAAAGAGGTTCCTACTTACGATCTCAACCAAACTCATCATAAACCATTGGAGTCTACTTCCAGTTCCAAGCAATCGTTCGCTAGCAGTTACTTGAACAAAATTGGTCAAACGTCTAATGTTGATAAGGGAACCGACTTTCTGGCCACCGAAGGTACTGATTGGGAAGAAGTTCGATTGAGAAGAGAGTTGGCCAACTTGGAAGAGCTCTTGGACAAAGTGCAAAATGGTACGAAGACTGATAATAGCGAGTCACAGTTGCTAAAGTATGAGTTTGAACAGTTGTTGAAGTATAAACAGGAGCAGGTATTGAGCGCCAAAGCCAATGATGGGAAAGATCTTACCGACGTAAAGAATGATATCGAGTTGATTGAAAGCCAGGTGGGAACCTTGGAAGCATTCCTTAAAAACAAGCAAGCGGAGTTGCAAGCACTCAATGGAGAGATTAGTCAGTTGAGATAGTTCAGCTAGAATACAATGAACGTGCCCTCCAATTTAGAAGCATCCGTAGATGCGTATGGGATCGAATGCAACGTGCTGAGCAGGCGTTGTGTCACAACTGGTATCTACACAATGTACTATGATGTTTATTATAAATATCAGGCATGGCCTGTGCGGATGCAATGAGAAGTCTACTTCTTTTCTTCAGCTTCAGGTTCGGGTTCAGGAGTTGGCAATTTGAAAGATTCAGGAGTAAAATCTTTACCATCACCAAGTTGTTCCCAAGCGGAAGAACCAACAGTAAAGTTTCTCCAAGCTTGAGTTAATTCCAAAGGCTCGTAAACAATTCTCTTTTTCTCTTCATCATATCTTACTTCGGTGTAACCAGTGGTTGGGAAATCCTTTCTCAATGGATGCCCTTCAAAACCGTAATCAGTCATGATTCTTCTCAAATCAGGATGTCCTTCAAAGAATATTCCAAACATGTCATATGTCTCTCTCTCGAACCAATTGGCACCTTGGAAAATTGGCACCACGGAAGGAATTGCACTTGTTTCATTAGCATAAGTTTTTACTCTGATTCTGGAATTATGACGAACCGATAAAAGATTGTAAACAACATCAAATCTGTTCGATCTTGAAGGATAATCAGCCCCAGTAATATCCATACATGCTTTGAACTGAGCAGCAGAATGTTTCTTGAGGAAAACAAGGGTTGGTCTTAAAGCAGAAGGCGCCACATAGATGGTTAATTCATCTTTCCAAACAGAAAATTGTTGAATGTATTTTGGGAGACATCCCATGATGTAACGACCGAATTTGTGGAGCTCTTCAGATTGCTCTCTATATCTTTCAGCAGGATTTACCAATGGGACATGAATTTCACCTTGAGACTTACGGGGTAAGTTATTAAGATTGACGAATTCTTCTTCTTCCTTGAAATGTCTTGAAGAGGACGACAACATCCTGGAAGATGCAGCCACCGAATATCTAATGATCCGGGATGGTAAACATCTGGTTAGACGTGGTGTAATCATGATGGTGATGAATGATGATTTTCAGTCGCAGCCCAATTTGGAAGCTTTTGAAATTGTGCCAATGCAATTGGCTGGCAGCGCGTGGTCACGTGACGGGAAGCACTCGTCGCTGCCGACGTCGACACCGGCGCGCAGGCGCACTGGTGCACGTGATCCGACGTCGTGGCATGGTGCTCCGTGTTGATAGCTTTCTCACACGACTACTCCTACGCCAACTAACACAATACACCACATACCCTCTAGCACAATGGAATGAGGCAGAAATGTGCTTCGTAACTGCGGGATTATTCATTTGGATCGTTTTAGTTTTGTCGTACTTGAGCGCGGCATCCGCCACGAATCAGCAAGAAAGCAAAAGCCAAAGCCAACGCCTCATTCGAATGTGGTGATGAAGGTATAACGAATTGGGAAACCTTTTCAGAAGTAAGGTACAAAATGGCACAATTGCAACAAAGTGGTACCAAAAAGAGTAAGATTGGTGCCGCAAAATCAAGTAATCAAGTGGGCCTCGATCCACCGATTATAAATAAAGGATGTACAGAAGGCTATTGAGCATTTGGATGCATGCATTTCTTTTACCGTAACAGTCTGGCAGTTGTGCGCCAGCCACATTTGATAAGTGGGCAATGATTTAGAATAGAATTTAGTAGAAGGTTTGACTGAAGGTTTGTTGATGAAAGCGTGTTACATTAGTGGTTATCCTCTCTCGGGCAATTTTTTCTCCGCTGCTTATTATTATTTTTGCGATTAGGTTGTTTTTTGCGGTGGTTTATGTAGGAAGAAAAATTTTTTAATGTTGGAACCGTTGGATATGTTCGAAAGTGAAAATAAGCTTTTGATTAAGTCGGTTCACTTCCTTCAGTACAGACACCCACCGATAAGATGAGGAGTCGGCAATCACGAAAGATTTACTTATTACTAAAATCCATCAGAAATGGGGGCCAAAAGAGGGCAGCAGGGACCACCGAATCGGGGCCTTCCAGGAACTCGGCTTCGGTTGCTCACGATTTTTTTTGCACATTCGCCATCGGAGCATTTTGTTTGAATCCGAATCGTTTCTAGTTTGCATGAGAGGGGGAGCCACCATGTATGCACTTGCGTACTTGGCGGTTAGCAGACAATCGACGATGTGGGCTTTCTTTACAATTTTTTTTTTATTTTTTTTATTTATTTTACCTTCATCGATGGGTTATTCTATATTTGCAACTTGACCCGACGTTTGCAACTTTCCCACCCCCTTTTCTCACCACCAACCATAGTATTGTTAGCAACCCAAAGGCTTCTCTCTGTCACAATCTGCTTCTATTATCGTCTCGTCATCATCAACATCCTTCGCTGACCCATGACGACCACCAGTGCCCCCTCGCCTGTCGGTCCGTTTGTGCATCATCCCCTGGTGCTTCGGCCTTTTGTGTTCATGCGCCTCGCTAAGATCTCAATGACCTTTTCAGCCTACCAATCTTGGTGTTGCATGAATATGTGATCCTACCATTCACGTCCCTCCACTTGTATAAGTAGACGGTCTCCACCACATGGAGATTCGACGTAGGTTTCTCGGTGCTTATTAATTTACCTCACTTTTAAGGTTACACCACTCCCCCACGTACTTCGCGCTTTTCCATCATATCCGTGCTCAATCGGCATCTGCGCTAAAACCACATACACCGACCATTGTCGAAAACATAAAGCAAAAGTCTTCCCGCATATCGTTTATACGAGCTTGCCGGTCTCCATCTACTTCATCTCAACTCCTCCTAGAAATCAAGGCTGAGAACGATCTTAACCTCATCGCACTATTCTAGGGCCCCACTCCCCCCGCCGAAAAAAAATCAAAAAAAATTCCTCCATCGTTGATCTTCCACACTAACTTTTTATTATCGCCTCCGGCCTCCCCATCTTCTATCTGGTCGCTGTTGATCGTGGCCCTGTCCCTGTTTTTTTCGTCCCCAACGTGTCTCGGTGCTGCAGTTTCCTAATCGAGCCAGTATCAACTTTCGACAAATCCGTTGCAATTAGGGTTTATCCTCGACAATACCACACCCAATAATCTCGCCTCCTCAACCGTGGATTGTTTGTTATTCATCGCTATTCATCTTCCTTTCCAACTTGTTGCTGTTTACCGCCCATCCTTGTACCGATTGTCATTAACGTTCTTCCTCCACCCCCCTGTGTATCCATATTCCGTCTTCATCAGCCTCCCCCCATCTAAGCATTCCTGGAAATTCTCTCCCCTCTCTCCAGTTGTCCTCCTTCACACCACCGCCGCTCATCCCCATTGCTTAGATTCACAACCGTCAACCCCCCATCCTATTCGACTTCGCCTCATGGTGTGAAATGAATTATCCTGCTAAGAACTCTGACTTTCTTCTGGCCTATGACCAGCTGCTGGCACTAAAGCCTAAGCGCCAGCGACGTTCCTATAGCTGCGGCCAGTGTAAAACTCTCAAGATCAAGTGTGACCTCCAGATTCCTTGCTCGTCGTGTGTCAAATTTAAGCGCTCGGACAAGTGTCTCCAGGATCCTCCCCATCCTCCCTCCGAGGAAGAGCTAAACAAAATTCGCCAGCGTAAGACCCGTTCTGCCAAGAAGAAACAACAGCAACAGCAACATCACCACAAGAGCTTCTATGCCATGGGCACCTACGACCCCATCATCGAAGAGTACGAGACTACTGCTTCCTCAATCACCCACGCACATTCTGCTCCCCATCTGAGAACATCGCCTTCCATTGGCTCGTCGGCAATGATTGCACAGGCTCCCACTACCGCTCCAAACGTTCCTTCTACTTCTGTGGGCTATATGACTCTGTATTATCCCTATCCTTCCTACGGACCTCCCGTTGCCTCTATGGCCCCACTTGCGGAGCCCTACACTTACGATGGCTTGAGCCGAGAACGCGTTTCTTCAACCGACTCAGGTTCGCCTGTGGCCAACAGCTACCTACCTCCAATGTACTCATTGGTGGGCACCCCTCCCATAAATCCCGGCATCACTAGCCCGGTGCTCTTACGACAGACGCCCTTGCCCACTCTCAAACTCAACAAAACAGCAGTACTTCCCAATGTCCACGATTCCAAGCTCCTCATAGATATGTGCGAGGCCGACTCCTCGATCTTCATAGAGTTAAAGGCCGAAGAAGCCCACGAATTCGTCAAATACTATCCCTTTAACCAACAGGTGGTGTGTAGGCTTCTTGAGCTTTACTACCGTTCGGAGCACCAACTTTTGGACGTGGTCATAGACGTGGAAAAATCTCATTTGCATTTACTGCGCTTCATCGACACCCTTGTGCACGAAAAGAATTCCCCCGTGGTATCCATTAGTGTAACTGATGCACGCTACGCCAGCTTGGGTCTTCTCATGTTGGCCTGCGGCTATCTCTTTTGTTCTTCATCGTTCCGTCCCATTCGGGCCGAGGACCCCAAGTCAGACATCATCAACAAGTGGATTAGCCTCGCCAAGACATTACGGGATAAACACGCCAAATACGAAAAGCTCAGTGACTTTGTGTACCTCACCAACTGGTACTTTGTCATACGAAACTACTATACGTACACCAGCTGCAACATTGAAAATTACCTCGAGTTTAACAAGTTGCTTTCTCATATTTCTCTTAATGAGCACTACACGCAAGTGATTCGAGACCGTGACGACGCCGACTTCGAGGCCTATATCTCCAACACCACGGGTGGCCACATCATTCCCGGCCTTAATGAAACGTATGGCCCCTCTGATGTTTCCCACATCTTCACTGAGGAGTATATGGTGATGACCAAAATTTGGTTGCAACTCCGCATTGTGGAACTTCGCTCGCCGTTCTTCCAGATGAAGGGAACTCTACTCACCTCTAGTCAGTACAAAGAAGCGGTGCTTCCTCACAAACGATGCTTGGCGGTGATCATGAATCCACAAAACTTCCATCCTGAGGAGCAAACTTCCGGCGATATTCTCCAGTATCGCATCTGTGCACTGTACTATAAGCGGTTTCTGAACGTTACCCTGCTTTTGGAAATGATCAGATCTTATCTCTACCTTTACAAAGAAGTGGGTAGCCTTTTGGATCAAAAATTAATTGACCTACAACTCCACATCCAGGCTGCCGACTACCAGATTTCCGATGCTGACATCCGGTTGTTGATGGATACGCTGCTAGTGCTAAATTTGTTTGTCCGGTGGTTAAGTTTCATCAAGTTAGAGTCTTCCTATTTTGCCAGTCTTCGATACGTCTCTTATCTCACCACCGTGATCTCTCTCTTTAATCTCTACAACACCATGTCAGATGTTATGGCATATCTGGGCCGCAATCTTCATCAGTTGCTCCTCAAGCAAAACTCCATCGGCTTTCTCAACATAAGCATGGAGAGTTTAATTCTCCAAGGAGTGTTCCTCTGTCTAATTAGTAATTTCACCGGCGATGATGAGGTTAACAAAATCGATCTCAACGTTGTGTTCGAAAAAGTCAACTTCAGTTTCCAAAAAACGATGACGTTGTTCACCCAAGGAGGTGGTTCCACCGAAGAGTTTCACACCGTCAGCAATGACTTCATTAACGTCAACCATATTCCCATGTTTCGAGACTCCATTAATCTATGTTATGACTTCAATAAGGTGGTTGCTCTCATCCGGCAGATTCCTTATGCCCATCGTGCCCTGGATTTCAACAAATTTTTTGATATTATTCAGTCCACCGTCTCAGAAACCAGCTGGAAGTGCCTTTGTGAAAATATTTTCGGTAGTTCGGAGAACTTCTCGACCTACTGTGGGAAAATATGGGACCTTTTCCGTTACTTAAAGTCAACCAGTCCAGATACCCCCGTCATCATTACCAAGTCTCTTCAATTCGATATGAAGCTTGTCTCCTCTTACTTCACCACTTTCAAAGGCATGCATCTTTCCAATGAAATCATCGACGAATATATCGAAGTGGTGGTCAAGCCCAATATTGTTGAGTGACTCCTCATTTCATGCTTCAAGGACATTCACAGCAAAGTACATAGATGTCCATGTAATAATAATGTAATTTACCTGTCTGCCTCAAGTATGCTATCTGTCCATGACCAATCATCGTGTGACCTCATGAGCTACATGAACTTGGGCTGTTTCTGCATTTCATCCTAATCGTTGCTACCAGAGGCGTCACCTTGTTGGGATCGCTCCATCGAAGGCCTATTTTATGCTCTTTCCAGTTACCTGAAGTGAAGTTGCCGCCTTAAATTACCAATTATTATTCCTGGCGCTGTGCCCCACTGCCTTGCCGAACGAATGGACCCGTAAATCAAATCCCGGCCGCCGCCGTTGGCCGCGGCCTTTGCTACTCGCCAAATTTCACGTCACCCCGCCCTTCGAAATATTCGGCTCATCAGCGCTTGCTCGCACAATCTTCCGCGTACGTCATCCTCGAGGCAGTGCCTTCGCGGCCTTGGCACGTGATAGCATGGCCACATGGAAAGTCTCGGCTTAGCATCAAACACCTCTTCCAAATATAGGCTAGTTTAAAAAAAAGGAAACGTTTCTGACGCCCCGTTGCTTCTTTGTACTTCTTGAATTTTTGCTTACATTCATCTGACATGTTGGCCAAGTACATGTTCTCGGCCACTGCCTTGGTGGCAGTGGCTGCTGCTGCACAAGAAGGTGTTTATCGATTGGATTTTGACGTTCACCGGGGATCCTCAGTTAATGATATGCAAAAGGGCAAAAGAGCTCAGTTCGTGGAAAAAAGGGATGATTCTACCGGAAAGGTGGAGGTGACGCTCGAAAATGAAAGCACTTTTTACATGTGTACTCTTGGATTTGGTTCGGAGGCCGAAGATGTGTCGGTGTTGATTGACACCGGGTCTTCCGACTTGTGGGTGATGTCTAGCAATGTGGACTGTACGCTGCTGTCAGAAACCAAGAAAAGATCAGTGGTCTACGAGCAAGACAAGCACGTCTGGAAGAGGTCGGTTCATGGCATAGGAAGAAACGTGGATGTGGATCCACTTACCCCCACCAAGACCGAGAAAAAGAACAAGAAGTTGTTTGGTTGGGGCGACTCCACCACTGAAGGAAGCACGTCTACCGATGAAGGAGGCGTAGGCGGAGGTCTTGGTGGTGGTAGTTTCGAAAGTCAAGCAGCCAGTGGCGACAGTTCCAACTCGTGTACCTCATATGGGTCGTTTGCTACCGGTAAGTCAGATTCCTTCAAAACCAACTCGTCGGCTCCTCAGTTCTCCATCTCGTATGGTGATGGAACCACCGCCCAAGGGCTCTGGGCCCACGACTCCGTGACTGTGGGCAACACTACCGTCGAAAACTTGAGTTTTGCAGTGGTCAATGAGACCGACTCCAACGTGGGAGTTCTTGGCATTGGGCTTCCCGGGCTTGAGACCACCTACTCTAGTAGCTCTGGCGGAAACCCCTACCAGTATGAGAACTTGCCCGCCAAGTTGAAGAGCTCCGGTCTCATCAACAAAAATGCATACAGTTTATACCTTGGCAAATCGTCTGCCAAATCGGGCTCTATATTATTTGGTGCCGTGGACCACGCCAAATACTCGGGTACTCTTGAGACCGTGCCCATCATTAACACCCTTGAATCCTTGGGGTACAATTCGGCCATTAGATTCGAAGTTGCCGTTGACTCCATCTACTACAACGATACAGATTCCGCTTATCTGGTGACCTCCAATCGCTACAGCGCCCTTCTTGATTCTGGTACCACGCTCTCGTATTTCCCCCTGTCTCTCATGCTGAAGTTTGGCGAGATCCTCGGTCTTGAGTACTCCAGCTCCGTGGGCGCCTACGTCGCTGATTGCGATGCCGATTACTCCACCACGGTTACGCTAGACTTTTCCGGTCAGTACATCGAGGTCCCATTTTCTGATCTCATCATCCAGTCTGGTTACTCCTGCTATCTTGGTGTACTTGCCCAGGACGACGATTTCATTTTGCTTGGCGATAATGTGCTCAGAAGTGCATATCTTGTGTATGATCTTGATGACTTGGAAATTTCTCTCGCGCAGGTCAAGTATACCGACTCCGAGGATATTGAAATCATCAAGTCCTCCATTCCCAGCGCCACCAATGCTGCCTACTACTCATCCACCGCTCTTTCGTCAGTGACTGAAGGCTCGGCCACCGCAGCTCCATCCAGCACGTCCTCCTCCTCCTCTTCCTCCTCCTCCTCCTCTTCCGAGAAAGACAGTGGCGCCACTGCGCTCCGTTGCAGTTTGGTTGCTCTTGTAAGTGCCCTCATTCTTGTCACTTCTTTATGATAATCAAAATGTTATGTCCTTTCATATATAGTCTTATGGTTCCATGAAGTTCCTTTCCATTCTCTAGTTACTTTAGAAGTTTCTTTTTTTTTCATGGCCAATGTTCAATCGTGGTCATCCTACCTAATCATTATCATTGAGATTCGCACGCAACCAATTTGTAATCACTACTCCTCCATGAACCGGCACGATTCGGCTGGGGATGCCGACGACAGCGTTCCCAACAATTCAGAACATCCTCCCAGCGAATCTAATCACTCTCAAGTTACACCTGGTGCTTCGGACCCGCCGCCTCCTGCTGACGGAGCCCCGCAACCTCCTCAATCCGAAAGTGAACCTTCCCGTCCCGAGCCCAACTCACTCTTCGGAAGACTCGTAGATGCTTTCCTACGCCGTCAGAATCCTTCGCTGTCTTCAGAAGCCTCCAATACAGAATCGACCGAACCCGCTTCTGATGCTCCCAGAACACCCGATGACCTGAACATCATCATAAATGTTAACTACTTCTTCTTTGATGCCAGCGATCCCGGTAACCAGGACCGGGCTGGCACGCTTGCATTCTCGCTACCTAGTAACCAGAACTACGACATGAACACTATCCAGGAGTTGGTCCGTATAGCCACGCAGGTAGCGTACCTGCAGTTCAACCAGAACAAGCAGAATGGAATCACCATTGACAAGTTCAACTCATTTCCAATCAAGTCCCCGCTGGAAGTGGAGCACAACAAGGAGTGTTCAATTTGCTTCGATGAATTCGAGTACTTAAAGCGTCATCTACGGACCCCGGACTCGGCACCTAAGCGGAGAAAGTTGAACGACCTGTCCAGCACCCCTATCGAGGCATCCGATGATAATAGCGATCACAACCGCCACGATGGCGAAGCTCCCCAGCCTGCATCTACATCCGACCCCAGTACAACCTCAGCATCTGCATCCACCTCCACTCCACCGCCGTCCGCGTCGAACCGACCCAAGTATCTCAAGGACTTTACCGGCGAATATGCCCATGTCCCCACCGAGATGCCATGTGGCCATGTATTTGGAAAGTCATGCCTCTTCGAGTGGCTCAAAAACCAAGCCACCTGTCCGCTTTGCCGGGCATCGGTGGGCGAACAACCTCAACAGGAGGCCCGCGATAACGAGGGTTCCGGTCGCAATGTGTCCTACATGTTCCTTCGAGGCTTGTCGAATGCCATGGACACCCGTCGCCAGTCTCTCTTTCATCGCATTGAGTATCCATACGCTCGTATCATCCGTCGTACAACCTCCGAGCGCGATAGCCCCCCAGTCCCTAGTGTTTCCGCGACCGTGGGGCCGACGGGCACTTCCATGAGATCTCTCTTTAGTCAGCCCTTGGATCTGCCGGTAGAACCCCTTTTTCCTACCTACGTAAGCAGCAGGCGAACCCGCGATGGGGTGACTACCGTCACGTCCGATACCCCCACTCAGTTGCACTCTGAGGCTCGGTCCCAGGCCAACGAAAGCCCCGTTGACTTTATGCATTTACGAAGTCTCCTTGATCCTCAGCCAGAGGACTCATCGGCACAACCGCTGCAACCAGAGCCCCCAGCGTCACGGGATCACCAGCCGGCCCCCTCTGATACTGAATAGAGCATTACATGTATAATACGATACCTACTTACCGCAAGCGTAGTTCATTTGAGGGCAAACTTACCGGTTACCCAAAGAACTTGGCGTACTTCTTCTTCTCATCCTGCTTCTTTTTTTCCATGAGCTTCTGGCCCCGTTCAAGCTCGCGCTTGATGAAGGCATCACTGGGTAGCAGGCGGTGGGCCTCCTCCAAGTCCTCCACTGCCTCCTTGTACCGCTTGGTGCTGTTGAATGCCGTTCCCCGACGGTACAATGTCTTTGCCTTTTCCTGAACCAGAAGCTTCATGTGCAATAGGTACCCGCAGTAATCAATGCACTTAGTATGGTTCTGTAGTTGAAGGTACACCAACGTCATGTTGAGATAAAGCTTCTTTTTGAGCTCCAAGTACTTTGCGTAGAAATCAGGCTCCTGGTCACTATCTGGAAAATACTCCATCACGTACCGCATGCACTTTCTGTACTTGAGCAAGGCGTTGGCCTTGTCGCCTTGCTTGAACAAAAGGCCACCGCTCTCCTTGATCTTGAGCGCCGCCTCGTAAACCAGTTCACTCAGCTCCTTGTTGATATGAACGTCGTCGTCTGGCCACTCTTCATAAATATCACCCCCTATTGGATCATAGCACGCGTTGAAGATGGGCACGGCATAGCCCTCTTCCCACAACCCGCAGTCGCCAATCACCACCCGTTGGTCATCTATTGGCACACTATCGATGGTTTCAACACTCTCAATCTCTCTGATCACCGACTTGCCGTGCACAACCTCACCAAACACACTGTGTCTGCTTTTGAGATGGGGCAAGTCGTAGGTGCTGATGAAAAACTGGGAGGTGTTGGAGGCCACACACACTCGAAACGGTGCTACATCATCGTAGTTCTCGCCTCCCAAGTCTCCCTCCACCGTGCTGACACCCCCCTTTCCCAATTCTGCCATCAGGTATCCATCTGCGCTGGTGCGGGTCACATCGCCACCCTGCACCATGAAGTTCTTGATGACCCGATGCAAATACGTTTGCTTGAGGGAGTACTTGGTCTCCCGGCCGGTGCAGAGATTGATGAAGTTCTTGCACGCCCGTGGGGCCTTCTCGGTGTAGAGGCGAATCACCACCCGGCCCACCCGGGTGGTTCCGATCTCGAAGTCAAGATACACGTGCTGGGAGAGATGTTCGATCTTCATGATGGAGAAGAAGATTCGCGAAGTCCCACTCATCGCCCGATCTCATCTCCACCACCGCTACCTCTGCCTAATTCCTCTACCCACACCTGTAGTGTTGACACCGCCAGCTGGGTCTATTACTTACCTGGTCCAAAGTCCCAATCTGCCACTCCTCGAGGCCAACTTCCGGAGGAAGCGTCCATGACATTCGGCCACGACGTCATTGGGCCGATGGATTCGCGAAACTTCTTCCTCCACATCCTTCTCCATGTTTAGACCCCGGCTAGTGACAAGGACAGTCCTCACATCGGCTCGAGGTCTTTCGTACGACGCCCAGCTCCACGCGGCCAGCGAGAGCGTCAACACCCTTCTCGACACTCACGACCGCTCGTCGTACATTTTGGCGCAGTATCTCCCGGAACCCACCCGGAACGCCTTCCTAGCTATTCGGGCCTTCAACCTCGAAATCAATAAAATCTCCGACGGCGGCAACAACACAGGATCGGCCGCCCACAAGGCATCCAGCCAGCTCCACTCGTCCATGGGCATTTCAACCGCCGACATCAAGTTCAAGTTCTGGAGCGATCTCCTCTCCAAGGTTTTTACCAACCCCAACAGCAATAATGATTTGGGAGAGCCCATTGCCATTCTTCTCCGGGATGCCGTCCGGAATGACCTCAACCTTGACATTTCCTACTTCCACCAGTTCCTCCAAACCAGGCGCCACTTTCTCCAGGCCCGTCTGTTCAACACTGTGGAAGACATCTGCTCGTACGGAGAAGGCACGTACTCTCAGCTCAACTACCTCACGCAGGGACTCTTGCTTTCGCCGTCGATCTCGCCTTCCGCCATTAGTCTACTAGAGCATTCGCCCAAGCTCCAAAACTACATCAGTGACATTGCGGCCCACATTGGCCAGTCCACTGCTGTCAGCTCTATGATTTTGGGCCTAACCTACTACGCCCAACTGCGAAATCAGGTTACCCTCCCCGTCAACCTTATGGCCAATAGCGAGCTCTCGCAGGAGGACGTGCTTAGATTGACCCAGGGCCACGTATCCGACCAGGAGGAGTCAGCGATGATCCGCGAGAAGCTCCAGAACGTGGTGTACGAGACTGCCATTTCTGCAAACGACCACATCTTGGCCGCCAGAGATAAACTCGACAAAGTCAAGCAAGAGATCAAGGCGGTGGTGGCCGACAATCATACTGATGCTCTTCTTCGCAAACACGCCAGTCGATGGAGACGCGGGGTGCCCGATGTCATCTTCACTCCTTTCATGCTTGCTATTCCCACCACTCTCTACCTCCAGAAGTTGGAGAAATGTGACTTCGACGTGTTCGGGCGCCACCTCCAGCTCAAGGAGTGGAGACTACCATACCGATCGTTCGTGGACTACTATACCAGGAGGATCTGACTGTACATATATTTATTAGCTCTCAATGCCCACCACCACGCGTACCTTCCATCGCCAAACCCACTCAGGTACAACTCCTCCGTGCTACAGTATCCTCCAACGACAATGGCACCAGTCCCACGCCCCACGTAGCCAGATTTATTGGCACATACCGTCCCGTCTCTTCATGCTGTAGAATATGCTGGTGACATAATTGTAGAAGGTGAGCGGCCATCGTCGCCCTTTTTTGTTATCCGCGAATTGAACAAGTCAACAACTCACCATGAGCACCTTCAATCGCCCTGTGGCGATCGATCCCATCACGCTCATGATATCCGACTGTATGACCATCCTGCTGGCGATGAGAAAAGTCAGTCGATGGTCTCGAAGTGGAGTGGCTGCCATTCTAGGCGCTGGAGACATTTTCGAAGATGACCTCACCCTGAACCTTGGCCTCAACAATGCTGGATCATCTGTCAAACTTCACGGACAAAGTGACAATCCGCTCCTTTCTGGATTTCTCCAACTTCGTCAGATGTTGACGGAGGCGAACGATTTGGACGAATTGGATCTGTTGACATTGCTCCAACCCTTTTTGCTAGTGATTAAGAGCTCGCTGACTTCCGGTCACATAACGGCATTGGCCCTTAATGCCCTTTCCAAATTCATCACCTACGAAGTCATATCCACCCGCCTGAAGAACTTACACAGTACCTTGGTGCAAATCTGTAACTCGCTCACCCATTGTCGATTTGAGGCTGCCGACCAGAACTCCGATGATTCGGTCCTCCTCAAGGTGTTACGTTTGCTTGAACAGGTGGTGGAGTCCCCTTTGGCCAATCTCCTTCCCAATGAGGTTATATCTGAAGTCATTCAAACCTGTTTGTCCCTTGCATGCAATAAGAAGAGAAGTGAAGTATTAAGAAAAGCCGCAGAAATGGCAATGGTGTCAATCACGGTTCGTATTTTCTCCAAGCTAAAGGATTTGGAACCAGAAAAATTAGACCTGGTTCAGCCTTCGTATACCAACAAAGCTCTCCCTGAAGACTTAATCGGTGGAACCGAAAACATCATTGCCACCCCAAGAGAGCTGACGGCGGAACCTGAACTGAAACCTTTGCAAGAAGATGAACCCTTTAACGTCATCTGTTTGTCTGAATACCTTATGATCCTCATTTCCATGATAAGTCCTCACAACCAGTATCAGCACATGGAGTCCACTCGCGTCTTTGCCCTTCAACTAATCAACACCTCCATCGAAGTGGCCGGAAACGAGATACCCGCCCACTCTTCATTGATGGCCCTCGTTAGCGATCCTGTTTCCAAACATGTCCTTCAGATCATCACCACAACTGATTCTCCTCTGCTACTCCACACTGCCCTTCAGCTCTTTTCTACCATCTCCATCGTATTGGGCCGTCAGATTAAGTCACAAATTGAACTTACATTCACCCTCTTATTCAAGTCCATCTTGCCTGACTCCTCTACAGACATAAAGGGCAACGAGACCTCAGTCTCTACCCGTATTGCTGCTTCTAAAGAGATGCTCGTTGAGCTGATGTCATTGCTCTGGACCCGTTCCCCGGTGTTTTTCACCCATCTCTTCATTGACTATGACTGTGACTTTGAACGCACTGATCTCTCCGTGTCGGCGATAAATTTTCTCTGCACCTTATCGCTCCCTGAGCTGGCCGTCATCACCACTGACAACGTGCCTCCCATTTGTCTTGAAGGTATACTTTCTTTCATCTATGGTATCAACGAGCGTATCAAGCTTCTTTCCAAGACTAATCCGTCTTCCTCTGACCAGCACTCTCTTCTTAACGACCGGAAGCAAAAGACGAACTTTGTGAGATGCTGTGACATTTTTAACGACAACACCAAAAAGGGTATTGCCGCTCTCGCCGAAGCAGGCTTTGTGTCCAGTGAGAGTGATGTGAGAGAACTTGCTCAGTTCTTCTTCGGCAAACTGGCCCGTCTCAATAAGAAGGTTCTCGGTGAGTTTTTGGCTAAGCCCAAGAATAGTGGCCTATTGAAAGAGTTCATTGGTTTCTTTGAATTTAAGGACCTCAGAGTCGACGAGGCATTGAGACTTCTTCTTAAATCCTTCAGACTTCCTGGAGAGTCCCAGCAAATCGAGAGAATTGTTGAGCTCTTCGCCGAGAGGTATGTGGAATGCCAGGCTGACAGCTCCCACACGGAAGGTGACGAAGAGCCGGTTCGTCCCGACAGGGACGCAGTGTTTGTGCTTTCATATTCCATCATCTTGCTCAACACTGATCTCCACAACCCACAGGTCAAAAAACAAATGGATCTAGAGTCGTATCGCCGTAACCTTAGGGGTGTGTATAACGGCAAGGACTTCCCTGAATGGTATCTCGCCAAAATTTACCTGTCCATCAAGGAACGAGAAATCATCATGCCCGAAGAGCATCACGGAACCAATAAGTGGTTCGACGATGCTTGGCACAACCTTGTGTCGTCTCTGGGAACTGTCGAGCCAGCGTTAGAGTTTGGCATCACCGAGTTATGCCAGTTTGACAAGGCTTTATTTGAGTCGGTGATTGATAAGCTTATTGACACCCTTTTTGGCGTATTCAAGGAGGCTTCCGACGACCATGTTATCACCAGATTGATGAGCTCCATTGACAAATGTGCTAACATTTGTCTCTTCTATAACTTATCCCTGTCCATCGACAAATTAATCGGCATGCTTGCTGAGCTCACCACATTGACACAGGTGAGAATCATCTCGGAAGAAGAGATTCCCATTACCCAAATAAAGGTCGAGAATAAGGAGGAGGCAATCACCGTCAGTGAAATGGCGGTGTGGTTTGGTCGTGACTTTAAGGCCCAGCTCTCTACCGTGGTTCTTTTCCGTCTTATAAAGAAGAACGACTGCAAAGTGACCCCTGCCTGGGACAAGGTTTTCAAGATTGTGTTCACGCTTTTTGAAAACTGCTTAATAAACCCCAATATGTTTGGAGAGTTCCAGAAAAAGGTCAAGCTTCCTCCCCTTTCCAAGGTAAAGCCTCGCTACATCATTAATCGCCAGAGGTCGAAGGAGTCTGGTCTTCTTTCCACATTTTCCTCTTTCCTCAAGGGATACTCTGACCAACCACCTGAGCCATCTGATCAGGATGTGGAATCTACGCTCAGTGCTGTTGATTGTATCAAGAGTATCAACGTGAGTAGCATTTTCGAGACGATGTCAAGAAGTGAAGAAAACTTGAAGCCAACGGTTGAGTTTCTTCTCGGGTCACTTCCTGAATGCTCCGAGAAGACCAAGAGGGTGTTCGAGTCTGAAACGCTCTTCATCTTGGAAGTGTGTGTGTGCTTTTCGCTTATCATCAACGACAATGCCATTACTAAAATTGTGATTGAAAAGACCAAGTCGGCCCTCGAGATGGCCGAGTTCTCCAAGAAAGGAAAGATGCGGTTGAGCACATACTTATTCATCATTGCTCGCAACAGCGAGTATGATGAAAAGGTTGTGGATACTGTGGAAACTCTTCTGGCGCTCGATAATGAGCTCTTGTTGAAACATGGTTCACTGCTCATTCCCTCGCTTGTTTCCTTGGTGGATGAAGAATCTCTGTTCTGCAAGCAGCTTTTGGTGTCGGAAAACTATTGGAAGTTGCTCCGAGTATTTAGCTCGAACTACAAAAATGCCATCGAGATCCTCGCGTTTATGGAAAGCTTGGTGCAACAGTCGCCCGAAGATATCTCTCCACAAAATTACATGCCTATACTTGGGCTCTTGGACGAGATCTCGTCCCTTGGTGCTGTGGGATCCCAATGGGAACAAGAGGCAGCATTAGCTCAAAAGGCCGACAACAAGTACTACCAGGAGGTAGTGGAGGTGTCTAAGCGGTCTATAGCTCTTACATCAAGGCTTTCGAGCATCCTACTCAAGTTCGAGGGCGAGGAACTTTCTTACTCACTCATCCAAGCACTTGCACATCAATGTTTCAACCCATGCCGTGAGGTGCGATCTTTTGCGTTGAAGACTCTTCAGACCACCATTTTGTCAAGCGAGACTAACAAAGAATTCACATCGTTTGGCATCTTCGAGTACGGTTTGTTCCCGCTCTTAGCCGAGCTTTCTAAGCAGGAAATAATCCAGACCGATGTACGGGGATTTGCAAACACTCAATCGGAAGCACTTGCTCTTACGAGCCGAGTGTTCTTGAAGTTCCATACTGATCTTGGTAATAGCGTGTCACGGGTGTGGTTGGGCACGCTTGATCATTTCCTCAAATTCCACTCTGACGACAACAAGGAGAGTGGTCGCGAGCTCGTGAAGAATATGGTATTAGTCTTACAGTCGGAAGATGTCCTCGTGAAGAACGAACAGTTATGGTCAGAGACTTGGGAGCGCATTAATAAGATCTATCCTGAGCTTGCACAGGCAGAAGAGGCTCCAATCGCAGATGCCACTGAGCCGGCTCAGGTTATTCAAAATGAAGTAACTGAACCCGAACAGGAAAAAGAAACAGAGCAGAAGCTGGAAGTGGATCCAGAGATATCTTCTTCAGATGCAGCCTCCAACGAAGTTGACTAGTATAGTATGATGATAGATTGACATTGGTTATAAGTAGTTTATCATATGCCTGCATACAGTTTACATTTTTCCTACTCTTCGCTCATCATGGTAAAGACCCAGACTTACACAGAAAGAGCTGCTTTGCACCCTTCACCGGTTGCCCAGCGCCTTTTACGTCTCATGGACGATAAAAAAACCAACCTTTGTGCGTCGGTTGATGTCAAGACTACTTCCGAGTTTCTTTCCTTAATCGATAAGCTCGGTCCCTACATCTGTCTAGTGAAGACCCATATTGACATTATTGATGACTTCTCGTACGAAAGTACCATAATTCCACTCCTTGAGCTTTCTAAGAAGCACCACTTTATGATTTTTGAGGACCGCAAGTTTGCTGATATCGGAAACACCGTTAAATCTCAGTACTCCGGCGGTGTCTATAAAATCAGCAAGTGGAGTGATATTACCAACGCTCATGGTATAACGGGAGCTGGAATAGTGCAGGGACTCAAGGAGGCCGCTAAGGAAACCACCGTCGAGCCCAGAGGATTGCTTATGTTGGCTGAATTGCTGTCCAAGGGCTCTCTTGCTTACGGAGAATATACCGAGAAAACTATTGATATTGCCAAGACCGATAAGGAGTTTGTGATTGGGTTCATTGCGCAGAGAGAAGTTGCCTGTGATGGCTTTGACTGGTTGGTGATGACCCCTGGAGTTGGTCTCGATGACAAGGGAGATGGCCTTGGGCAACAGTACCGTACCGTTAACGAAGTAATTTCCACAGGAACCGACATCATCATTGTGGGAAGAGGGCTCTTCGGCAAGGGAAGAGATCCCGATGTAGAAGGCAAACGGTACAGAGATGCTGGTTGGAAGGCATATCTTCAAAAACTGGGAAAGATTGAGGAATAAATAAATAGTCATAATATACATATATACAAGAATCATATGTTGATCATATCCATCCGGCATTTACGTCATCATTGAGATTATCCGCTAGTTTCGTTCTCATAATCTCAAACACCAACAACCCCACCGAAGTGGCGGGTATGGTGGTTAATGCATTTCGAACAAATCCCTTATAGCCCAAGGTAAACCACGATTGCTTTGATTTGTCCTTCATGCGAAGGACCTGGCGATAGGTATCGATGTAGGAGTTATAGTATAGCTTGATAAAAGGACGAGATGTTGTTCTTTTGGACTCATTGTAGATATCCAAGGCCTCAAGACGCGAAAGATGGAGCTTTTGAATCTTGGTCAATGGATATTGCACTGCCAATAGTGAGAAAGCAGCCGATGCGCCCGCCAAGAGCACAAAAGAGGACTTAAGAATCTTGGTCGAGCGCCGACGCTCAACTTCTAGTGCAGATGGGTCTTCAGGAGCAAAGGTGAAGAAGTACTCAAGCCTGCGTTTGACTGAGGCCTTGGCGTTGTCGTACATCCTAAGCACCCGGTAGGTAAGATTATAACCCTTTGTCTTGATAATTTCAAACGTCCAGAAATAAAATGCAAAACCAACACTCTCCTTTATAAGCGAGAACCCGTAGCCGGCAAACACTCCGAAGAGTCCGATTTCTTTGAGCTTATTGGCGCCGTATTTCCACAAGTTGGAGTGATTACCCCCTAACATCTCTGCTGCCAGTGAACGGGTATAAATGGCATCGATGGGGGCTGCAGCCAAACTCTGGAAGAATCCAGCCACAAACCCGGCTCTCCATGTATCCATAAACGAAAAACGCCCCCGTTGTTGATTAAAGTGGTCCAACGCTGTGAGGTAGGTCCCATAAAGAATAAGTCCCGTGGCTGAGTTAGCAATTAGTGGCGGCAAGACCTGGTCGGGGATGAATCTCCAACCTTCATTCCGGATGGCGGTGACCAACATCCCCACCGCCGAGTGGGTTCGTATGCTATAGGGTTTTGATTCAATGTTGTCATGTTTATTGGCGAGTTGTCTCACGTAGGCCAAATAGTCAAATCTCAGAGGACGAAAGAGTTTGACCGGTGTGCGTAGGTAAAGCAGCTGAAGCTGATACACTATTGCCCGGATTCCTGCCGTCAGAACCGTGACGGTCTGATTATTGGCCTCTCCTTGTCGATTTCGTAGTGATTCCATGCGATGGCGTTTCGCACAACTGAAACCACCCTATATAAACGTGCGACCAGGCGCCACTTTGAGGCCAATGGCACCAGCCAAGGACCATGGATACCAGTGGTGAGGCCAACGGTTCACAGCCAGATCTATTCACGGCCCCATGCCAACAAGTTCATGGGCAACTACACACACAGTCGAAAAAGAATATGACCACCCCAGGCTGGGAACACAGATAGGCTGATAAAGGTCACTTTCCCTCCGGTTGACCTAGCAACGACACGTACATTAATGCCAGTCAATGACACCAAGACATGCTGGCATGCAATTATTGATCTCGATAAAGAATAATCTCACTTTGTTTAAAATAACGTCTCGCGTCCTCATCTATTAAAACCAACGAAAGGTAGGTTCGGGTGGAGAATTTTTTGTTAACATCTCGATAGGTGGGGGTTAAATCGTAGCCTCCCAAGAACAATCGAATGGGGATAGTTTCCCCCTTCACGGGAGCACCGTCCATGATTTCAAACCGCACCAAGGTTTCAGAGTCTGTGATCTGGTTGGGGGGAGCCCCCACCGTTTCTCTTCTGATAAGCAGTAACTCCATATGCTTGATCTTCAATCTTACAAGCAAGAAGTAGATGCGACCCACAATCACGTCCTTCAACGAGAATCTCAGCTTGGAGTACTCAAACTCAATGTGAAGACAATCTTCAATACCCACATCCATCTTCACGGTGCTGGAGATTTCCTTCCCTTCGGATAAATTGCTGCTGTTCTTAGTCTGAATGGGGGTTTGGGGATGAGAGTACTGGTATACCCATAGTTCTTTTTCTCGGGTGATTTCCAGGGCCAGCTTGCGGGCCACCGTCACTTTTATGTAGTAGCGTAACCTGGCGTTCTTCCCTCGATAACTCTCATACTGCTTCTCCACGTTCTTGAATTCAAATGGATATGTTTCCGGGTGTGTAAGTTGGGCGGGGGCGGCCAATTCGGTGGCCAACGAGAGGAAATCGCTGCTGACCACGTTATCGGTATTTGTTTCAATGGATCCAAGCAATTGGACCTTGACACCAAGATGATCAACCTTTCGCCCTTCCTTGGTTCGAATAGTCACACTGCCCTTTACACTTTCTCCATCCTGGTAAATTGGAAGCTTATCCAAAGTTCCCTTGGAGCTCTTGACTTCCACATGCTCCCTACTGCTCTCGCCATCGAGACGGATCTCAATGTCAAGCGGAGCTTTAAAGAAAAGCGACATGTTGTGCGTTATTGTGGCCACCCGTACACCAAAAGCCTTCGAGGGTGTGACGCTTTAACTACCTGCCTCCCCCAGCCCCTACACTCACCGCCCGGTTTCGCGCCAGGCCCAAATCCAAATGCCGCCTCGTGGCTCGGTGCGTGCTCCCGGCCTCCCAATTTCCGTCCGTTTCCCAACTCGCCCATCCCCATGTTCATCCGCTGCCATCGTACCCCACTGGGCCCGCGCTCAGTCCCTGCTTCGTAATGCCGTGCCGGGAGATACCGACCCCTTTCCTTCCACTTCATAGCCATGGTGCCCTGCTGCCGTATGTTCCCTACATCCACCATTGTACGTCAATATGATCAGCGTCTTAGGGCACCCAGCTGTCACCGGCCTCCTCCTCTCCTATCTTGTTCTCTATTGTCACTGTAATGTGCCTGTACCTCGTACGTTGCCGCTTTGGGCACTCCCAAAATTTTCGTCCGCCTCTGCGGCCATATTGATCGTGAGCCGTACCCATTCCTGGCTGAGTCCGCTCAGCTCATCTCGTAATGACATACACGCCACTCATTCGCCTGGTCATTTGCTTGTGTCGTCACCTCGTCAGCATTTCTCTCTTCAATTCACCTTCTTCCATCCCATTCTCTGTCTTTTACCTACTTTTTTTTGCCGCTAGGTACGGTTTCCAATTGGCAACAAATCGCCACTTGGGGTGCGTCGTCAGATCGCTGACATAATCACACTGCTGCACTTCGGCAAACTATTGACGATCGTGTATGCTACAAATACATTCTTTTTGATTTATTGCATAATCCTTTTTCTTTGGCTCTAGCTTTTACATTTCCATTCCAATTTTTTTTTTTTTTAATTTTACCGTTTGTCTAACTCCCCCTCCTTCTTCTTTCATTATAGTTGATTCCCGTGTGGAAAGTTCTCCCTCATGAACTACGACGAAATTGCCCCGGATGTCATCTCACCCGGTGAGTCCAAGGAGTTGCCTCAACACCTTGAGCATCTTGATACCGTAATTGCCCTCTACGACTTTCCTGGCACTCAATCCTCACACCTTCCCTTGAATTTGGGAGATACCATCTATGTCCTACTGAAGGCAGACTCTGGCTGGTGGGACGGAGTCATTATGAATTCCAATGGCGACATTCTCCGCGGATGGTTTCCTCATAATTACGTTAGATCAGTTAATTACGTCCAACCGGTGCTTGATAAATTGAGGAGCAATAAGGAAATCGACTCAATTACCGCCCAGAATACGGCTGCCAACGTGTTAATTCCTTCCTTCACCAATTTACTCCAAAAAAGTTTACTTGATTCAGAAAAGAATTCTCCCGCCGGAAGTGTTCGTAAAAATTCAGTGGTGAGTTTTGCAAGCTCGGAAACTTCCATTCCTTCCGATACAAAGGGCTCGTCTACCAACATTAATCAGACCACTGCCACCACTCCTTCTAGTCTTAGTAATTCAACTGCATTATCCCAACCTCATTCCGGCTCAGGAGTCCTTCTTTCCGCTACGGGTTCAATTGTCATCACCCCCATATCCGAAGCTGAGCGGCTCGCGGAAGAATACAAAGTGTCTTTTGGTAGAAACGTTGCCTGGCTACCTCGCTCGACCGCCGGTGGAGACCTAGTTTATTACTGTGACCAGTTAGGTATTTACTGTGACACCATTCCTTTCATTCTGTTCCATGTTCAAACTGATTTACCCAGTCCTTCCGTGGAACTTCCTTCTCGTGAGGTGATTGCCGATAAATCAATTGTTCGCAAAGAAAACGAAGCTGAAGATCATTTCCCTACCAATAATGCATCTACTCAGAACCTCGGTGAAGTTGATTCCACCCGCCAAAGTCTGACCAGTGGCAAATTCTTTGATCCGTTGAAGCGAGATTCTAATGCTTCCGTGAACTCTCAATCTTCCAATGCCTCATCTTCTTATCATCATTTCACTCAACCTTTTTTCGCCGTTGATGACCTATTCTATAAGCATACCACCGACTTGACGTATTGGACTGAGGTCAAGGAGAAGTTTAACTATCTTTTGGATCTTTCCTATAAGGCACTTCAAAATCACAACAAGCAGTTATTCTCCACTCACTTCAATCGTCTAACCAAAGTCATTACCGTGATTGCCTCGGGTGCTCGTCTTTCTCAACAGGACTTTTTGAACACAAAGTATGAACGCACGGTCCGTCGCAAGCTTAAAAGAATTGCTTCTTCATTTGCCCAAATCTACATAAATGGTATTCTTCATTTGAGTTTCATGCACTACAACCCCTCCACGTCCGACGCTCAATTATTCAGCATTGACATTTCAAAACTCAACAAGAGCACTAGTGCTGCTGCCAGCACCACTTCATCTACCTCCACATTGAAGCAATTGAGTCTTGATGATACCAAGAAGACGTTGAATTCGGTGTCTTCTACCCTTCAGAAACAGTTACAGGATGAGTACGTTACTTACCTTCAACACATTGAGTACGAAATCGAAACCTTACGAACGAGCATCAATTCCCTCACTAAAATCTTTCTCCGTCTTACGAAGGATAAAAAGGTCAAACAAAGTGACTACTATGGATCGGGGACTGACGAGGATGACGAAAATGGCCAGGACCGTTACAACGTTCTTCCCCAGGTATATCCTCGTTTCCTCACTGATGAATTCAATGGTGGTAATTGGTGCAACCCATTCTTCACCACCAAGAATCCTGTGCTCAACGCCAGCGGTGATGACCTAAAAAATCGGTCGCATTCCAAAGTTATTATCGACAGAGACTCTTATGAGCTCATCAAAAAATTCACCGATGAAATGGTTTCCCTCAGTAATCAAACGTTGGAATTGTTGGATCCCAAAATCCAGTACAAGTACTACAATGATGAACTCCGTAACGACCGAAACACCCAGATCCTCAAGCTTATCTACAAATATCTTCACGAAGCCAGCACTTCAATCGACTTGATTGAATCGTTTGATTTCACCGTTTTTTGCCTAATTAAAAGGTACTCCTCGGAAGATGGAAACGATGGCAGAAATGAGGAAAACGACCCAGCAACTGGTAATACTCCCGAATCTGAACTGACCAGTAGTCTCACATTTGATTACCCAGTTGTGCTTGAATTCTTTCAGTTCAAGCAACAGTTCCACGACCTCATCTCCAACATTGTCATGTCTACTCAAGCATTAACCGTTCTGGATCCTGATGTGTTCAAGGGCATGAAAGATGACGATCCATTGATTTACAACCGAGATATTCTCAAGATACCCACGGAAAAGGCTGCCATGCTTCTTTCCAACATTTTGTCCTCGCAGTCTCACCAAAGTAGAGGAGATCTGATCTCATTGAACCCAGATACCGTGATGCTGACGATTTTGGTGGACGGTATCAAATTCTTCGATTCCATCCTCTCGGTTATTCAACAGCTTATTGAAGAGCGAGAAACGATTCTTAACTATGCCACTCGCGTTATGCACGATGACTTCAATGTTCAGCTTTTATTGACGGAGAGAACCAACACCGTTATGTCAGAAAAGACCGAGGAAGGACACTCTTACTTTACTGGTAAAAAGCAACTGTCTGACACGCCATGGTACTTGGAAGGTGACGAGGAGTACGACTTGCTTCTTGATATCAAGGGCTCTATCAAGGGTGGTACCAAAGAATCGTTGGTGGCCCATTTGACTCATCACGATTTATTCGACAGCAACTTTAACACCGCCTTCCTCTTGACGTTTGCTTCCATGATGTCGATTGGTGATTTGATTACGTTGCTCATCAACAGATTCAATCTTGAAGCACCTGATGGCCTAAGTTATGACGAGTATAACACCTGGATTGCCAAAAAGCAGAACCCCATCCGTCTTCGGGTGATGAACATCATGAAATTACTTGTTGAAAAGCACTGGCTGAAGTCTTACTACCACGAAGGTGTTTTAAAGAAGTGGCTTCGATTCTTGCAATCTCCTCAAGTACAATCATTCTCAATTGGAAAGGTGCTCGCCAGTCATGCGCAGCGCCTTTTGAATGGAGAGGTTCTCACTAAGGAGCGGGAGCCTAGCGTGCCAAACTTCAAGCCACCTGCTCCACTTACCAAGGGTTTCACTGTCAAAAAGATGAAATTGCTTGATATTGACTATGTTGAATTAGCTCGTCAACTCACCTTGATGGAGTTCAAGTACTACAGCAAGATCACCAAATTTGCATGTCTAACTAAGGTGTGGGGCAAGAAATCTGGGCTTCAGGAGCCTATTGATGCCATCACCGATTTTATCCGAGCTTCGAACCAGTTGACCAACTTTGTGGCGTATATGATTCTTCGTAAACCTGATCCCAAAAAGCGGGTACAGGTTATTCGCTACTTTGTTCAGGTTGCGGAGAAATGTCGCCAGTACAATAACTTTTCATCGATGACGGCCATCATTTCCGCTCTTTACTCTTCACCCATCCATCGGTTGAAGAAAACTTGGAAGTACATCAGTCAAGATACTCTCTCTCACTTACAAAACATGAATAAGTTGATGAACTCATCTAGAAATTTCAACGAATACCGTGATGTTTTGAAGTTTGTGGGCAGTGAGCCATGTGTTCCATTCTTTGGGGTTTACTTAAGTGACTTGACGTTTGTGTACCACGGAAACCCCGACTCTTTGATGAATCGTCCTCGCATGATTAACTTTGCTAAGCGAGCAAAGACCTGTGAGATTGTAATGGGTATTGATAGATTCAAATCCTCTGGTTTCAACCTTCAGCCGGTACCGGAAATTCAGAAGTACCTCGAAGGGTGGTTTGGTAAGTGTCCTACTATTGAAGAGCAATATCATCTTTCATTACAAGCAGAGCCTCGGGAGACTGCTCCTCAGGATCCGCAGGCTCATGGCAATAACTTCAGAAATGCCAAGCTGAGTCTTGGGTCTTTCTCTTTCAAATAGCAACCCCGCGGTCAAGTCAACAGCAGTGGGCCTATGATATGGTTTGATGTCTAATCATAAAAACTCTCTTTGAAAAGAGAGCGTCTGTCGGCTTGCACCGCGTGATATCATACCGTGGTTGATTGATGATCTATCCTATACTGTTCTAGCATACACGAGGCTTAATAAAGCAATTGTAGTTTCGTTGAGTAGTCGGTTTCTCGATTTTTAGCTACTCGAGGTATAGGGCTTAGTTTGCGTCCGTCAAATTGCCCAAAAAAGCGATCCGCGATAATCTCCACCATATGTTCAACAAGCTCAAGAGTTTCAGTGAAGACGTGGCCAAATCTCTCAATCAGGATACTCCCGACCGCCGGGGTAGTACCTTGAGTGCATTGAAAGATGGAGAGGCCACCCTTCGAGCCAAAACGCCTGATGCATCCGAAGTGACTCAGCCAGAAGATGAGGCGGTGAAGCCTATTCCTAGTCTGGAAGGTTCCCATGAAGCAGAAAATGGCGTCAATAAGCCAAAAGAACCACTGGAGACTCCTAAAGTGGAAGATCTTCCTGCATTCTTCCAAGCTAAGATGAGAAAATTCGCCAAGTATGAAGAGAAGTATCCGATCTTATTGGAGGCGTACAAAACGGAGAAGCGAAAAGGTGATTTAATCCAAATTTTCGAAAAAGTTCTCCTGGAAAACACCCCAATTGGGAGCATTGCCGATGCTGATCTTCTCGTGGAGTACTTGAAGGGGTTGACTGAAAAGACAGACTTACTTAACAAAGAATTAAAGTGGAAGACCACCGAGAATAATAAGCTTACCAGAGAAAACAAACAGATCGAGAAATTGGAAGCAAAAATCAAGCAACTAGAGACCTCTCTAGATAATGTAACGAGACTGGTCAATGACGACGCCCCTGTTGCGGATGCCACTGCAGAAGAGCACCAGAAGGCTAATCTCGAACTGAAGATAGCTGATCTTCAGCAGAAGTTAGCCACTGCAACACAAAACCTAGCCGAGAAGGAGGCTTTCATTCGGAAGGAATTGGCCAGTAAGGATGAAGACATCAATGGTCGGCTCGTGAAGGAAGAAGAATTGAAGCAGGAGCTCGACACCAGCAAGCGTGAGTTGGAATCCGTGAAGAGTGAGTTGGCTACCACCAAAAAGGACCTTGATTTAGTGACCAAGGAATTGGAATCCTCCAAGAAGCAAGTGAGCGAAGGACTCTCTGATCTTAAGGTGGTCAACGAGGAGATGGAAAAGTTAAGGGGAGATGCTGCCAAAATGGAGATCCCCGAAAATAAGGCGGTGTGCACTCCTAACGGCAAGAAGAAGAAGAATAACAAGAAAAGAAATAAGCAATCACCAACTGAACTGAATGTTGCCGAGAACGATGTTTCCAAGGTGGGGGACGAGTACGTAAATTTGTCAATTAAGCATTCTAAATTGACTGAGGAGCATGCTACTTTGACAGAGAATCACACCAAACTCAGCGGGGAACACTCTAAGTTGACAGACGATCACACCAAGCTCTATGATCAACACGCCAAGTTAACACATGATCATCGCAAGTTGACCGAAGAACTTATTTCTAAAACCGAAGAGGTGGAGACGTTGCGTGACGACTTGCGAGACCTTGGTGATGACCTTGTACAGGCAAAGGATAAACTCAAGGAGCTTAGCTCTACGAGCACCCGTGATAAAGATGTTACCGAGTCCAAGGCAGCTCTTGAGGATGAAAACAAGAAGCTCACCAAACAGCTCGATGAGCTCAGGAAAGAAAAAGACGATTTGAGGGAGCAGGCGAAAGATCTTTCTGCTTTCAAGGCCAACGAGTCATCGTTGAAGCTCGAAATATCGTCGTTGCAGTCATCGATAACATACAAAGATAAGCAGATTAAAGAGCTTCGGGAAACCATCGATAAGCTTGAGAAGGAGAGAGCCAAATTAAGCGAGGAGGTATTATCTACTAAGGCGGCATACGCGGAGGTATCAAGCACCAATAAGGCGTTGTCTAAGGAGAAGTCTGAGCTCGTGACCAAACAAGAGCTTGCGTTTGAAAGAGAAATGACTTTAAGCTCACAACTCACAAAGCTTCAGAGTGAGAAACAAAAGGTGGCGGACGAGTTGGCAGATCTCAAACTGAACTACGAAAGCGTCATGAAGGACAAAGTCAATCTTAAGGCAGATGCCCTTGCATACAAACAACAGCATGACGAACTCGCAATGATGTCAAAAGAGCTGGCAGCCAAGATCGAGAGTCTTGAGGACGAGCTCTCAGAGACCAGAAACATGATCCAAGAGAGAACTCGTGAGAGCAGTACCATTCGCCGGTTACTCATAGAGATGGAGGAGCTGGTCAAGCTTAAGAATGAAGAATTTAAGGAAGAGGTAGCCAAGGTCCAGGAAGAGAAGACGCAGATTGAAACAAACTGTCAATCACTTATCAAAAAGAAACAACGGGAAATTGACGAGCTCAAGTCAATCACCGATAACTACCTCCTGAAAATTGGCGATCTCGAGTCCAAGATGGCGGAGCTCAAGAGTGACTATGAAAAACTCAAAGTGGATAGGTCCAATTCGCCACATGATCATGACGACGACGACATACAAGGTGCCCAAGAAACTATCCAGACGCTACGGGAATCACTCCACGCATCCACCAAACGAATCAAAGAATATGAAAGCTTGAACAATATTCTCAAGAAGCTCAACGAAGAGTCGAATCTTAAGTTTGAGCGTCTCTCTAAGAATTACAAGCTCATCACGCAACAATATCGACAGATGAAGGAGTCAAGTCTGGGAACATCCACGCCTGCCAGTGTTACAGCATCTCCACGTAGATCGGTGGAAACAGAACGGGCCTCTTCAGACTCGACCAATGTTGCATACTTGAAGAATGTTCTCTTGGGATTCTTTGAACATAAAGATCAACGAGAAATACTTCTTCCTGTGGTGAAGACCCTATTCCATCTCGACGACACGGAAGAGAGGAAACTTGTGGACGCCCTCAAGTAGATATGATTTTGTATTATTTTGAGCAATTTTGCAATTTATCATGACATTCGAACCTTAGTTTTCGCATTTAAAATACTCATCGCTTCATGTTAGATCCATTTGATCAAAAAAAACAGTCTATCCTCAAAGAGATCCAGAGCGACGAGGCTGACCTTTCCCCCAAGGGGACCATCGACGAGGCATGCATTCCCATAATACAACTTATCAATGCCCATAACGATATGGTCACCACCTCATCGTGCTCAGGGCGGGTTTCAGTGTTTGTGGAGGGAAACAAAAGCCACGAGGCTCAGATTGGTGCCAAGGGGAACGAAGGCCACTGGGCGTTTGTCAGTCACGATCCCAAGGAGCTTCCGGGGTGGTGGACTAAAGCAAATTTCGTTTACGAAACCGACTATTCCTCATCAGATCGGTACATCCTCTTCAAGTTTGAGCCACTTATCCTCCACGTTAAGTGCAGAGACACCGAAATCGCCAACAAGCTTTATTCTGCAGCTATGGGGTGTGGGTTTCGGGAGTCGGGGATCGGCAGCAATAATATCGTGGGCATCCGTATCTCGATCCGACTCGATGTGCCAATTGGAATATGGAGAGATGGGCAATTGATCTGCTTCGTTAGTGAAGAGTACCTCGAAACCATAACCAGACTATCGGAGGATCGATTCAGAGAGAACTTTAGAAAGTTAGATGCATTATACCAGGCCATCGACAACATGGCTCCGGTCAACAGAGAGAAGAAAGAGACCAAGGAAGAGAGACGGGAACGTAAGAGACGAGAGGGACTTTTGAGGCAACAACAAATTAAAGGCGCTTCCCCCACATCTTAGTTACAGACTTAACGGACGTATGAACAATGCGTTTCAGAGCATGCCATGAATGTGAATGTGGTGATTTAGCAACTACAAACCATATCACCTTTACCATGTCACCACATCCCTCAACCACAAAGCTCCACATTACTTAGATCAACAAAATAGAAAGTCACGGGAGAATAAGCTCCCATGACAAGCAATCACGGTAGTAGAGCGGAAGTAACCCCGGATCACGACACCTGGGGCAACATGGTGACTCAGGAGATTCTTTAGTCATAGTGCGCACACCCAATTTTTTCAATTTTTTTCATCATCCGACACATTCACCCAACATGTCAGAAGCAGACAAACTCGAACAACTAAAGATCGCCGAAGAAAAGCCACAGGGAGAGGTAATTCTTGGTGAAGATGGTCAACCATTATCCAAGAAGGCACTCAAGAAGCTTGAAAAGGAAAAGGAAAAGGCCAAGAAAAAGGCTGAAAGAGAAGCACAATTAGCTAAGGAGAAGGCTGAAAGAGAAGCACAAGCTGCCAATGATCCTGCCAAGGAGAACTACGGTAAGCTTCCTCTCAACAACTCTTCTCTGAGAACCGGAGAAGTCAGAACCGCTTTCAAGAATCTCTCCGCCAAGAATGACGGCGAAGAAGTTGTGTTTAGAGCCAGACTCCACACCTCCAGACAGCAAGGTGCTACCATGGCATTCCTCACTCTCAGACAGCAAAATAATCTTATCCAAGCTCTTATCAAGACCAGTGGTGATGCTATTTCCAAGCAGATGGTCAAGTGGGCTGGAGGTATCAACCTTGAATCTATTGTGTTGGTGTACGGAACCGTCAAGCTGGTTTCTGAACCCATCAAGTCTGCCACCGTGCAAGACGCTGAGATTGTCATCTCCAAGATTTACACCATTCAAGAGACCCCAGAACAATTACCCATGTTAATTGAAGACGCTCTCAGAAGTGAAGCTGAGGCTGAAGCATCGGGATTGCCAATTGTCAATCTTGACACCAGATTAGACTCGCGTGTTATTGATTTGAGAACCCCCACCAACCAAGCAATCTTCAAAATTCAGTCCGGTATCTGTTTGTTGTTCAGAGAATTCCTTACCAAGAAGGGATTTACGGAAATTCACACCCCCAAGATCATTGCTGCTCCATCTGAAGGAGGATCTAATGTGTTTGAAATCACTTACTTCAAGGGTAAGGCGTATCTTGCACAATCTCCCCAATTTTACAAGCAGCAACTTATTGCAGCTGATTTCGAGAGAGTGTTCGAGGTTGCTCCTGTATTCAGAGCTGAAAACTCAAACACTCACCGTCATATGACCGAATTCACGGGTTTGGACCTTGAGATGACTTTTGAAGAGCACTACCACGAAGTCGTCGATGTTTTGGCAGAATTATTCGTGTTCATCTTCTCTGAACTTAAGTCTAGATACGCCACCGAGATAGCTACAGTGAGAAAGCAATACCCCGTCGAAGAGTTCAAGTTGCCAAAGGATGGCAAAATGGTCAAATTGCACTTCAAAGAGGGTATTGCCATGCTTAAAGAAGCTGGTAAGGATGTCGATGACTTTGAAGACTTGTCCACCGAGAACGAAAAATTCTTGGGTAAGCTCGTCAGAGAAAAGTATGACACCGACTTCTACATCTTGGACAAATTTCCCTTGGCCATTAGACCATTTTACACCATGCCAGATGCCGAGGATGCTCGTTACTCCAACTCCTACGATTTCTTCATGAGAGGTGAGGAGATCCTTTCCGGTGCTCAACGTATTCATGACTCTGAATTCCTCAAGACTAGATTGGCTGCACACGATGTCAACCCCACGATTCCCGGTATGAAGGAATACGTTGATGCATTCAGTTACGGATGTGCTCCTCATGCCGGTGGTGGTATTGGATTGGAGAGAGTGTTGATGTTCTTCCTTGACTTGAAGAACATCAGAAGAGCCACTCTCTTTCCCAGAGATCCCAAGAGACTCACTCCATAGTGTATATATGAACAACAGTAGTGAGATGACCCTATTTGACAACAGCCGTGTACTTGGCGGGGCCCAATTATCGGGGTTTTGACAGCTAATCCGTTGTTTGAGTGCCCACTGCTTAAAATGCAACCGCCACGGATTGTCGTAGTGCTTTATGGCATTCCAACCTTTTACCGACCACAAATACAGCATACTTTGCCGTGTAGACACCAGCCACCTCAAGAAGCAATTTCGTGACCGTTGCCGAAGGACCCTTTCGTCTATTGTGTGATTTCTTTTTTTGCTGTTTCTTCTTTTATTTGTGCAAACCACTGCTCGTTTTTTGTCGGTGTTTCTCAACTTTTTCTTATCGCGTACTCGTCATGGAAGTTGACCTAGTACCCAATCCCAACGACACCAATGCCACCATCCTTTTGATGGGACTTCGCCGTGGAGGTAAGTCGTCCATTCGGAAGGTGGTATTTCACGACATGCAGCCACTAGACACTCTCTATCTTGAAAGTACTTCCAAACCCACCAGTGAACAATTTCTGTCACTCATTGACCTAATGTTGATGGAGTTGCCTGGCCAATTAAATTACTTCGAACCGACTTACGACAGTGAACGTTTGTTTTCAAGTGTTGGAGCATTGGTTTATGTAATTGACTCACAGGATGAATATCTTAATGCTTTGACCAACTTATCCATGATTATAGAATTCGCCTATAAGGTCAACCCCAGTATCCATATTGAAGTGTTAATCCACAAGATTGACGGCTTGTCAGAAGACTATCGTATTGACGCTCAACGAGACATCATGCAGAGAATGGGAGATGAGTTATTGGACTTGGGGCTTGAGGGTGTTCAGGTTTCGTTCTACCTAACGTCTATTTTTGACCAGTCCATCTATGAGGCTTTTAGTAAGATTGTCCAAAAATTGATTCCCGAGCTTCCTAGTTTGGAGCACATGCTTGACAACTTGGTCCAGCACTCATCTATCGACAAGGTTTTTCTATTTGATGTCAATTCCAAGTTGTACGTGGCCACTGACTCTTCGCCGGTGGATATTCAAACATACGAGGTGTGTGCCGAGTTTATTGACATCACCATTGATTTGAACGAATTATATTTTAATGAAGAAGAAGGAACAAAACAGGAGCTTAAGTCCATCAGTCATTTGTCCAACAATCTGATGCTTTATTTGAAGCAGATGATCCGAGGTTTAGCATTGGTGGCTCTAATTAGAAATGACGACGATACAAACAATGATGATATGGATGGATTCCTTGCGGTTATTGACTATAATGTTAACTTGTTTAAGCAGAGCTTGACCAAGATGTGGGAGAAGTCACGCTATGTCAAGAAGAATTAATGTACTTTACAAACTGAATGCACAGTATAATGCCAGCTACAGTAGTCATGCCAGAATAAACCAGCGGATACCATGGGTCTCACTTACACCGACTTCAAATGGTCCAGGGCAGTAGCAGCCACCGTGGGTTTCACTAACACCGACTTCGCTAGGTCCCAGCAGCAGCGGCCACCGGACTTGAATCAGATCGTGTAAAGCAACCTGTGCAATGCCAAACACCAGCACAATGGAGACCAGAAAACTACTGCGACACAACCTTAATTGATGACATGAATTTTCTATAATATAATACATTACCAACATTCGTAACCACCGTCGACGACCAAATTATGACCGGTGGTGTAGGAAGAAGCAGACTCAGAAGCCAAATAAAGGATGGATCCAACGAATTCCTTTGGCTCAGCCATTCTCTTCATTGGAATCTTGGATTCCCACGCTTGTTTCATTTCAACGTGGCCAGAAATCACATTTCTAGTAAGAGGTGTAAGAATATAACCGGGGGAAAGAGTGTTGACTCTGATGTTGAACTTGGCCCATTCACAGGCAAGCGATCTCACAAGGTGAATAACTCCGGCTTTGGACATGTTGTACATGCACTGAGGTTGCGGGTCATTCACAATGGTACCACTCATGGAGCCAACCAAAATAATCGATCCCTTTCTGTTGCTAGCAATCAATGGTCTAGCGAAAGCTTGAGAAACATAGAAGGCACCCAATCCATTAACCTTCATAATTCCCTCAGCGTTTTGCGCTGGATATTCTTCGGCAGGGAAGTTTTCACAGTATCCAGCAGTATTAATAAGAAGATCGGCGATCTTTCCGTGTTTTTCATTGATGGCAGAGAAGGTTTCCTCAACACTTTGAGCGTCTCCAATGTTACATGCCCAGGCACTAACTTCGGTGATGGGAGATTCGTGTCTTCCCTTCAACTCTTGCTGAGCCCAGGCAACAACATCCTTGGCAGCTTGGTTGGTTCTTTCCAAGTTCATGTCAACAAGTGCCACTTCAGCGCCTTGTGCAACGAGAGCTCTAGAGATAACAGAAGATAATCCCCCGGAACCACCGGTGAGAATGGCAAGTCTGCCATCAAGTCTGAAGCTTGGAACAACGTTGTCGTAAGAAAAGTCCATTAAAGAAACAAGTATATATCTAATTCCAAAAAAAAAAAAATAGGGTGGCTCGGGGTCAATTTATATCCTACCCCATACAACGAGCGGGCAGATCATCGGGAAAAATTCAGCACCGGGAAAGAAACGATAACAAAAGAAAAAACGAAGGCGGGCCGCTGGTCGCTTACGTCAGCATCCCCACTCGAGTGACTCTTTTGCACCCAACAAGAGTGACGCCTCAACCGGGTATACCGGGGTGCCACAGCCCGTGCTTTACAAATTACATTACAAAGGGTTCTCGAGATACGTGGATTTGAGTCCATACAAAAGTTGATACGGCGGCCTATGTGGTGGGGGCTATGACGGCTATGAAAGTTGTGCCGTCTGGTCAAGTGCGCTCGCAGTTTTGAGCGCTGCCAAACGCTACAGCCAGGAACCAGGGGCGTTTGGTAATGGCACTAGAAGATCGTCCGAGGGCTATCGCACATACTCCGAGGGCTATCGCATTTACTCCGATGACTGAAGCACTTACTCCGATGACTGAAGCACTTACTCCGATGACTGAAGCACTTACTCCGATCGCTAAAGCACTTATTCCATGCTCATTTTTCTCAAGCGTTCCAAATTGCGAACATCCCGGAGGGCCTGTTGTCTTTCAAAGCGGCGGTTGGCCCAATTCCTTAACTTTTCACCGTGACGCAAGCAGAATATTGGAAATGGAACTCCCAATCCTAAAATAATCAATGCACAAAGCGTGTTTCCCCAGCCGTAACCCAAAGCGTCGTAGAGGTTGTGTGCAAATAATGGAAATGCAAATCCAAGGCAGCTTCGATAAACCGCAGCTGCAGCAACCGAACTAGCAGCAAACCGGTTGTTCATCTGGATAAGATAAAGCTGGATGGATTGAAACACGTTGACCATAAAGAATGAAAAAATGCATGCACCCACACAGGTGGCAAACCAGAATACTTGTTTCTCAGCACACCAACCATATATCACCAACCCCACTGGGGTTCCAATCCCTGAAAGCACCAAGCAATACAATCGGTACTCGGGTTTGTCTTCACCGCCTTTCATGGCCTTGACCTTGTTATAAATCTTATCAATCATAAAACACCAGAAAATGGTACCTGAGATATACCCCACGCCCATCGAAAGATACATGAGACCACTGATATTAGTGGAGAACCCGTAAGTCCCCTTGAATACCGAAGGAAAGGAAACAATCATTAAATAAAGCATGGCGTACACTACCGCCATGAAGGCTCCCAACCCAGTAACCATAGGATGACCGACAATTAAATGTAAAGGACGAGATACGGTAACGTATAACTTACCCCATTTTGTTTCACCATCAGCAATTTCGTAGATGGTATGAAGGTGTTGGTTCCCGGTCTCCTTTCTGAGCTTGTCTGCCTTGATTTTGAGCAACCGAGGCGAGTAGGTTTCCTCAAAAAAGAGGGTACCGAAGGCGGCGGTTGCAAAGTTGAAGATGGCCAACACGTAAAACACCCAATGCCAATTGAGGCCCGTCACCACAAAACTACTAATCACCGGTGCAATCACTGGCCCAAGGGTAGGCGCCATTGAGTACACGGCCATGGCCTTGTTTCTTTCGTTATCTCTCCAGATGTCTGCAAGAGTTCCAGCGCCCACGTTCAAGGCAGCACATCCCCCCAAACCTCCAAGGAATCGGAAAACACACAACTGGGTTGTGGTTTTGGCAAATCCACATACAAGATTGAAGACGGCCACAATCCAAATGGATACATTGAGCACCGGCTTCCGGCCTACCTTATCTGATTCCGACAACGGGGCAATTATCAACGGACCCAATGCCCATGCCAAAATCATCACCGACACCGTAAATGACTTCATTGCTGAATTGGTGATGTGAAGATCTTCGGCAATTTCATCCATGGCGGGTGAACAAATGGAGGATGACATGGGGGAGATAAGCGAGTAGAGTCCTACAATCATGGTTTGGAACCATCGCTTCTTGTTTGACCAGTTTCGAGGGTATTCGGGATCATCTTCGCCCTCCCATGTTACAAGCTCAGGGTCAATGGAACAAAACTCTCCTCCAAAGCTCTTTGAAGGAACAGACACATCGGGGATGTCACCGTACCCCTCTTTATCAGAATCAAGGTGTTCGCCCTTTTCAAGATCTTGAGGTTCCTCGTCATCGTGCAAACTCTTCACTCGATGAGTAAGCGAAGTAAGAATAGTGGATCTTGTGGCAATGCGTCTTAAATCGATGTCATCTGGGTGCATGTCTCCGTAAATCTCCTTCACACTATAGCCGGTTGATATTCGACTAAGCGCATTGGAAGTTCCGCTGGCAATGGATGTACGGCCAGGACTTTCAGACGGCATCGAACTGCGGCGGCTGAATCTGTTTGTCTCAGGGTGTTCGTTAATGTCTTCGAGAGCTTCGGGCTTTTGGATGGGCTCATTCTCCGAGCCAATAGACGAGAGATCATCAGAACTGTGTAACGACGACATCTTGTTAAGTGAGAACTAAAAACGGGCAATGCTAATAAATATCAAATAGGAAAAGTTAGTGGTAGAAGTAATAGAAATTCTAGATGCTCTGTGGAAAATGAGAAAATTCAGGGTATGCGGTTGCTTATATGAAGGGGAGAAAAAAACGGCATTGCCATTCCGTGAACAGCAGATCCCCCGTTTCCCCATTTTGTCCTCGCCAAAGGGCCAAAAAGGAGACGATCTTAGGCCCATTTACCGGAAAAAACCCAGATGTAAAGCCCCCAAGCCTCCATGCCGACTCCGGCCCGTGGCACCAGGTGGCTTCGTTAAAGTCGGTAGCGGCCATGGGCCGCCTAAAACCACAAACTCCTTGGGTCCCGCCGCACGTCTTCGGCTAAGTTGCTTCATTTACCGATCAGGCACGTGCCGCGGGTTTCTGCCTTGTCTAGGACCGCATCACGTGGCTAGGGGCGCCAAGGGCAAATGCACCGGTGTACGGGTGCGCTCGTTTAGATGTTCATTGCTCGTACGCCTCGTATAGCGTACGAACGCCTGTTTTCTTTTGCTAATTTCTTTTGCTGACGTACGCGCATTGGGCACCATTTTCCAGCTCGGTAAAGAAAGATATATATACCAGAGGGTTCGCTCATAATACGATATCAAAGATGGTCAGGTACGTATTTCTTGACTAAATAATACGAGGATTATACTAACGTTAGTGCTGTTTATCACGATTACTCGTCATTTGCTAATGCCACCACTTTCTCTAGCGTTTATCAAAACTTCAATCAGATTGAAGGGATAAACTGGATGGAGAAGCTTTGGGGATCGTACTACTACTACATTGGTAATGACTTATTTGCCACTGGTCTCCTTTTCTTCTTGACCCATGAAATCTTCTACTTTGGCCGTTGTTTGCCATGGTTCATTGTTGACTGCATTCCCTACTTCAATAAGTATAAAATCCAAGATACCAAAATTCCCTCTAATAAAGAACAATGGGAATGTTTGAAGTCGGTGTTGACATCTCACTTCATGGTGGAAGCCCTTCCAATCTGGTTCTTTCACCCGGTGGCCGAGAAGGTGGGATTGAAGTTTGACATTCCTTTTCCAAATTTTAGAACCGTGGCCTGGCAATTGGCTGTGTTTTTTGTCTTGGAGGACGCTTGGCATTACTGGTTCCACAGAGGGTTGCATTATGGTGTATTTTACAAGTATATTCACAAGCAACATCATCGTTACTCTGCTCCCTTTGGATTGGCTGCCGAGTATGCTCATCCCATTGAGGTCTCATTATTAGGTGTGGGAACCGTGGGACTTCCGCTTGTCTACGGATACTTCACCCAAACCCTTCATTTATTTACTATCAACATCTGGATTGTGCTTAGATTGTTCCAAGCCATTGATTCCCATTCTGGCTACGAATTCCCATGGTCTTTGCATAATTTCCTTCCCTTCTGGGCTGGTGCCGATCATCACGACGAGCACCACCATTACTTCATTGGTGGATACTCGTCTTCCTTCAGATGGTGGGATTTCTTTTTGGATACTGAGGCCGGTCCGGTTGCTAAGAAGAACAGAGAGGACAGAATGAAGCTCAGGGCTGAAAAATTGCAGAAGAAGACTAATTAATTCCATTTTATAGATTGTTAATGCTATTATTTTACACTGAGCGTAAACATCTGGATATGTGCTTGAGAACGCCACTCGTGAGTGGCCTCCGGCACCTGGGGGCAGCTATCTCACGTTTGGTTGTCGGCCCACTGGGCGTATTTGGCCCGTTTAGAGACCAAGTTGATAAAGTCCACCCGGTTTTCGTATTCCTCATAGTCACTAATGCCAATCTTGTGCATTTCGTTCATGGCCTGTGGCATGGTAATTGGCTTGAGATAATGGTCTTGTGGCTTGATTACTTCATCTGTTATCAAAGATGCCACGCCGTGATTCTTAATCAGTCCCAACGACGCCAAAAAAATAACAGTAAGCCCGACTCCAAGCTCCACCATGATATCGTAGGGAAGAGTTTCTCCATGCGCCAACTTGTGGAACTCGAAAGATGACCATCCCGAGTGTAATATGAGCACCAAGCCTGCAAGGTACCCTAACATGATGATGTGGATTTATGCCAACATGCACTTTGTCGAAATCGATCACCTGCCCCATGGTTTTTTGCAGGTTATTGCGTCCTGCACACAGTTGCCCTTCCTCATCCCATCCCATCCGTGATCTGGTGCCACGGTCGTGACTGTTGTTGCTAGTCATCGTTGTGGGGTACATATATAAGCCGGAATTTTTTTTTTTTGGTATTTGTTTTTCCTTTTGTACTTTCCCCAGATCTCGTATTTGACTTTCCCGTTCCTTTTGTATAGGAATATCTCTTTGCACCAAAACCCCTTCTAGCCCACTGTTTGTGAGTCCCCATTGCCCCCTCAGTCGGAACTATCGCAGAAAATCCTTTGCCCCACTTTGATTTGTGGAGTTTCCTATTTCATCTATGAAGTTCCTCATTTTATTTACCACCTTTGTTGCGGTAGGCCAGGCCCTCTGGATCCCCAGCATCCGTACTGTCCAGACTGTTCTCTCGTCTGATAAAGTCGATGATTTAAATCTTTGGGTTGATGATCAGGCCAATACTTCGTTCCACTATATTCTCGAGAACATAGGTGGGGCAAGCCTGGTTTTACCCGCTGACGTTGGTGATGGTGTGATTATTGCTTCTCCCTCCAAATTTCACCCTAACTACTATTACCAGTGGGTCAGAGATGCTGCCCTTACCATCCGCTCAGTGATCTTCCAGTTTCAGGAGGGTCACGATGATTGTCAACGCATCATTGAAGCCTACATATTGCAAAACCGCCATTTACAACGGGTGGATAACCCGCTGGGATCGTTTTCAGATCCCACCAAGAAACTGTTGGGGGAACCGAAGTTTCATGTCGACGGAACGGCGTTTACAGAAACCTGGGGTAGGCCCCAAAGCGACGGCCCAGGGCTCCGTGTATCCACCATAGTGTTGTATCTTAATGCCTTGAAGGGTCGTGATATGACTATTCAAAACTCCGATCTTGGCTCCCCGCAACGGATATATCACGACATTATCAAAAATGATCTTGTATATATATGCAACTATTGGCAGCAACCTAGCTTTGACCTTTGGGAAGAAATCAATTCATTGCATTTCTTTAATGCGTTGACTCAACTTCGTGCCATCAAGGATGGTATTACCATGGCGGCGCAGTTCGACCCCGACTTTTTGTCTACATTAAAGACTACTTTTGATGATGTTAATGATTTTGTTCAACACAAGGGGCGGTTTGTTCAAGGATTCCCCTATCTCATTGAAACTCCCCTGCTTTTAGATTCCGATAAACGATCAGGCCTCGATGCTGCGTCATTGTTGGCCAGCATCCATGCTCATGACGAAACCCCCACTTATGATGATGTCCCCTTCGATGTTAGCAGCAATTACGTCATCAACACCATTGCTGCTCTCGTCACTGATATGAAGTACCGCTATCCCATCAACCACGATAAAATTCGCTTCAAGCAGAACATCGGCGTGGGGTTAGGAAGATATCCTGAGGATGTCTACGATGGCTATGCTACCTCTGAGGGTAATCCGTGGTTTATTTGCACGTCCACCGCCTCCGAGGTGTTGTACCGGTACATTTATCGCTTTCAGAATAGAAAGGAAAACATCTACATTACTCCTTTAAACAAAGACTTCTTCAAAATCTTTCTCTCTGAGTTGGAAGAGGAAAATTCCGAAGATGTGATGATTCCTTACAATCTGGACTCCTACCAGCGAATCCTCCGCTCTTTGAATGCGTATGCTGATTCTTTCCTACAAATTGTTAAGGAACACGTCGATAGCAACAACGGCAACCTTTCGGAACAGTTCAATAAGTATCATGGGTATATGCAAGGAGCGGAAAATTTGACGTGGTCATACGCTTCTTTCTTCAATGCTGCTAGATGGAGAAGAAGAGCTAGAGATGCTCTTGGATTAGAGAATTAGATTTTCTTTAATATATATGTTTAAACTCGGTTATTGGTGACACTGGTGTAAAGTTGGCGCATTACTTTTCCATGTTGTTCAATGTTTCAAACACGGTGATATTGGTGAAGCTGTTGTTGTCGCTAGTGTAGCACTTCTCATCGCGGCTGGTGAGCTCCATCATTTCGGCATCACTGATGATGTTTTCGTTAACGTCGTCATTAAGGAAATCAATGCTTTTGTCGTCGTCGTCTGTGTCATCGTCGGAAAACTCAAACTTTTGGTTTAACCGAAGAAGCTCTTTGATGCCGTCACGATCGGTTTCCTTGTCGATGATTTTTTTAACACGATTGAACCGAAACTGGCCCATTTGAATCACCAACTTCTCGAGGAACCGCTTGTTGGCGCTCTTGCTGATGAGAATCTCCTCGATGGAATTCTTGATGAGAAAACGAAAGATCTTCACTGGTTTGGTCTGGCCGATTCTATGCACTCTATCGATAGCCTGAAGATCCATCTGAGGGTTCCAGTCATTATCGAGGATGATTACGGTATCCGCTGACGTAAGATTGATCCCCAATCCCCCGGCACGGGTGGAGAGAAGAAACACCTGATACGGAGCATCGGAGCGGTTGAAATCCTTGATGAGCACTTCGCGATCCTCCTGCAGCGTTGACCCATCCAACCGACACGCCGAGATGTTCTTATAGGAGAGCCAGTCCTGCACAAGGTCCAACATCTTGGTGAACTGGGAGAAAATTAACACTCTGTGGTCAAAGGGTAAAAGGTTGTTTAAAAGCTGCTGCAAAATCATGAATTTTGGTGAGTTGCGTAGAAGCAACCGCATGAATTTCCGGTTGGTCCGATCGTTGTGTTGATCGACAATAAAGGGCTCGTAGTATAGGTAGGGTGACCCGCAGATATTTCTCAATTGCATCATCAAGCTGCGCATGGCAAGATGCTTGACCTCGCGAAACACCCTGGCATAATGAATGCCAAGTAAGTAGTGCTGAAATTCGGCGCGAGTGATGGGTCTGTTATCTAGTACCTCAATGGGTTCCGGAGATGGAGTGTGTTCAGGGGAGAAATCGTCGTCAACATCGTCATTGTAATTGACAATGCCCATTGCTCGCTTTGTTCTTGGAACGTCCTCTCCGGGAGTGGCCGACCCCGCATCTGGTGGGGATGAGCTCTTGGTTTTGCCAAAATGAATCGATTTTCGATCGGCAAACTTCTTATCTAGATAGGCATCAACAACGGGCATGTCGTCCTTCATGAAATAGTCAGAGTGATTTTGGAGTAAGTATTCTTTAAGACTGACTTCGGTCAAGCTCTTCACCATGTGGCCGTTGAGCGCGTCGTTGTAGAGCTTGCGCTGTAGAGGACTCATGGGAATGTGGATGAGGTATTCTTTCTTGGGAGGCAACGACTTGATGACATCCTTCTTCAAACGGCGGAGAATAAATGGCTTGAGAATGGTATGAAGATTATGCACCAAGTTCTCTTGGATATTGAGCTCAATCAACTGCTTGTCTTCCTCGTTGGTCTGTTCCAGAGAAAGCTTGGATAACTCGCCGAAGTTGAACCACTGTTCGAAAAGCTCCAAGTCATGGAAAATGTCGGGAAGAATAAAATTGAGAAGCGACCACAACTCGTTGAGATTGTTTTGGAGAGGAGTACCGGTGATCAATAAGCGGTTGGTGACGTCTAGTTTTTTAAGGGCCTTGATGAGCAAGCACTCAAAGTTTTTGAGCCGATGGCCCTCGTCAACAATTAAAAAACGCCAGTCTCGGACGTGCGAGAGCTTGTTGAAGTCCTTAATGGAGATTTCGTACGACGTTATGAACACATTGTGCTTGTTAGTAAGCCGTAGCGTCTTGCGATGATCTTTGGACCCCACGTACTTCATGACTTTGATATCCGGGGCAAACCGCTGGAACTCGTTGCACCAGTTAGACACCGTCGATAGAGGTGCCACAACCAAGAATGGGCCGCTGATCCCATTCTCCATCAAGAAAGCAATGAAAGCAATGCACTGGAGAGTTTTGCCAAGCCCCATCTCATCCGCAAGAATACCGTTGAGACCGTTCTCGTAGAGCGTTGTGAGCCACTCAAGTCCATCTAACTGGTAGTTTTTCATGGTACCTCCACTGACGAGACGGGGTTGTTTCATGGTGTGAGAAGTCTGAGAGCTCTCAATAGAATTTCGAGTGTCTTTGGTGGACTGTGACACATTCTGCTCGCCAAGCATGCTAACAACGTCTCCACTACGAGTGGTCTTGGCCCTCTTGTTCCTCTTTTGCTTTTTCTTGGGCGACTCGTCCTTATTGGGAGCATCTGCCTTCTGCTTCTTGCTCAAGGTGTTCTCAAGAATATTCTCAAGGATGATCTGCGAGTACACCTTCGATCTCAGCACCAAAGTATCTAATCTTCGTAGTTTGTCATCTTTGGATAAATCGTTGAACTGCTTCTGTTCGTCCAGGTTAATGCCCGACCCCACCAACTCCTGAATGTTGCTTAGATCAAGCTCATCCTCCATGGTGCAGTGATGTGCCGCGTCGTGATGATAAACGCGTGTGGGTGTACGGGTCTTTTGCGTTTGAGTTGCGATGATGGGACCGTTGCACGTGAGCATGCACCTTCCTGCAGTGGGTGCTACGTAATCGCTGCACATAGAGTGAGCAAAGGATAATCCATAGTACGTAATCCTATATCAGCCCAAAATAAGAATTTTCTGATTTTTTTGACTTCCGATGCAGGGTGTGGCCCCGAAGGGCCAGTTTATAAGAATGTCATTATCCGCTTCACTGTGTGGATCCTCAACTATAAATAATTGTGTTTTGTCGTCTGCTAGACTTATTTCTCCACTTCGTCGTGGAGCTTATTTAAATCCAATCAAATCCATATCATCTACATCAATCAACATGGGCCGTGAAAATATCCTTCATTATCAGTTAGAGCACGATCACGAAACTGATTTGTCTACATCTCCACCGAATGGAGCTCCCAAGCTCCCAAAGAGTTCCATCAACAATCCGTTTTCCCTTTCGAAAGACAGCACCAAGCAAGAATATTTCGCCAATAACAAATTTTTCGTTGATTCAATTAAGCATAACCACTCCGACCAAGTGTTTGAACTCAATGGGAAAGGCCAAGCACCCCACACACTATGGATTGGATGTTCCGATTCACGTGCTGGAGAATCATGCTTGGCAACTCTTCCCGGAGAAGTGTTTACTCATCGTAATATTGCCAATATTGTCAACAGCAACGACATTTCGTCTCAGGGTGTTATTCAATTTGCTGTCGATGTTTTGAAAGTAAGGAAGATCATTGTTTGTGGACATACCGATTGCGGAGGAATCTGGGCTTCGCTCTCTTCCAAGAAAATTGGCGGAGTCTTGGATCTTTGGCTCAACCCCGTCCGGCATACAAGAGCTGCCAACATTCACATTCTAAATGAGTACAATCATGCCCCACGTGAAAAGGCCCGCAAATTGGCGGAGTTGAATGTGATTGCCTCAGTTACTGCATTGAAGAGACATCCATCTGCATCTCAAGCATTGAAGAATGGGTCAATTGAGGTTTGGGGTATGATGTACGATGTTGCTACGGGATATCTCAGTGAAGTTGAGATTCCTGACGATGAATTTGAAGACTTATTTCACGTTTCTGACGAACATCATGAAGAAGATTTTGGCCATTGATTTGTCACAAAGTAATTTTTTTGGACCGTGAAAATTACCGTTATGCAATTTGCATTACGTCAGTGCGGGCCAACAATTTTGCATATTTAATAGAAATAGAGAACAGTAACAAAACTACTAAAGAGTACAAAGCACTATGTCAAGCGTCAAATACGAGAATGTAGCACAGTTAAAGTTGTCGCCCACCTCCCAATTAAATCATCGCTTTCGGAAATGCCGGCGCCCCCTTACATAGGGGTTCGGCGGCCCTAGACGGCCCGTTTGAACCGTTGGCACATGACCCACGGACATTTGACGTGAAGAGGACCCCGTGACGGTAGCGACCACGAGTGTGCCAATGAAAAAGAGGCTCAAGTCATCATGTATATATTTATATTGAATGCGGGCCATAGAACAATCGCACACTGAAATTTCCTCCTACACGTTGTATCTGTACCTTTATTGTAATCCCGAAGCCCAATTAGTGCCCCCATATATAATAGCCATGACGTAGCTCAGGGACCACGTCATCGCATCATCAGATGCCTTACCCTAAACAAGATTAGGTAGAATAGTCTAGATACACTAGCTTAGGTGGTGTCCCACTTAAGGTTGAATCTTCCCTCGGGAATCTTGTAGTTTTCAATCTCCTTCAATACACCCTCCACGGTATCGGCAACTTTGATGATGTCCCCGTTCTTTTGCGAAACGAATTCGCTCTTGATGGCATCATCAATGAACTTGAGGAAGTTATCGTAGAATCCGTTGACGTTGAAGATAACAATTGGCTTGTTGTGGATGTTCAATTGGAACCAAGTAACAACTTCCATCAATTCTTCCAAAGTACCATATCCACCTGGCATAGCAACAAAAGCATCAGCTTCTTCTCCCATCATCTTTTTTCTAGTATGCATATCCTTAACCAAGGTGGTGTGGCCATATTCCTTGGAATCTGGAATTGGAGTAGATCCGTCGTGGTTATCAATCGATTCTTTCAAGCTCTTGTTCAAAGTCTCCTCGTCGATTCTTTCTCTGGAAATAAGAGCCGAAGGAATGACACCATGAACGTACCCGCCATTCGTGGCACATCCACGTGCAACAGCTCCCATGACACCAGTTGATCCTCCACCGTAAACGAGACCCCAGTTTCTTTCAGAAAGGGCCTTACCGAGTTGGGTAGCCAACTTAGCATAAGCTTCATCGTTTCCGAATGAAGATCCGCAAAAGACACACACGGTCTTGACAGGTTTATTAGTAGCAGTGGTCATAATTGTATTAATTAGATGAAGTTTTTATTATGTTGAAAAAAAGGTGATAAGTGATGGATTGTAGTTGGGGATTATATACGTATCATGTATGGGGAATTTGCGAATACCGCCGCGAGGCCCGCGGGTTGCCGCGGGCCCTCATCTCGCGCTGACCCTTGCTCCGAGATGGGACCCCGAGGAAGTACGCGGAGGGTGGAATCTGGCCGCCGCTGCCGGAATATGGACATTGACATTGAGATATGGGACGCTGGCTTATTGGTGGTGGTCGTGGTGGTCGTGGTGGTCGTGAAAGGATGATCTGTAAAAGTGAATTTTTCACTTATGTTGGATTCGGTGAAAATTTCCACATTTTTCAACATCACTCCTTGACTGATTGCGGCATATGTGACTTTTGTCTTATTTGAGATGCTCTACGTATTCAGGTGCTTCTGCCACCACTGTCCCCGACTCCCGTGCTACCCGTATTGCCTATCCCATTGCTATGGCATCAAGAAATACGCCCCGAGACGAGCCTGGCTTGTATTTAGGCCACCGATCTGATCTCTTCCCTTCCGCACCTGGTTCCATAATACACTCGCTGCTACACTCTCAATGCGACTCTGCCATTAGAGCACTCACCGCTAAAGAGTAAGCGCCACTCAGCCCGCGCCCATCTTCTTTCGGCTCCACCTTGTAGCTCCTACCATTCCCTCCCCGCCCTGTCCAAAAGACTTACCTCCCCGGTTTACATCCGCCCATGTTTCCTGTCCAGATTAATGGGTCTCTTCCCCTTTCCCACCCAACAGGTCTAGTCTTTCTTCTTTCTGTCTAGAGAGGCCGGTCCCTCCCCCTTTCCATGTCTACCAACTGGATGAGCTCATCCCGGCCAGGCCCCGCGTCACGTGACATGCGCGTTTAGACGAGATTTCGCGTCGGATGGCTGCAAGGTTACAATGTCTACACGATCCAACAATACCTTCCTATTCACACTGATATACAAACAGAACGCAAGATCCCACGCGTTATTGCAGCCGGCAACGCAGTACTCATATTACGTCAATGCTCCTTCTGGTATCTCATCCTAACTCATTACCTGTTTGGTACCATAGCTTATCATTCGAGTCCCGCACCGGCCCTAATTCGATTTAGCCCAGACGCATGTACCTGTAGCACTAATAATAAATTATGGCGACGACGTCCCTGCTTTAAAGTTTCAAGATGGGGTGTGGAAATTTAAAACCCCCTTGCCTCAATATAAATATAACCCGTAGCCGTCAAAATCATAAATAAAAAGGTTATCTAATTCTTCCCAATTTTTTGACCTTTCCCGCTGTCATATTCTATGATATGTCTTCTAACACCACGAATGTGCTAAATCAATTAGACAACCTATTACAGTTCGACTATGGATTTGAGTCCGACGCTTCAGACGAATCATGTCGAGATTCATTCATTGATGAAGAAACAGTTGATACTCCTCGAACATCATTATTTGTTCCTTCTCGGAATAATTCCCTTCATGATAAACAATCTCCCAATATATCATTGGCGGAACCTTTTCAGTATAAGCCCGACACGCACCTAAGTCGAAACTTCAGAGACGAGCTCCGGTTAGCTCAATCAGGCACCGACAATATGGCGAATGTATTGGACTGTATGCGAGATATGTTGGTCCAAGAAAATGACAACATTGAAGAGACATTGTCTAAATTTATTCGAGATTTGGAAACTTCCATCCCCATGAATACCGTGTGCGTACGAATCCGGCCGCTTCAGCTCGGCAAATCTTCCAATTGATATGAAGTAATGATTTTCTTTTCTCCCCTTGTTTTAACCTCTCCCTTCCAATATTCCTTAATGTCTCACTATACACTCGCTTAACTCAATCCGGTCCGGATGTTTCATGTTGCGGAGTGTTGCTTCCTGCCAGTCGACGTATTAGGTGACGGTCCGAATTCATTTACGTCGTCATTTACTGCTTCACTTTTTTGCCCCTTTGTGGCCTATAGATTTGCTATGCTAATGTAATTTAATTCTTGTATGTATTAATGTATTTATGGTGCACGGATGTGCGAATAGCGTTATCATGCCTCCTAATCTAAATGATATTAAACACCTGGTTGCCAAGGTACACGAATATCTCCGTCAACTAGATACTCAGCTTGAAGAACGGAATCGCCTCATCACTGTTTTAAAGCTAGCTCCATCAGCTAACGATGATTTGGAACTCATATCTCATCTTGAAAAGTGTCAAAAGCTCCTTAATTATCTCCAGGATGATCTACACGGGTACGGCAAGCCCAACTCAAGCTTGGAAAACGAGCTTTACAGCCTAATTGATGAGTTCAATGCTTTCCTAGCTTCAATCACCGACTCTTTCATCAAAATTTCCGACTATCAGGTTCAAAAGCGAGATTTTGCCCCTGCCACTCAGCCCAATCCTTCCACTAAGTCTGTTCGTTTCACTGATGACAACACTGCCAATGAGTGGAACCAATTGATGGGCACCAGTCATTTTCAACCTTACACCGATGAACCCCATGATGCTAATTTGGATGCGGTATCTGATAATGGTACCCTTGGACTGGTGTCCGAATCTAATCATGAGATGTTTGCACAGCACCAACAACAAATTTTACATCAAGACGAAGAGTTGGATGTGCTCCATACCTCTATTCAAACCCAGCGAGCCATGGGGACTAACATTAATGATGAACTAGATGAACACTTGATTCTACTTCGAGACCTCGAAGAAGGAGTGGATTCCTCACACCTTCGTTTGAATCGGGCGAGCCATAGGCTTCACGACTTCTCTGTCCTGGTACGAGAAAACGGAAGCTTGGTCACAATCATTGTATTGACGATAATTCTTATCGTGCTTTTGGTGGTTTTGAACTAGATCTCCACAGGCCACCACTGCTCCCTGAACCTTTATGACTCCAAACTATGGATTTGTTCAATGACGTGAGCCGTCATCCGCCAGCCATAGTTCTACGAGTGACACTCGACCTTTTGTGCGCTTCTGACTTAGTGCTGTAACTGTCTAAAGTCGTAAATGCTCTTCGGATTGAATATATAATGCACTAAAAATTGAAGTCATCGTTATCATCTTCGTCTTCACTGAAGAACCAAATAAATGCAATGATGTCTCCGTATACAATTATCCCCCCAATGATACTCATGACTAGTGCCCCTAACTCTATAAGGTTGGTATGATAAAATGTTAAAGGAAGTGAAATCCCACTCAAGAGTAGCACCCCGGTGAAGAACTTGGCGAATTCCGAGATTGATGATGGATTGTTACCTCGGTCGTTGCTGAATGTTAAAAATTCATCTTGGTTGGCATCAATAGACGATGCTATAACATTGGGCAAGGGAGCAAATAAAAAGATATTCACCACCCAAATTGGTTTCCAGTTATTATAAAGTGCACATGACAAAAAGATAAGAAGATACCCCGAGGCAAGGAACGCCGAAAGGAAGATGATTTTATTCAACGGATTCATCAAACAACAATGATGGTGGATAAGAGTCAGGAAATAACTGGCTATTATAAACTGTGCGCACGCCCCTCATATTAACAAACCATATACACAAGAAGAGGAACTAAAAACATGTTAATCATCGCGTTTACTCCAGAACCACCCATTCTTCGGGGCCCCCTGCTCAACATTCTCGGTAATGTTGGCCCAATCTGCAGCTCCGATAGGTTTGGTCTTGGTGATGTGTTTTGTCAATGAGGTACCGTCCTTGTAGTATTCTGACCGAATTTCATTCAACACCTCCTGCTCATCATTGGACTGGTACTTGGTTTGAACCGATGACGAAACCACGGCCTTGGCCTCCTCTGGACTGAGCTGACTTATTGCCTTTTGCCTGGCCTCACACCGTTGCTTTCTTCTGAGTTGTCTCTCCTGTTTAATGTTCTCATACATGGTATTCTTCCAGTTGAGATACAAATCGAAGCTCTTGAAGAACTGACCCTTCTCACCGAAATCATAAACCCCCGGCTCCGTCGACCTATTGGCCTCCTTGGCAAAATCCTCCTTGGTCAAAATATCATTAGGGTAATATTTGTCTTTCCATTGCAACATCTTGTTTGTAACCTCGCTGCTAGGGAAAAGACACCGCCAGTAACCCTTGGAATCCCAAAGCGATTCACCCAGTTTGTTCATACATTCATTGTAGGCACGGGGCGATGGCACCTTGCTGTAAAAGCCAAATGGAATCTTTCCACTCGTAAAAGAGCCTTTAAAAAAGTCCCTAAATTCCGAAAGTGGCTTTACCTCAGTCACCGGAAGGTCTCTTCTCTCGTATGGCATCGAGAAGAAATCATTGAATCGGGGAACTTCCTCGTTGAGCAAGTCCTTCCACGTCTGCTTGAATTCCTTGAAATCAGGGGCCAAAGCCTCATTCTTAGTGTCCCAAAATGAAGCTAATTTGTCGTCGTTGCTTAAGGTGTCCACAGCTGAGGATACCACACGGTTGGTAATAGACATGATATTGTTACCGGCCTTGGAAATGTTGTCGAAGAGCTCTTCAATGTCGTTTTTGTCGTTGGAGTTGTTCATGGAGATCTAGTTGAGGAGACGGCAAAGCAGCAGCCATCTGCCCCCCTTGCCACTAGAAAATTCTAGTCACGTGCGACGGCCGGAATGGGGCACCTGCTTATGTCAGCCGGTCCCATCACTTTTTGCACCTACCTTCGGCGGCGGCTTGAAGGGGGAACGAGGGCTCCAGCGGTATTTCGAAGCGATTGCATTGTAAAGACCCACCCTGAATGTGCCCATTACCTATATACATACTTAATAACTGAATAACAAACCCAAGGAATACGAAAGAACCAAAGTAAAACAAATGAAAGCACCGTGAAGTCAAGCGACCGGTGCTCGAATTGAAGGTTGTGTATGCTTCATAACTGTCTGAAGCAGCAGAAAATTCCATCGACCGTCTTACACGGTCGAAAGCTCACCATACTGGCTATCTTACAAAATATTTTTGCTGGTGTGATTGTTTAGCCATTCCATATGGCTGTTGTAACGACGTCGCCGAGCCACTCAGATAGTCGGTGGTCATGGTTCCCATCATGTGGCTCATGTTGTTGGTGTTCATATTGGACGAACCATAGTTTCCACTGAGGCGCTTGCGGAAAGCAGGATTCATGGGGCTTTGCATATCGTGGTTCATGTACAGATTTCTGGATTTAGGAGTCATAATGTGATCGTATCCGTGGTCCCTTTTGTGAATAGTGGGCGATGCAAGTTGTTGAGGTGGCGAAAGTATGGATCTGGGTGCTCCTCCGTGCTGTTCTGGAATGGCGGGTAAGAACTCAAGATCAGATTGGTAGTCGAATGACTTATGGATATAGAAGTTGCGCATAATGCCCTTGTATATTTGGATTCTGGCTACATCCAGAGCTGAAGGTTTTTCCATATTGATATACTGGGTATATAGGGGATCAGTCCAATGTCGTTGATGTAGTTAAATTTTTCACTGCGTGAAAACCGTCAGATGTGCATACAACTCCATGTTTAAGCAATTTATACGGCATAACTCCAAAGTAAGCCTCAAGGGCAAGCTTAAGCGAAGCACTCGATCTATTCAACCCACTAGCCCTGTAAGGACTCGGTTTGCCCCGTCCCCCACCGGCTACTTGCATTTGGGGTCCTTGCGAACCGCTCTATACAACTACCTTTTGGCTAGAAGCACTGGTGGCCAGTTTCTACTTCGCCTAGAAGACACCGATCAGGAGAGACTCGTTGCCGATGCTGAGAAGAACATATACGATAGTCTCGAGTGGACGGGTTTGGCCATCGATGAAGGTCCTATGGAAGGAGGTGCGTACGGACCGTATCGTCAATCAGACAGAATGGACATATACCGCCAATACGTGGAGATTCTCCTTCGGAAAGGACACGCATACGTTTGTGATTGCTCAAAAGAGAGGCTCAATGATCTCCGAGAGAGTGCCACCAAGCTCAAGCCTCCAACTACCGTCACGTATGACCGAAAGTGCTATTACGATAACCACCCGTCTGGGTTTGCAGGCAAGATTGTTCGTTTCAAGTCTCCAGACGTGTATCCGTCGTTTGTAGACTTACTACATGGCGAGATGAACCTTCAGCCCCAGTACAATAACGAAGATCGGCGCTTCGACGATTTTGTCATCATGAAATCCGACGGTCTACCCACGTACCACTTTGCCAGCGTGGTGGATGACCACCTCATGAAAATCACCCATGTCATTAGAGGGGAAGAATGGCTTTCCTCCACTCCCAAGCACATTGCTCTCTACGAGGCATTTGGGTGGACTCCTCCCGCTTATACGCATATTCCTCTACTTACGTCATTGGAAGACAAGAAGCTTTCCAAGAGACAGGGCGACATTGGCATTCTCAGCATGAAGGAAAATGGCATCCTCCCGGAGGCCATCACTAACTTTTGTGCTCTTTTCGGCTGGGCACCGTCCCGGGCCAGTCCCGGTGTCAAGACAAGCGAGGTGATGACGTTACTGGAACTAGAGAAGAAATTCACCCTCGACACCCTCACCAAAGGTAATGCCAAGGTCAACGACAACAAGCTCTATTTCTTCAACAAAAACCACCTTCAAACCCGGTTGAATGATCCAGCCAAGCTTCAATACCTCGTGGACGAATACTTTGGTGTCTTTGATGAGTTTACCAATGGTTCATACTCTAAGGAATACTTCAAGGACGTTCTCCAAACCCTAGGTCCTAGTCTCACCACTGTAAATGATCTACACACCGTTCACGGCTATATTTTCAAGCCACTTGACCACTCTGAACTTTCCTCTATCCCGGAGCATACCAAAGAAATTCTTCCCTATTTCAAAGATGTCTCTGATTTTGATGCCACTGTCAAGCACGTCACCGACACCACTGACTTCAAGAAAAAACAGGTGTTCCAAGCCGTTCGCTTTGCACTCTCTGGAGGGGTACCGGGCGTCACCATCCCTGTCCTTATCAAGCTCCTCGGAAGTGAGGAGTGTAAGCGGAGATTTGCTGACGCTCTTGCTCTGTTGTAGTTTTGTATATAATTAACTCCACAGCAAGCCAGCACAACTGCATGTACATATCAATATATCGGCATCTATAGTGTCTCTGAGAGACGACACACTGTCATGCCAACGAAGATAGCGTCAACTTATCAGCGAACATGAAATTATTCTATAAGCGATGTATTCACATTGATAAACACTCTTAACCGGAACCTGTCAAAAGTGGAAGACGCTTCATGTCGAGGTAGTCGATCTTTGTCGAGTCCTTCTCCACGTCATCAACGTGGGCTCCGGTGTATATACAGTGAATGGCCATATCCGGATGATAATACAATCCCGTCAAAAGCTTTGGGGTAACGAGGAAGTACTGCGAGTTACGCTTAGTGCAAGCGGTATGCACAAGGTATCTGTGGGCCATCTTTTCATTCTTGAGATCCATACCCTGGTTGATCTCGTCGACGATTCTGAACGGTGCGTCTGTAAGCCCTTGTAATGACATGACGAAGAAAATGGTGGAGACTGCTCGTTCTCCTCCCGACTGCGATTGGTGATCCAAGATCTTGAGGTCGGCGTTTTCTCGGAACTTCACAAGAATTTGGAGTCTCCAGTCCTTGAAGCGATCACTCTTCACAAGCTCCACCTGACCATCGCTGGCCACTTTGGTGAACTTTCGCTGAAAGGAGCGGGAGATCCGCTGTACAAGTTTGGATAACCGAGGCTCCCATTTGGCCTGAATCAACTCAATGCGCTTATCAAAGTCTGCCTGCTTCTCTTTCATCCGAGGCAACGAGATCTCAGCATACTTGATTTCTTCAACCTTTTCCTTGAGACTTTTGATAGAACTTTGATCTGCCACAGACATCACCGATCGCTCATCCTCTAAAAGCGAAATCTTGGAGAGAATGTGCTGCTCGGAAAGGAGATTTCGATTAAGATAATCGGCCGCCAAGTCAGCCAATACTTGTCTATCTTCGGCCAGGTAGTTTTTGCTTTGTTCATGAATCTTCTTATGGGCCTCGTTGTTCTTGCTCTCCTCGTATTTACGAGCCGCTGTTTCGAACACCTCCTCCAACTTCTTTTTGTACTCGCCAAGCTCCTGAATAAGCGACTGGAAATTGGCAGCCCGGTTTTTATAGCCAAACGCCGTGATTTCTTTTCGCTTGATTTCGATGTTGATCTTTGTGATGTTGGCGATAATCAGCACCGCCTCCTCCTGTTGCTTGGCTCCCGCCGTGTACTTCTGTGCTACCTTTCTTTCTACCTGCTTTATCTTCTCCTGCAGCTCACGCACAGACATCTCCGAAAGACTCTCGATTTTGGCCCGCTTAGCAGAAATTACTTCTTCGAGCTTGTCCCGTGCCTTCCTGGTATCTTTTAATTCACGAACCTTCTTTTCGAGTTCACTAAATTCCTGCTTCAATGCCTGAATGACGGTTTGCTTTTCTGCTAGCCGAGACTGCTGTGTCTTATACTCCGTGAGCTCGGCGCCCACTGATTTGTCTAAGTCCTTGATCTTGGCCTCTAGCTCCATGCGAACTTCTTGAGAAAGCCCTGAGTGGCCAAAAAGATGGGCGTCGTTGATAGGCTCTGTTTGGCAGACGTATTGTCGCTGACCGTACTTGGATCGCGTAAGCGTGAACAAGGTGTCGCCCGCGATGAACTTCATGAAAGGCACTCGGTCGGTGGTTGTGCTCAAAAGGTTGGACATTTGGGTATCGCTCAACGGCTTGAACGCGACGGGGATAAGGTTCAAGTAGTTCTGAGAATTCAAACAGTTGAGCACTGTTTCCGGGCCGGTGAGAAACTCATTGATGTAGCCATCGAATCCATATTCATGAAGTCTCTCCCTCGGTACTGGAGGCTGACGAGGACGATCTGTGGATGCACGAAGCGACACCCGGAACTGGTTCACTTCCTGGCCAATCCTGTTGAAAGCATCACGGTCTGGACATATGATGGAGAAAAGGGTGTTGTTGTCGATGACTTTCTCCACGTACTTGGCATACCGCCGCTCAGTGACATTACATGAAACAACAGGGGCCTCTTCGTAGAGCCCGCTTAACTCTGGTTTGCTTCTTAAGTGCATGTGTGCACCATATGCCTTTTCCAAGACGTCTGGTCGATACCGTGTGGATGTACTTTTCAATACTTCGATTTTGTCGTTAGACACAAGTCGTCCTTCATGCAATCTCTTCTCCTTGGCTAGAGAGTCGAGGATTCGTTTGTGCTGGTGAAGCGAGCGTTCAATTTCTCTGGTGCTAGCTTCCACTTCAGTTCTTTCGTTGTATTTGGCAGATCTCTCGGCTTGGAGAGTGGCGACGGCATCATCGTCCACCTCTGGAAGCAGATCAAGGCGGCTCTCAAGCTGCTTGAGTTCCTCCTTCTCCCGTAAAAGAATCTCCTTGGAGTCCAACGCCTTCTGCTTGGCCCGCTTGATGCGCATCTTGTAGTCGGTGATTTCTTCGTTGATGGCTCTGACAGCGGTCTGGCACTCATCAAACGACGACAGAAGCAGATCACGGTCAATCCGAAGTCCCTTGACGATATCTGCTTGTGATTCGTACTCAGCCAAGCATCGTTGCGCCTCCGATACCAAAGGATCTACCTTGCTCTCGAATAAGCTGAGTTCCTTCTTGGCGACGTCCCTCTGCTTTTTGAGCTTCTTACGGAAGCTTTTCAAGTCCTGAAACTGACCGTATGGTATTAACATCTTATGATACTCGATGCTTTTTGTCTTTTCTTCGTAATCCTGAAACTTTTTCACCTCGTCCTCGAGCTTCTTACTCTCTTCCCGGAGCACTTCTAATTTCGATTCAATCTGCTCAATGTCGTGCCTGAGCTCCTCGCGTTCTTCATCCTTGGCAATCAACGACTCGTGGTCCTCTAGAAGTGACCCGTTTCCAAGCGTACGCTCGGTCTCTAGAAGAAGCTTTTCGGGAGACAATGTGGCAAATTCCGCCACTCTCTCTTGGGGAAGAAAGTGACATAGATTGTCCAACTGGATATTGAACAGCCTGACCACTGTTCTGACAGCCCTCTCGTCTGAGCTCTCGCCATTAATCGTCCACGTGGAAGTTCGCTCCGTGAACTTTCTTTGTATCACGACATTGGGCTTATCATATTTATTCTTGATCTCAACCTCAATCATGGCCAACAGATAACCAGTCTTGATCATGGACTTCATGGTCTTTCTCTTGATGAGGTCAAGCTTTCCACCAAGGCCAAGACAAATCGCAGCCACTAATGTGCTCTTACCAGTACCATTGGGGCCAATGATCATATTCAAGCTGGGGGAGAGCTTGAACTCTGCGTAGGAGTAGGTGGTGAAATTCTCCACCCGAACACGAATCAAGTAGCCCGGCTTGAACGGAGATAGTGGCGTAGTAACCGCATTGCCTCCAGCACCGTTTAGTCTTCGCCGTTTGTTGGGAGTGGAGACGGTCATAGGTAGTTGGTGGTGGAGCGCGATGCGACTTTACGCGATTAGGCGATAGTCACCCACAGTAGACAGCACCACCACAGTGGGGCCGCAAGAGTAGCAAAGGGGAGAATAAAACGCCATAGGTAATATTCTCGCTACCTCGAGAGGCACTCCGGGACTGGCTCCATTTATATAGTTGCAGGTGGTGGGTTCGTCGTCATGAAGTGCGTCCGGGTAATACGTACACGATATGTTTACATTTCTGCGCACAGATCATAAATATTCGAAACAACGACATGGTATGTATTAAAGGCGTCCATAACAGAGACCAATGTGGCCAGGAGCTAATTTCGAAGTGAGACACTGAAAATCTGGGATTGGAAACGGTGACTGGTTGGTTTGTGGTGGATGGAGGTCCGTTTTTGGACTCGGAATACGTGGTGGTTGATCTAACAACAGTCTCAAAACACTAAGACCTACAAAGACGCTTTCGCTCTTTTCGACAAGAAGGGTACCGGTAAGATCCCCGTGGAACACTTGGGAGATCTCTTACGTGCAGTTGGCCAAAACCCAACCTTGGCTGAGATCTCTGAGTTACAGAGCGGAATTGGAGCCAGCGAATTCGATTTCGACACCTACCAAAAGATCATCAACAGAGAAGGAGGCTTCAAGCCTTTGGGATTGCCAGAAGACTATATCAAAGGATTCCAAGTGTTCGATAAGGACCAAACTGGGTACATTGGAGTTGGAGAATTGAGATACATCTTGACCTCCATTGGTGAGAAATTGACCGACTCTGAGGTTGATGAATTATTGAAGGGAATCAACGTTACCGCTGACGGAAACGTCGATTATGTTGAGTTTGTCAAGTCCATCTTGGACCAGTAGATACCTGTTTAGTGAATATTACGTTCGTGCCTGACGTGCAGCATGGGCCGTGGGCGGTGGCACAGCTTCCGGCTCTCCGAGAGGCCATGTCGTCCACAGCTGTACTCCTGTTGATGCCTAACGCTTGCCACACGGGTCGTGCCAGGACGCTCCGTTTGGGGTTGGTGGCCCTTCTGCCACCAGTCGGATGCTGATTATGTAAGCAACAGCTCGCAGTATCACCTTATGGAGTCTCCACCGGACCAAGTGGACATACGGCGGAATGAACGCTTCCACCTCTTTCCGAAAGAGCGAATGGAGCTTGTGGCTACCCTTGGAGCCAGTGTGGGGTTCATGAGTGGTTTTTATACCGCCATCAAACACTCATCATTACGGTATCTCACTGAGAATGGCCATCGGCTTCCCCGAACCGTGGGAGGATGGTACTTCTACCACAAGAAGAAGAACTATATCATGATCATAGATGGGTTCAAGGGTGGAGTCAATAATGGACTCAAGTACTCGCTCGGAGTCTCCGCTTTCTTTGGACTTGAATACTTTTTTGACTATTTGAAATGTGATGCCATCGACTTTACCAATACCACCATGGCAGCGTTGCTTTTAGGAGGGGTGTATGGAAATATTCGGGGCCTTAGCCGAGTGCAAACCGTGGGCTATATCAAGAAAGGTGCCATCATGGGCCTTTTGTTGGGTGCATCGCAAGATGCAATGATTTATTCTCGAGGTGGAAGAGTATGGTACCTCGAAAAAGTGGGATGGGTGTCCCCCCAGGTGTTAAACGCATAGCCTGTTGTAAATAGTTTATCAAATATAAGAATAATTATCGTCTACCGTTCGTCGTCTTCGTCCTCGTCTTCTTCGTCCTCGTCAAGATCGGGAACGGGGTACTTGAGAACTACCGCCACTCCCGTCAACTGGTCCAATTGCTTGCCGGAGTCGTGAAGACTGGAAAAGATAAAAACTTCTCCTCCGCTACTCCTGACCTCATCTGAGAGCTGGATGTAGTGTTTTCGAACTGCAATGTCGTCACTTCGGAAAAGTGAGTCTGTGAGCATCAAGTAACGAATGGCTCCAAGTTCAGCTGCCTTGATTGCCTCCTGTGGCCCGTACCACGCTCTACCGTCGTCCTCATTCAAGCTCTTCTGAAACTCGTCGAAGATTATCACTTCTCGGGCAAATTTGGTGTCGTTGAGTCTCTTTTGCACAGAGGGGTCTTTGAGTACCTCTTCGAGGCCCTGGAGGTAGCCAGTGGACGAGTGGCACACCACAAACTTCAGCTTGTTCTTTACGATGGTCTTGTTATCCTGTTTGACAGCATTGGCAATGATGTTATCGTACAATGCAGCAGCAGTGAAGCCAGGGGATGCGAGAATGATAACCTTGAGCTTTTCCAAGTCAAAGTTTCTGGTCATGGTCAGCGACACAGTGTCAAGGAACTTTGCCAACGCCTTGTCATGACTGCCGCCACCGCCGTCTGCTCGACTTTTCTTGGGAATGCTCTTCTCCACCTTGTTTCTCAACATTGTCATGGAATCCGTCACCAAGCACAAATGGGCCACACCTTCCTCCATCACAATGGCGCCGATTTCTGCCCGCTCTTCGATGGACGTTGCCTTTAGCAAAAGATCAAAACTGAGATCATCCCACGAATCCTTATAAATAACGAGGTTTTTCTGAAGTTGCACCTCGGCGGTATGGTAGCTCTGGTTGGGCACGTAAAGCGTCTTCTCGGTGGTCTTTCCTCTTATTCTCATGGTCTCGTCTGATGGTGCATAGTCAATGTCCTCCACACTGATAGGGAGTTTCACCAACTTCTTCTCCACTTTCCCTTTGTCTTTGCCGTCGCCTCCTGAGACGGTTGGTTTCTTGACATTTCGAAATGTCACTAGCTTCACCACGTCTCCCTTCTGGATAAGATTATAAATCTGCCATAAATCCTCCTTGTCTTCGGGAATGAGTGTCACCAGGCCACTCTCTCCCTTTACAACCTTGATGGTTCCTGAAGTCTTCATGGCTGCGGGATGAGTTTGAAATTATTTTTGACTCACTACAAAAAAATAGATATGGAAATTTATAACAGATTAATTTATAACACTATGCTCAGGATGCTACTTAACGTCGGCCTTGATGAGGGTGGCGTTCTTACACAACTCGCCCTTGGCGTTGACCAATCTAGCAGGCGCCTTTCCTTCTTCGGTGTAGGTAACCTCGTTGTTCTCGTTGGTGGTGAAACGTGGTTGACAAGTCTCCCAAACTTTCTTCTTGGGGTTCAACTGCTTCTCAGGAGTTCCGTCGTATCCTTCGAAGAAGATCTTATCACCAGCCTTGGATCCGGCTGGAGGATTCACGAACTCAACGGTATCTTCGTTGGAAGCACAAAGAACCATGGCCATGGACTTGACTCCTCTCATGGTGACAGGCTTCAAGTTGGCAATCACAATAACGTATCTTTCTTGCATGTCCTCCAAAGGAATGTACTTAACCAAACCAGAACAAACCGTTCTTGGGCCCTCTTCGTCTCCCATATCGATAGTAGACATGTACAATGAATCGGCGTTGGGGTGCTTGACAGCCTTTTGGATGAAACCAACTCTAAAGTCAATCAAGGATGGGTTGGGTGGAACAGCAGCTGCGGCGGCAGCAGCTTGCTTTGCCTTTTGGGCTTCGAGCTTCTTGGCCTTCTTGAGCTTGGCGGCTTCGGCGGCTTTTAGCCTATCTTCTTCGCTCATCTCCTTACCCTTACCCTTTGGTTTTTCCTCCTTGGCTTCCTCCTTGGCTTCCGTCTTGGCTCCCGTCTTGGCTTCCTTCTTCGCTTCGCCTTCCTTTGTTTCCTTCTTCTTCTTCTCCTTGACCTCCTTTGGTAATTCAATCGAAAGGTCGACCTTCAACTTCTCATCTTGTGACACATCAACCAAGGTATTTTGAACCAAGTCTGCCCATCTTAAGATGTGTCTGTAGGCACCGATTTCCTCAACCGATGACCACTTCTTGGCAAGAGGAAGAACTTTGGCAAAAACAACCAAATCGACCTTGGCAGCACTGGTACCGGTGATAAAGGTCTTGTTTCTCAAGTTACTGTTCAAGGTGGCCAAACTCTCCGGCTCGTCGAATCTGGTCGCCAAAGTCTCGAACTGAGACGACAAGGCTTTTTGCTCGTTGGACAATTCAGTGAACTCCTTGGCATCACCAACACTCAGGAGGGATAATTTTTCAATCTGTGGAAGAGGCATACTGGTGGTGTTAAGTTGGGAAAATTTCTCAATCTTCACTCACGTGACGTGCAACCGTAATCGCTGCCAGCAGCCTCTACACTAGTCACTACTTGCCTTTTATTACTGGTCCTGGGGGTACACGAAGCCATTTTCTCGTCTACACTTGTCCATTATGTCCATGACCAAGAGCGACTCTTCGGGAGGGACGGTGGAGTTGGTGATACGACCGGCTGCAATATCATCGGCCACGGCGTTGGCCTCGTAAATGAAGCCATTGTAGTCGTTGTCCTCCTCGTACACTATGGGAGGCTGGGACCCGTCAATGAAGGTGATTTTGAAATTTTTTGGCTGGGCGGGATTGTCACTCCACATTTCCACCGTGGCCTTGGTCCCTTCGAGACGAACAAACATCTTGGGCCCGTGGGTCCAGTTACACGAGGTGAGAATTCCCTGCTTTCCGTTGGCATACTTGATGAGAATAGAAGTCACATGGTCCACTTTGTCGGTTTCATCAATGGTCATGAACGACTTGGTTTCGAAAGGAGTGGCATCGCTTCCCACCTTGTTATCCAACAAAATCCGCGAGTATGTGATAGGGTAAATTCCAATGTCAAGAATGGCACCCCCACCCAAATTGATGTCCCTAACTCTGGAGGTAGGAGGAAGGTGAGGGATCCCCATATCAAACGAAAGGTCGGCGTAGAGCTTGTGAACTTCTCCAAGGGTGCGGTCCTGAAAAATGTGCTTCTGGAGCATCTGGATTGAGGGAAAGAACCTAGTCCACACCGCTTCCATGAGAAACTTGTTCTTTTCCTTGGCCAATTGAAACAACTCCCGGGCATCCTTGCCGTTAACGGTGATGGGTTTCTCCACAAGGACGTGTTTGTCGTTGTTCAAGGCTGCAATCACCTGTTCCTTATGGAATACATGAGGAGTACCCACATACACCACCTGAACATCGGGGTTGTGATACAACCCTGAGTACGACTGGGCCACTGCGCTCACGCCGCTGTTATTGTGAGTCGCAATACCGTTCTTCTGGATAAATTGGTTGCCCTTTTCAATCAGTGACGACCCCACCGATACGACAACGTGCTTGTGTTCGGCACTGGGTTCAACGTTATTGACAAGAAGATCGTGCACAAACTGGGAGGAGATGTTTCCCGCTCCGATGATTCCCCAGTTGAGAGTAGTCATGAGAAGAAGGTGGTGGAGGTGGCAAGAAGTGGAGAGAAGATTTACGAAGTAGGTGCCCCCACCCCGCGAATCAAGAAAGCCCGCCAAAGCTAGGAGGGAAAAAAGTGCGTACATGTTACATTTGCGATAGGCATGTTACATTTGTGAACAGGAACCCCACGGTGAAGATTTAAATATAATTGACCTATACGCTGCCAAACTGACATCTTCTCCACAACTATGACAGTTGATTACCATTTCCACCACGACGAGATCGAGAAGGACGGATTTTCGGTGGTGCGCGGAATCCTCACTCCAGATGAAGTGGTAACCTATAAGGCAGGTGCCCAGGCGGTGGTTGATTACGCCAGAGACGGTAAATGGCCCCATGTCAGAACCAGAGGAAAGCAGTTTCCTCCGTGGCCCAAGAACTTCAGTCCTGATATCTGGGGGATTAGTGGGCTTCTACACCCTGAACTAGGAGATATGTCTAAACCTTTCCAGGAGTGTTATGCACTGGATAAGCTATTAAACATAGCCAGTGATATCTTACAGACCCCCGTCACCAACTTGTCGATGGAGCTTTTTAACATGCTTATCAATCCGTTGACAGACTTTGATCTCGACTGGCACCGGGACTCCATCAAGCCCGAGGTTACTCCTGAACAGGAAGCGGAGCAATTACTCCAAAATCCGTACGCTGGCACTCAGTTCAACTTGGCATTGACTGAAGACGAGTGCTTAATTGTGGTTCCAGGTTCCCACAAGCGGCTCCGGACCGAGGAGGAAAGAGAAAAGACCTCCAATGATGATCGTAAGGAATTCATCACGGGTCAGATCAAGGTGGTGTTGCATCCCGGAGATGTGGTTTTTTACAACAACAACATCCTCCACCGTGCTTCTTACTCTTCCAAGCTGCTTCGGTTGACTTTACACGGCTCGTACGGCCATTGTCAGTATGGAAAGGTGCGTGCCAAGGGTATTCTTCAACACGGCGTGGCCGAGTGGTTGCCCAGCTTTCATCCCACCAACGAGAAACTTATCATGCTTAAATCTAAATTGGAGCTTACCTGTAAGGAATTCGAAGGCGTTGATCTCGGTTACTCTTTAGATGGGTGATTGCCGCTGGGCCTTTGTGTGGCCTAGCAATAATGTTATGTGAATAAAGATCGCGTCTGTAAAGATACTCCGGCGATTTCAGGTAGCCTGACTTTTTCTTGATATCGCCATTGTGGGAATGTAGGCATGTTGAGCCAACATCGTGCGGTGGGGCCCAGTCTAAATTGAGCTTAAGATCATTCTGTGTAACTCCATGTATTCTTCCTGTACGTAAACATCGAGCATATTCGGCCTCGGAGTGCAGAGTGCCAGACATCCACAAATTTTTGTTCTCGATATTAAATGTGCAATGACTGAAGTTCAGCTGCTCAGTAAACCGGTATGTAAAGCCTTGCACCAATGTCGTCGCCGCCCAGCCATGCCTGCTTGGTGTCTGACATGGTCTGTGGCTTTTTTTTCATAGCAACTAACCTCAGAAACGAAAGAAGACAAACAGAGCATGCAATCACTGTCACAAAACTCACATGACTTGTGACACCAACCGTCCGTGTCAGAGGTGTGTTCAAAAAGGTCTACAAGACACTTGTGAAGATGCCCCTCGGAAGAGAAAGAAGTACTTAGAAGATGTTCCTGCCAATATTCTACAACCTCAACGATCTACCCGGTCAGTTACCCCATTAAAAGAGCCTCCATTGATGGCCACTCAATTTCAACAAAGCGCTAGTGTGCCAGCGGAAATGGCTAACTCCATGTACGGAATCTCCACGCTTGCCAGATCTACCACCCAGCCCATAGTCAAAAGCGAAACTAGTGATAACTTGGGATTCTATAGCAACCCGCTATTCAACGAAGAGCCCAAGAAAGCGTCCTACAATGATGTGCCCACCCCGGTGCCGGTTGACCTGCATCTCCAGCCCAACTTCAGACGCCGAACAAACTTCCTCTCTTCAGCGGCCGACCTTGAATACTCAACCCTCTCCAATATTCTTCAAGACAACTTCATGCATCCTCACCCGTCGTCGTCGGAAGAAACCCCTAATTCTATGAACCTCTCTCCGGCGTTGTCCCCTCATAACCTTCAGACCTTCACCCCCTCCACCAGTAATGTCCGAAACGTCAAGCCTCACGACGATTTCATGCCCCCCTATGCCCAGACGCCATCTCCTCCTCGCAAGAAAAGGGATCTCTACGACGCTAGTAACCCTAAATGTGATGAGTCCATAAACCAGTATTTCTTGGGCTCTACCAGCTCCGACAACACCCTGCTGTTTCCCGATGTTATACAGGCCATCGACATGCTCAAGGAAAGTGATCCTGCGGTTTACCACGAGCGAAACTCCAAGCTGAAGCTCTCGTTCTCCATAGGAATTTTGCCCGATGACAACTACAACGGTGACATCACCGACGAGGGTAGTCTCCATTTCAAGGAGCCGGAAGAAATCTATGCAAAAATCACAAAACCCTTCAGTTACACCATCGGTTACCATTCGTTGATTGCGTACCTCCGAAAGCGGTTCCCCAAACAAATGCTCGTGAAGATGGCGGAGAGCATGGCGGCCTATCGGCCGTCATTCATTGCATGTACCAACTCCCTTAAAGAGGGAGATCTTATATTTATGGAGCAGTGTTTCCAGAGAACACTTCTAACCTATGACAACTTCATCAAACTCAGTGGAACCCCGACCATTGTGTGGCGCCGGACCGGTGAGATCGCCTACGTGGGTAATGAGTTTTGCATCCTCACCGGATGGTCCAAGGAACAGTTAATTGGCAAGAAACGAACGTTTATTGTGGAGTTACTCGATGACATTTCGGTGGTCGAGTACTTCCAACTATTCTCTCGAATTGCCTTTGGCGACTTCTTGGGTGCTACCATGACCGAATGCTCCCTCTTGACTCCTAAGGACGGCGTCAAGGTCCGGACCGGGTGTATCTGGACGCTCAAAAGAGACGTCTTTGGAATCCCAATGATGATCATCGGAAATTTCTTACCCATAGTTTAGTTTTCCTGCTTCCCTGTGTATATAATTCACGATTTATGACTTAATCTAACTCAATTTACCTTGTTGGGACGAGAGACTGGGGTACATTTCCAACATTAAGCCATGTTTATCGCAATTTCGCAATGTTTGTTGAAATTTCTAATTATCCCCTATGTCTGGCTTAACTTACCAATTGGTAGCCACTGTGGCCATCGTATGTCTTGGCTCGCTTCAATTCGGGTACCACATGGCAGAGTTGAACAGTCCTGAGTCAGTTCTCTCATGTCGAATCTCCAAGCCCGGTAACATCCCCTTTGAGGAATCATGGTTTGGTGCTCACGGGTTTCTGGAATGTATTCCATTGGCTCCTCAACAGGTGGGGTTGGCCACTTCCATCTTCAGTATTGGAGGACTTTTGGGTTCTTTTTACGTCGGCACTATCGCTGACAGCATTGGACGTAGGAAAACCGCATTACTACACTCCTTGGTATATTTTGTGGGCTCGATCATTAACGGATTGAGTTGCACCTACGTGTCTCTACTTTGTGGACGTTTTATTGCCGGACTTGCCGCTGGAGCCGCCTTGGTTATCACAGCTGTGTTTATCAACGAGATTTCCCCTCCCAGCTATAAGGGATTCCTAGGATCCATGAATCAAGTGTCAATCAATTTGGGAATTCTCTTTACTCAGTTGCTCGCGCTTAAATGGTGCAATAATAACGAATGGAGACACCTTCTTTTGATGGGCTCGGTTCTTGCGGTGGCCAACTTCGTATTGGTATTGGTATACTTGGAGGAGTCGCCGGTGTGGTTGGCAGAAAATGGCTACTCTAGCCAGGCGTATCGGGTCCTTCATAAATTACGCGGCGGCGAATACATAACCGCCCGCAGTGAAGCGGTATCCTGGGGACATTCCGAGTCCCACGGGCTACTCGATGAAGAAGCCGGCGAAGAGGATGATGTTGAAACCTCCAAGTTGTCGGGGGCAGTTACGCTTCGTGAGTACCTTAAATCTTCTGAGTTCACCAACAGCAAGGTCGTGGCCACCGGGATTCTTGTGTTCCAGCAATTCTGTGGAATCAACTCCATTATCTTCTATGGGGTATCGGTGCTCATCTCGCTTTTCCCGAACTACGCTATCATCATCAACTGTTTGATTTCGTTGGTCAATGTGGTGGTGACGTTTGCAGCAGCACCCATGGTCGACAAGCTTGGAAGGAAGCCGCTTTTGTTGACTTCTGTTGGCTTTCTTGGTATTCTGACGGCTATCATGGGAGTGGGGATCTTGACAAGTAGCTCCGTTCTTGCTATTGTGGGTACCTTCACTTACATTACGTTCTTTGCTATTGGGTTGGGGCCCATTCCATTCTTACTAGTTGGGGAAGTCACCCAAACCAAGGCGAAGGCACTGGCCCAGAGCTGGGGAACCACCATGAACTGGGTTGCTACTTTCATGGTCGGATACCTCTTCCCCATTTTGAGCAACTCCGCGCTTGGCGGCGGTACCTACTTCATTTTCACAGCCATGTGCGTGATTACTTTCATCTTCATCCAGACCCGGGTGCCAGAAACCAAGGGAACTTCCACCTATGAAGAAGTGTGGGGGCTTCGGGTGGACTAACCGCTGGCGGTAGAGGCATTCATAGTTATTTAGTGCATAGTTCCGCAACACAGAGCACTATCAGTTAAAAAATTTCTGGCACAGGCGTCCCAAGACCCACCGTCCGGGTAGACAGAGTTCGTAGCAGAGGGTGTAGCCCGCCGTAGCTGCAAAAGATGACGCGCACGTGACGGATACGCATGGATCACGTGCCTATTAGTAGGGCTGAGACCTGGACCGCGCGGGGCCTGGACGACGGACCGCGCCTGCACATGGCCCGATGTTCAGGTTGGGTTTTTCCCTCAGTGAAAAAAGATTTTTAAGACTTCTTCTACCACACAGGTTAGTTAGTTCATTAACAATGCCAACCAGATTGACCAAGACCAGAAAACACAGAGGCCACGTTTCTGGTATGTATCATCCACATCATTAGCAAAGAGAGTTGAATTCTGATGACTGTCCGGAGGAAAGAGCACTAGAAATTCGATGAATGAGTGACAAAGCATCCCGTGAAGAATATTCAAGTTTCGAGGACTTTTCAAAGGCTGTGCACCAGCCAGCAATTCGAGAACATTGACGACGTATCGAAGCCGTGTTGGACGTCGCACTGCAAGTTCCGTTGGGTTGAAGACGTCATACTGTTCCTCTCGAAAGAAAATTTCATATACTAACATTTTAGCCGGTAAGGGTAGAGTTGGTAAGCACAGAAAGCATCCAGGTGGTCGTGGTAAGGCCGGTGGTCAACATCACCACAGAACCAATTTGGATAAGTACCATCCAGGTTACTTCGGTAAGGTTGGTATGAGATACTTCCACAAGCAACAAAACCACTTCTGGAGACCAGAAATTAACTTGGACAAGTTGTGGACTTTGGTTGAAGAAGACAAGAAGGACGAGTACCTCAAGACTGCTTCTTCCTCTGCTGCCCCAGTCATCGACACCTTGGCCCACGGTTACGGTAAGGTCTTGGGTAAGGGTAGATTGCCTCAAGTTCCTGTCATTGTCAAGGCCAGATTTGTTTCCAAGTTGGCTGAAGAAAAGATCAGAGCTGCTGGTGGTGTTGTCGAGTTGGTTGCCTAAGCAATTTCTGTATATTTCATAATATAATGTGCTTAAGAGAGTGTGTAGATGAGGGGGATGCTGTTCAGAAAAGAGAGTACTTTAAGTCCAAAGACGGCACGTTGATGAGAAAAGCGGCAAGGTTGGCATCAGTGATGAAAACGTAGAGCACCATGGGCCGCTAGCAGAGCCGTGGCACCGGGAAGGTAGGATGAGGGCCGAGTGTCTTAAAGGGGAAATGTGTTTATGTTTTGCGATGAGAAAAATGTTCACAAACGTCACTCTTCGATTAGGCCTTAGTTCAACTAGGTTGTTTCGGACTATGACAGTATCAAGTTCAGTTGGCAGAAACCACATGGGACAGAATCTACATTGGGATACCACCGAAAACATCTGGCAGCCGGAGTCTGTGGTGCCCGATCACATCAAGAGCCTTCTTCAGCCCAGTAACCCCAAATTCCGTCTCAACTATGTGCTTGCATTTATACAGATCGTTCGTCTTTTGAAGACGCAAAAGAGAACCGGGTGGATCGATAGAGGTATTCCCGTCCACAAAACCGAGAGTATTGGAGACCACATGTATCGGATGTCAATTATCTCGCTCATTGTGCCCAACCAACAAATCAACATTGATAAGTGCGTGAAGATTTCCGTGGTTCACGACATCGCCGAGTCTTTGGTGGGAGATATCACCCCGTTTGGAGGCGTGACTAAGGTAGAAAAGCATCGCCGGGAATTGGCCACCATCGAGTATCTCTCCAAGCTTGTGGAGCCCTACAACCCCCACGCGGCCAAAGAGATGCTTGAGTTGTGGCTTGACTATGAGGAGATCAGATGTATAGAGGCTCAGTACGTCAAGGACATCGATAAGTTTGAGATGATTCAACAAGCATGGGACTATGAGCAGGAGTTTGGGCTCGAGTACGACCTCGGCGAGTTCTACGACTCTCGTGCCGCCATCAAGTCGAGTGAAATCGGCGAGTTGTGTGATGAAATCATTCTGCACCGAACCGAGTTCATTGCCAAGCTCAAGCAACAGCGATGAAGATGCCAAAACTCGCCTTGTCCAAGGGGAGTGGGATGTCAATCGCTGACAAATAGTTTATGCATATTCATACTACTGAAATATTTCGCAATTCCGTATCCGTTTCCTTTACCATGAGCGAGAGTGGCAACCCCGACAAGCCGGCCCAGCAGCCCGAATTTGGTGCTTCCGGCAGGAAGATCGTCTACGACAAAGATGGAAAGCCGTATGTTTGAATATAGACTACTTGCATTTCACCAACTAACCACAGATGCCGGGCATGCAATACGCTTTTGGATTTCCAGTCGGTGATGGGCAAGCCCAAAAAGACAGCCTCCGCTGTAGCTGCGGTCGCTGTGGCAGATGCAGTGAAGCCAGCGCCAGATTCCAAGCAAGATCCTCCGGATGTGGAGCAAATTGGCCGGTCGTCGTGGACGTTATTGCACAGCATCGCTGCCACGTACCCAGAATCGCCATCGTCGCAACAACAGAGCGACCTCAAGCAGTTCCTCAAGTTATTTGGTAACTTTTATCCCTGCTGGTACTGTGGAGATGACTTCCTGGCATACGTCGAGAAAAAGGAGCCTGAGACGTCGTCTCAAGGTGCATTCGGTCGGTGGCTCTGCGATGCCCACAACGAGGTGAATACTAAGTTGGGGAAGGCTACATTTGACTGTAATTTGTGGAAGCAAAGATGGAAAGATGGATGGGAAAAAGAGAACTAGACGCCAATACCTGTGGTGCCCATCAACTGTATAACATGTACATAGTCCTAATCAACAGAGGTTTTAATCCAGTCCTGAAGATCCTTACGGATATCGGGAGACTCGGTCACCGTGAACTTATCGGCGGGCATCTGTTTCTTCAAGAGCAAGAGCGTTGGTACCGAGTTAACGGCATAGGTGAGAAGCAAGTCACGGCCTCCGGCCGAGTCACAGGCAACGTTGGCCAAATTGACAGGGTGCACGGCCGAGTCCAAAGGGTAAAGGTCCTTCTGACTCAAAACGTCAAACAACGATTGGGTAAGCTTATTGCATTTTTCGTCGCCGGGGTAGGTAAAGTTCAAGATCAAAGGCTGTTTAAACAATATTATATCGTGAAGGTCGTTGGCATTTTCGACATACACTGGAAACAAGCGATTATTGGTGGTGATCTCTCCAACCAGTGGAGGATAAAGAACCCGCTTATTCCACTTGGCAAACATTCCCCATAGCGAGAAGGATCTTTTGAACGAAAGGTGGGCTTGAAGAATCATCATCTATAAATAAGCGAATAACCCCACGTAAACGAATACAGTGGAATGAAACGAGATGCACTTAGGTTGCTTGACACATGCGCTCTTTGGAGGTGCGGCCGAAAACACAAAAAAAAGTGAGCCCCCCGAATTCCCTGCACGGGGCCAAGTGGGATGGGCCTGGGGATTTGGGTCGACCCGCTAATTTTTAGTAAGGCGTGGGTCCATTAGTAATGGGCATCTCCGGGCATTGGATAGGAAACTCTTATAGCTCCAAGGACCAGGGAGCTGACATCACAAATAGTATAAGCAAAAGATATGCTGTTAAAGAGTGTATGAGGCTATGAGTGTAGAGGCGAAGGGGGAGCGGGAAGGTTAAGAGGATAAGCTAATGGCTAAGAGGGTAGGGCAGGTAAGAGTGTACACAGGCCGATCGGAATTTGTAATAGTTTGCGAATTTTCGCGGGATGAATAATGACTCCATAACTCTCAAAGGAATAATATAAACTGCTTATTGCATAACTCAAATATAAAAGGAGCCCGGAAAATACCCCCCTTAAAAAATTTCAACCATCAAACACTCAGTACCTAGTTAGTTGACATGTCTAAGATTCAACAGCCTGTTCCTACTGCATCAAGTTACGAGGACATGCCTCTCATTTCTCCCAAGTTAACTCCAAGTCAATCGGAGGCCAGCGACCTTCCGGTGGTCAACTGTATAGCCCGAGCCCGGATCCCCACCACCCAGGGACCGGAAATCTTCCTCCACATATATGAGAATAGTGTCGATAACAAGGAGCATCTTGCTATAGTGTTTGGAGAAGACATCAGATCAGAGAGTCTTTTTGCCAAAAGACCAAATGAAACTCAGCAAGACAGAATGACCCGTGGGGCTTACGTTGGACGCCTCTTCCCCGGAAGAGAGGTTGCAGATGTTGACGAAAAGTTGGGCTTGAAGCTTCAATTTGACGAGTTTGGAAAGTTGATAAGAGAGCCCAAGACCACTTACTGCGGAGAGCCCGTATTGGTTCGAATTCATTCTGAATGTTACACCGGAGAAACTGCATGGTCTGCACGTTGTGATTGTGGAGAACAATTTGACGAGGCTGGAAGATTAATGGGCCAGGCTCATCATGGATGTATGGTCTATCTCAGACAGGAGGGAAGAGGAATCGGATTGGGAGAAAAATTAAAGGCTTATAACTTACAAGATTTGGGCGCTGATACCGTCCAGGCTAACTTGCTCTTGAAGCATCCCGCTGATGGCAGAAATTTTTCACTTGCCACAGCTATTTTACTCGACTTGGGATTGGCTGAGATTAAATTGTTGACCAACAACCCTGATAAGATCGCCACAGTTGAAGGAAAGAATCGCGAAGTCAAGGTGACTGAAAGAATTCCTATGGTCCCATTGGCCTGGCAATCGGAGAACGGAATCAAGTCAAAGGAGATTGAAGGATACTTGAGTACTAAAATCGAAAGAATGGGGCATTTGTTGGAGAAGCCCATAAAGATCTGATGATAGATAATGAACGTATGAACAAGTTGGCGTAGAAGGTGCCTGTGGTGCGCCGGTGTAGTGGACGGCTTCTGGTGGTCGCTGTCTAGGAGCCCGTCGGTGGCATCAGCGGACAGCTTGCTGGTGGGCCGTTGATGATAGTGGCCGTTGGGGATAGCAGTCGTTCGTCTTTGCCCCTTTTAGTCGTAGCTGCCGTTGGTCTTAGCCCCCATTCGTGGCAGTCACAGCTCTTTGGAACCGCCGGTTTGGCTTGGATTAGCTGTGTCATCTTTCTTTTGTCGTTCGGTCTCTGCCCACCGGCCATATTACATGTGCTTACTATTTTGCATCAAATCTGCGCCGTGTCCTAGTTGCAGCCCATGGTGCACCGCTCGTAAACGGCACGCCGCCTGTTGCAGTCCATTTCGTTTTCTGGGCGGTCCATCTCATTTTTTGGCAGGCTAATTTCGTAAACATTTGGCCTGCCATCAATCGCACCCTCGCCAATTCGCACCACTTCGTAAATCGCACGGCCCTTTTACTCCGCTCCAGGGCCAGCTTTGTTCGCGCTCGACACTCCCCTCCTATTTATCGTGGGTCGCTCCATCTGGCCATTTCGAATACCCGTTTACTCCGAAACTGTGCCGGGAACGACCCGCCTGTCTACCGAACCCTGTGCTCTCGGAGCCGACAACCCAAAGGCTTTAAGCTCTCGAATGCTTCGGCTATTCTTCAATAGCCACCAAGTGCTTCTCTGGCAATCCTCATTGGGGTGATCAGCTCTACCCACCCAAAGTCGGTGAGAAAGGGGGTGGAAACGGGGTGTGGTTCTTAAAATAAATAAAAAATATAAGCGGCTACCGCTGGGTCAATCCAAATTGGAGGTTTTGTTGATATCACCGTAATTAGGGTCTCCGGCACCGTTTACTGATATGTATCTCTCATTCGTTAATGAGTTGGTCACCACCTTGTTGTCTCAATAGTGTACTCGGGTATTCCGTAGGTTATCCGCCAGTTTGGATATCCCCGGAAAAGATTGCACTCGCTGCCCGGAACGCGACCTCTTAACTATGTAGTCAACTGACTAACACAAAGCTTTGGGAAGATGTCTCAAATCAAGCAGCTAAAATATATATGTCCCCATCACTCTTGATGGCATCAGACCGGCCAATGGTGATTCCGCCACGGATTTTCCGGCAAAAACCCTTGCTCGGATGACGATGGACGGTTGAGTCATTTAATTTTTTTTTAGATGTCTAATCCAGCCGTTCCTTCTAGGCCCAAAAAAAAATATCGGAGTGAGAAATTGAAAATTAATAAAGGCAAGATCGTGAAAAGCCTTTTACTCTTACAGTTTGTTTTTTTTTTTGCCGGAAAACTTATTTATCAGCCGTTTAGGTGGTTGGCAATCATATTTTCATTATTTGATCCATTGACTTGTTGTTGATGCCTTCGTTCTTTCTACTACTATTTTAAATCATGCCTAAAAGAGAACATCCCCTGCCCGCAATATATCCCACCCCGACCCCCATAACTTCAAGTGCGTCCATAAACACCAATGTTGCCGTCTCAAGTTCTAAGTCTTCCACAGAACAGAAACGTCGTCGGGTCACTCGTGCTTGTGACAATTGTCGACAGAAGAAGGTAAAGTGTGATGGGAAGCAACCTTGCATCCATTGTACGGTGTACTCATACACTTGTACGTACGATCAACCCAACATTCGAAATAAACGAAATACCGGCATTCCTGTGGCGTCCAGCTCCCCTGCCACCATTTCTTCGGTCATGGGTGCTATCCCCTTGGCATCCCTGTTACAGCTGCAACGTCAAACTCAAAATATCCTAACGTGTCAGAATATCTTCAGTATGATGTTTCCCAAACTTAGAATCAATTTGCTTGATGACAAACTGTTTGATTATGACAAATTTCAAAAAATTATTAGCTATTTATCCCAAAGAAACCATGGCCATGTCATGCTCAACGAAATTAGTGACCTTTACCAAGATGGTCCTACTCCAACCGCATCTCCTCTTGTCCGTACCGAACGGCAATCGTCAGTATCCTCGGCGGAAGAAAACTCCATTGGTAGCGAAATAAGAATCATGTTGCCTCCCAAGGAAAAGGCTTTGCAGCTTATTTATACCACCTGGTACAAAGCCTGTGTGCTCTTTCGCTTTTATCATCGTCCGTCGTTACTTGAAGAAGTTGAGCTTCTTTACAGTCTTGACCCCTTGAACTATTCTGACCGCCAGCAAAAATTTCTCCCTTTTCTATATTCAATCTTGGCGTGTGGTTCGTTGTTTTCTAAAAACAATGACAACAGCTCTGTCAATGAGAGTCTCGACGATGATGGCTTCAAATACTTCTTGGAGGCCCGCAAGCTAATTGACATCACCAACGTGGGGGACATTCATTCAATTCAAACCATAGTGATGATGATTATGTACCTTCAGTGCTCAGCTCGGTTGTCTACCTGTTACTCGTATATCGGAATTGCATTGAGAAGTGCATTGAAGGAAGGATTACATCGCAATCTTCTGATATTCCAGAACTCCAAGCGAAAGTTAGACCCCATCGAAGTGGACACTCGAAAACGCCTCTTCTTCACCATTTACAAAATGGACATCTACATTAACTCCCTTCTTGGTTTACCCAGGTCAATCAACGAGGATGAATTTGACCAGGAGTTGCCGGAAGACCTTGATGATGAGAACATTACTCGCGACGCTTATCTTTACGAAAAACAGAATGGCAAGCTTTCTTCGTCGGGGTGTGCCAATCACCACACCAAGTTGATGCTTATCATCTCGCATATTGTCCGAGAACTATATCCTATCAAGGCAAGAGGTAGTACCAATGGTGAGCCCATCACTCCCAGTCAGATCCATACTAAGGTGTCAGATATTGAGGTTGAGCTCAAGCATTGGCTAGATAATCTTCCTGTGGAATTGAAACCCACTGATCCCAACAACGTGGATTCTGGTAAAGACATTCCGCCCAAGTTCTTGTTGGCCAATTATTACCTTCACCTTGCATTTTTGAATTGTCAAATCATGTTGTATCGTCCATTTATTCATTTCATCAGCAACGGAGTGCACTTCCAGAATTCCGATCCTCGGTCTCTCATCCGTGGACGTAATTGTATCAAGGTGGCTAGAATGGTGGTCAAACTCGCCAACAAGATGATTGATCAAAATCTTTTGGTGGGAACCTATTGGTTCTCTATGTACACCATCTTCTTCCTGATTGCATGTTTGATCTATTACTTCCACTTTGCCAATTACAACAATAACCAAACTGAACGCAATGGCATCAACTACGCGGGAGTTTTGTTTGATGACGATTTGAACATTGATATGATCAAAAAGGATATTGAAATTGGAAAAAAGCTTTTGGATTGTCTCAAAAACAATTCCAATGCATCCTTGAAGATTTACAACATCTTGAACAACTTATTTGAACAGCTTAATCGCCGAACCGCTAACACCTCGCGGGTGAAAGCAAACCCTCTCATGACCCACTCCACGTTTGATGCTAATAATGAAACTGTACAATCAACTTTTCACAATTTTGATAAAATGAATGATTTCAAGTCCACTTCTCCGTCCCAAAAACCCCCCAGCACCCAGCAGCTGCAAGTAGGAACCCCACAGTCCGGGGATTACTTTAAAGAAAAACCAATACAGGAAGAGTCAGAAATTCTCAAGAATAATTTTTCTTATGATTTTAATCCCAACCGTCAGGACTCGGTGGATTACCTCCCGGGCGTTATTGATCGCCTTGATACTCAGATTTTTGGCAGAATCTTGCCTCCTTACATGTTGGAGAAGAATTTAAAGCAATTTGATAATCAAAATTACAACACTTTTGCCCAACAACTGAACCTGAACGAGGGGCAGCAATCCACCGCAGCAGACCCTTCGCTTCTGGGGTTGGAACTCAATGAATTTGATCTATCCCTAATTGGAGATAATAATCTAGATGACTTGGATCCCTTTAGCCTGGTTGACACCAAATAGTATTTATTATACGCCTCTCTTTGCTTACACACCCTTGCTTTATATTCCAGCCGCAGAGCACCCATTCACCCGGCGCCGTGCCTCTGTTGTCCTTTCTATATCCTCTCCACGTTCTCCCCCCTCATAGGTCCTTCCGTCGTTAAGTGCCTCCGCTACACACTTGGGGCACTTCCCCTCGGTCTACTCGACATCCCCTTCTCTGCCGCCTTCTCCTCGTACTACTCGACAGCCCCTTTTCTACCGCCTTTTCTCTGTGCCACAACTCCCTCTCCCTGTGCCGTTGGTCCCTCTCCTGGCGGCTTCTCCTCGGATTGCTGCATCAGTGTTCGCATCTCCTATCGTGAAAAATCTCTCTTTGAGGTTCGACGAACCCACCCATCGCCGCATCTTGATCGCATTCTCAATCCGTTAGATCTTCGATAGGCACACTTAGCCGCTCTAGATAAGCCACGATGGCCAATGAGAGCCCGTTTTTGCTGATAATTAAAAGAATAAAAAAAAGAAAAGACATCTGAGGCTCAACTCTCGGCTCGCGCCATGGCCCATCGGTCTACGGCTCTAAAAGCAAGCTGTGGTGGTGGGCTCCGCAACCCGCCATCCGTCCTTGGAATTTTTTTCTCTCCAGCTCATTCTGCGGCGTCGTGACAAGCCAAAGCCTGGATTTTAGATCATTGGGGAAAAAATCTACCAGATTCCCATCCTACTCTCAGGCGATGATCGCTGTTCTCCCTATTTTGACTTGATGGTGCGGCTATTTGTTTCAATACTTGATAATGCAAGTGGTGCCAATGCTCAAAACTTGTCAGAGGCAGTCTTTGTGTCTTTTTTTTTCGTACTTGGCCTTTACTATTCGTGTCATCGGCAGAGCACCCCGAAACACGTCAAAAAAATTCTGCATTTGGCAGGTGCGTAAGCCTTCAGATAGACACAAAATCTATTTTTGTCGGGCTAACCTGGCTCTAGCCTATGTGAGATGTTGCCGTACGAGTCCCTGGCGTTCAAAGATATGCAGGCCCGCATCGAAGCATAGAGGTATAAAATGAATAGGCTAGAATCCCCGGATAAAATTCCGCAAGCTGGAAGCTAACGTACTCTGAACCCTCACACTATGGCTGAAGAGGGACTTAATGCGATCACCAGTATCAGGAGTACTGGAAACCACCTTGATGTGGAAGATCACGAAATCAACTTGAATGCTGTGACTTCTCACCCCATCAGTCTTAGCCATGTCGCCGAAGGACTCACTGCAGACCAAAAGTGGTTCTGTCTCAGAAGATTGAATATGGAGGGTTTGGTGTCTCTTGACGACCTTCCCGTTTCTGCCACATTTATGTTGGAAAAGATTCTGAGCCTTTCAGAAGATGAATCCTTGGCCATCCTTCGAGAGTACTTGGAGGAACACTCGGACGATGTCAATATTCCCTCTAAGGAATATGATCTCGTGGAAAGATTGGTGGAACATGAGCCAGAATCCACCACTAGAACTAAACTTGAAGAGAAATTGGACTCCGAAAAGGTGGATGTTCAAAGCGAAACCGTTACCAAGTCTGACTCCAGCATCGAAGCCTCGCTAGGTGACCTCTTCCAAATTGTGGACTGGCCGTTGCAAGTGAAGTTGGAGGCGGCCATGATTGCGTACCACTCTCCATACCCGGAAATCCGGGCCGTCACTGATCCTTATGACGATCCGACTCTTCCTTGTGAGACTTTGAGAGTGTACATTGTGGGAATAGTGTGGGTGGCTGTTGGTAGTTTCATCAACGTGTTTTTTGACAACAGACAACCTGCTATCACATTCACTTCTCCTGTTGGCCAGCTTTTCATTTACCCTTCAGGGAAATTGCTCGAGTACATTCTTCCTGCCTGGAAGTTTAAGATTTGGAAATTCCCTACCGTTGACTTGAATCCTGGTAAGTGGAACCACAAGGAGCAGATGTTGGCTACTATTCTCTTTAGCGTGGGTGGATCCGGTACCTCGTATGTGACTTCCAACATTATTGTCCAAAAAATGGAAATGTTTTACAACAACAAGTGGGTTGATTTCGGATACCAGGTGCTTCTAATCTTATCCACTAATTTCATGGGTTTTGGTTTTGCAGGTGTGTTGCGTCGGTTTGCTATTTATCCAGTCAAGTCGTTCTGGCCCTCAATTCTTCCCAGTGTGGCACTCAACAAAGCCTTGACCCAACCAGAAAGAAAGGAAAACATTAATGGCTGGACCATATCTCGTTACTTGTGGTTTTTCTCGGTTACTGCCGGATCCTTTGTTTGGTTCTGGGTTCCAAATTATCTCTTCGGTGCTGTCTCGACTTTCAACTGGATGACCTGGATAAAGCCTGATAACTTCAACCTTGCTGCCATCACTGGTAGTGTTACTGGATTAGGTTTGAATCCAGTTGTTACTTTCGACTGGAACATCATCGACTTTAACAATTGCTTGGCCCTTCCCTTCTATTCTTATTTAAACCAGTACGTGGGATTGTTGGTTGGTTTCATTTGCATTGTCGGTGTCTATTGGAGTAACAACAAATGGACCGGATACCTCCCAATCAATTCCAATTCCTTGTTTACCAACACCGGTGAGCTGTACGCGGTCACTGAAGTTGTGAATGAGAGAAGTTTGTTTGATCAAAAGAAGTATGAAACTTACGGTCCCCCTTATTACTCGGCTGCAAATTTGGTTGTGTACGGAGCATTTTTCGCTATTTATCCATTTGCTATTTTTTACGAAGTCTTCAACAATAAGAAGGCCATATGGAAAGCCCTTAGTGGGTTGTCTTTAAAAAATTTCAGAACTTCATCCACTTTTGATGGTTTCACCGACCCTCACTCCAGAATGATGCAAAGGTACAAGGAGGTTCCAGAATGGTGCTTCATTTGTGTCTTGATAATCTCCATTGTACTTGCTATTCTCTGTGTCAAGTTATATCCAGCTGAAACACCAGTGTGGGGTATTTTCTTTGCTCTCGTGATTAACTTCCTCTTTTTAATTCCTTTGACGGCAATCTACTCCGTCACTGGTTTCCTGTTTGGTCTTAACGTGTTAGTGGAGTTGATTGTTGGATATGCCATTCCCGGTAATGGTTTGGCTCTTAATTTCATTAAGGCTTTGGGTTACAACATCGACGGTCAAGCTCAGAATTTCATCACCGATCAAAAAATGGGTCACTATGTCAAGGTTCCTCAGAGAGCCATGTTTAGAACCCAAATGCTCTCTGTATTTATTGCTTCATTTATTAATTTGGCGGTGATCAACTTCCAAATCAGCAGCATGGACAACTTCTGTGATCCCCACCAAACCCAAAAGTTCACTTGTCCTGGTACTAGAGTTTTCTACTCTGCATCTGTGTTGTGGGGTGTCATTGGCCCCAAGAAGGTGTTCGGTGGTATCTACCCAGTTTTGCAGTACTGTTTCTTAATCGGTTTCCTCTTGGTGTTCCCATGTATTGCTTTCAAGCTTTACGGTCCCAAGAAATTCACCAAATACTTCCAGCCCACTTTGGTTATCGGTGGTATGCTTAATTACGCCCCTTATAACTTGTCCTATTTCACGGGAGGTTTGTACATGTCTTTTGCATTCATGCACTTTGTCAGACATAGATACCTCACCTGGTGGGAAAAGTATAACTATGTTTTTGCCGCTGGTATGAAGGCAGGCGTTGCCTTTAGTGGTATTATCATTTTCTTCGCCGTGCAGTATCACGATAAGAGTATTAATTGGTGGGGTAACACGGTGCCGTATGCTGGGCAGGATCAATTGGGACTTTCTCGATTGAACGCCACTGCTTCTGCTCCAGATGGATACTTCGGTCTCCGGGTGGGCCACTTTCCCTGATGGAATCGTTTGGGGACTGTTAAATTTTTTCTTCTCACATCGTCAGAATCTCTGGCTTGTGGAACCATAATGTACGAACTAAAAAATCACTAACGTAGAAGTGCTTATCGCAACAATGTCGTAAAATTTATCTGCTTGACATGCCTGGGTGGCTTGTCGAACGTTGAATCTCCGATTGCCGCCATGACTGGAGAGATTCGAAAGCTTAAACTGTCAAAAAACTAGGTTTATTTTTCTGATCGTGCAAAAAATAATTTGTTGGTCGCAGGCTTTTCAAAAAGCAATGTGCATTTGCAGCAATTAAATACAAAACATAAATTAGACCCTTTATGGGTAAGTCCCGTTTCTGAGACCAAAGTATCCATCTGGTGCTGTGGTAACAGCATCTTTCAAGGCAACCATGTTACTGTCAAGTCCGGCGTATGGAACATTGTTACCCCACCACAAAACATCCTTCTCGTGGTATTGCACGGCAAAGAAGATGATGATGGAACTGAAAGCAACACCAGCATCCATGGCTCCGGAGAAAACATAATTATACTTCTCCCACCAGGTAACGAAATGCTTTCTCAAATAGTACATAGAAGCAAATGAAAGGTAAAGTCCTCCAGTGTAGTAGGACAAGTTATAAGGAGCGTAGTTGAGGAAACCACCAATGATCAAAGTAGGTTGGAAGTACTTGGTTAATTTCTTTGGACCATAGATCTTGAAAGCAATACATGGTAATGCCAAGAGGAAACCGATCAAGAAACAGTATTGCAAAACTGGGTAGATACCACCGAACACCTTCTTGGGGCCAATGACACCCCACAACACAGATGCAGAATAGAAAACATTGGAGTTAGGACAGGTGAACTTTTGCTTGGACTCAGGAGTACAGTAGTCTTTCACGTTGTCGATTTCGAAGTTAATCACGGCCAAACCAATGAAGGACGTGATGAACACAGAAAGCATTTGACATCTGAAGATAGATCTTGGAGGAATCTTAAGGTAGTGACCCATCTTTTGATCAGAGATATAGTTTTGAGCTTGACCGTTAATGTTGTAACCCAAAGCCTTGATGAAGTTAAGGGCCAAACCGTTACCTGGAAGAGCGTAACCAACAATCAATTCAACCAACACATTAAGACCGAATTGGAAACCAGTGGTGGAGAACACAGCAGTTAAGGGAATAAGGAAACAGAAGTTAATACCAACAGCGAAGAAGATACCCCAAACTGGAGTCTTAGCAGGATATAATTCCACACAGAGAATAGCCAACACAATCGAAACAACCAACACACACAAGAAAACCCAGTCAGGAACTTCCTTATATCTGGTCATCATTCTAGTGTGAGGGTCATCAAAACCTTCGTAGGTAGACCTTTTGAAGTTTCTCAACGAACTTCCGAGACCCTTGAGAGCCTTGTAGATAGGGGTTCTGTTCATGAACACTTCGTAAACAATGGAGAATGGGTAGATGGCAAAGAAAGCACCGTACACAACCAAGTTACCAGCAGAGTAGTATGGAGGACCATATTCATCATATCTTTCTTTGTTGAACAAAGAGTCACTGGAGACAATTTGCTTAACATCATAACGCTCACCAGTGTTGGTGAACAAAGACGAAGAGTTGATAGGCATGTAAGAGGTCCACTTGTAGTTGGAGTAGTAAAGACCAAGGATACAGAACAAACCAATGAAAGTACCAGCAAATTGGTTGGCGTAAGCGTAGAAGGGGAAAGTCAAACAGTAGTTGAAATTGATAACGTTCCAATCAAAGGTAGGAATTGGGTTGAAACCCAAGCCTCCAATAGATCCAGTAACAACGGCAAGGTCGTAGTTAGTAGGCTTGATCCAGGTCATCCAGTTGAAGTAAGACAAGGCTTGGAACAAGTAGTCGGGAAGCCAGAAGTAGCAGAAGGAGAAGGCAAAGGTCAAGAAGAAGAATCTATAACGAGAAATGGTCCAGCCATTAATTTTCTCCTTTCTCTCGGGTTGGGTCAATGCCTTGTTAAGAGCCAAAGTTGGAAGAATGGAAGGCCAGATAGACTTAACGGGGTAGATAGCAAACTTTCTCATGATACCAGCAAAACCGAAACCCAAAAAGTTGGTAGAAAGAATCAAAAGAATTTGGTATCCCCAATTAGCCCATTGGTTATCGTAGTATCTGGAAAGTCTTTGGACGTGAATGTTGTAAGAAACGTAAGAAGTACCGGCAGAGACAGAGTAAAAGATGGTGGTCAACATTTGTTCCTTGTGGTTCCAAGGACCGGGGTTCAAGTCAATGGTATATCTCCAAACCTTGAACTTCCAAGCAGGGAGGATTGCAGCAAGAAGCATACCGGAAGGATAAAGGAAAAGTTGAACGACAGCAGCCGACAAGGAAATACTTGGTTGTCTTTCAGCGAAGAATTGATTAATGAAAGCACCAATAGCAGTCCAGATAACACCCAAAACGTAAACTCTGAGAGTTTCGACGGGTAAGGAAGGGTCATCGTAAGGGTCGGTGACAGCTCTGACTTCAGGATAAGGGGAGTGGTAAGCAAGCAAAGAAGCTTCCAACTTAACCTGGAAAGGCCAATCAAAGATGGTGAGAAGATCAAGATCGTTGGCTTCGACGTTAGAAGAGCTAACGGAAACAACTTTCTGCACTTGATCGGATGAGCCCTTTTCATCGGCAAATTGAGAAGCCAACTTAGACTTGGCGGCGGTAGAAGAACCTTCGGCTTCCACAAGCCTGCCGATGAATTCAAAGGTGTCACTGGAGATGTTCACATCCTGGTCATGTTCAACCAAGAATTCTTTAAGGATTTGAACAGCTTCCTCGACGGGAAGGGCTTGAATTTTTTCCAACATGAACGAAGCTCCAACTGGGAGTTCGTCCAACGAGACTAAACCTTCGTAATTCAATCTCTTGAGGGCAATGAACTTCTGGTCGGCGGTAAGTTCTTCGGCAACTCCATTAATGGAGAGGGGATGGGAGGTGATGGCCTTTAAGTCGACTTCATGGTCTTCGACATCCAAGTGACTGGATGCACTCTTAACACTGGTGAGTCCAGTGACGCCAAGGGTGTGATCTTTTTCTTCTCCCATGTCTTGACGATAAGATTAACTGAGGTACAACACAAGATCTAAACGAGATATTTCAAGACAGACCACAGTTATTCACAGAAATAAAATCGGTACAATCACTAGATATGCACAGATATATATATTGTCTTCTTTCCAAAAAACCCTTAACTGGGCGATCTATCCATTTACCATTTTTGCAGTAACCTGATTAATTGATAAGGCCTTATGTGCAGTCGGTACTGCCAATGTCTTGTTCCTACAATATTTTCCCGGGATTATTTCAACCTTGCGGCCCTTCAATTGTGCGGCTCGCATGAATGTTGTGATCTAATCGGCTTGAGACACCATTTGAGGACTGGAGATGGCGGATGCAGTCACAAGGATCTTTCTGCTGCCGGAAATCAATCACGGTTAGATGCATCATTCGAAGAGATACGGGAGGCTTTACGATAGTTCAACGAACTCCTACATTGTACGATAACCTAATCGGTTTCGACTAGCATGAAGAAAAAGGCGGACTTGACGGGGTTTGACCTTACATCTGTCAGGCCTGCTGTGCAATTTCCCGAAAAAATTTTTGTGGTATCGGGGCACAAGCAAAGCCAAGATTTTATGGCTGGATTAACGGTGCTTCCAGGCGGAATTTGGAGGTAAAGGCTTTTAAGCCACCCGTGTTCGGTAACTTGCTCAATTTGTTCACCTTTGACCGCCATGTACGTGAAATGGCATAAATGACTTCCTATCGACGGAACGTGCCGTTGGTTGGCGAGGACCAGACAGCTTCTTGTGAGGGATATTTTTTGGAATTGTTTCTTGGGCAATGATTATTTTTTGGTGATACGGGTTTTTCACAATCAACTTTATGTAGAGAAATGCAGCTTTCAAAAAGCTATCAGCATTAGTCTCAAGTATTGCCCTGTGGCACCTACCTAAAGTCACACCGTATAAGTGACTGGCTTCATCACTTGTGTGGAGCAACTACTTGAGGGGAGTTTATTCTTTTTTTCCTTTTTTTTTTTATATATTCCGTTATCGTAATGAATATGCCGTTTGGTGATCAAGTTACTACCAATTATCTAAACTGTAATACTCCACCCTTACAATTGTTCAATAAGTGAGGCGGGTTAATAAATGGGCGGTGGGTGGTTTCGATCCCCGAAATTCACAAGGGCCTTTGAGCAGGATAAACTGCTTCACAATACAAACCTCATAAAATAATTAAACAAAAATGAGGTCTACCAACCGTCGCCCCATGCACTGGTATCATCATCAGATTCCATGGTTAGATTTAATTTTAGTGTCAGGCCAGGTTTACGAGTCAGGTGGGGACCTAATTTAAGGCTGCTTGACTTGCGAGATTGTGGATTCTGTGGTTTAATGGACGTATGCTGTCTGGAAGTGGGAGCCGTACCATTGGCGGGTTGAAATCCCGCATTATCTTCAGCCTCATTGATCGTATCTCCCCATTCATCGAAATTCCATTGATCATCTTGGGGCTTGGCGCTGGGTGTTTTGCTGGTAGGAATGGTCGGTTTTGATGTAGGGGTGGTGGTACGAGTCAAATCTGGTGTGGATTGGTTGAAATCACGATTTAACGTTCCTCCAATATTCGAAGCCGTAGAAGATACGAATTTATTAAGTCCCCACCCTAAAATCCCGCCGTTGCCTGAGCTGGGCTCTGAGCTCTCATTGTTGTTTTGTGGTGTCTTTCCCGGAGCATGGACTTTGAAAAATTCCCGCTCTTCTGCATCTTCGTCCTCGTCGACTTGTGGAAGTGTGGATGCATGCTTCTCCACACTTTGCAAATAAACCTCGAAGATTCGCTTGGCCTCCACTCGTACTTTGTGACTTCTGTTGTCCATGAGTGAAATAGCAAGGTGTCCTAAAACCTTACTGCAGATTTCCTCCAAAGAAAATTCCTCGATAAGCTTTTCGAATCCAGAAAGTGCCATCAATTTAGATGGAATGAAAGAATCGCGGAGTGATTTAGATAACGCAGTTATCAACACATTGTTTTTGGAGTTTGAGTATATCTTATCGGAAATCTTGATGATCAAAATTAGCGTATTGACTCGGATCGACGGTTTGGGATCCATCTGCAGCTTGGCAAGAACCTTAAGTAAATCCTGGTTAACCTGTTTCACGGAAACCTTATCGATAATTTGAGTGATTGATGTCAAAGTCGCCTCACGAATCATAAAATTTGTATCTTGGAATCCAGTGATGATGTTATAGAAAATCTTCAGTTGCACGTCAGACTCATTGAGGAACTTGGAATACTGAGGAAGATGGTTTAGAAGCGTCAATCGAATCAGTCGGTCGGGGGATGTGAATGCTGCCAATATGATGGGCTTCACGGTCTTGATGAAACTGGCCTCGTCTATGTTACTGCCAAACTTGAGAATATAGTTGAGCAAAAGGGATATGGTTTCCTGTTTCAGCTGAACATCTTCCGGGGTACCACTTACTCCAGGTTTGGTGGAATTTAATGTCTGAAATTGTTTGATGAGCTCAGGAAGTAATTTGTTGTCGAGAAATCCGGGCGCATATTTGATGTCTTCATCATCATTGATAAAAGTCGCCAACTCGTACTTGAAAAATTGAAGCTTGCTGACGTCATCTTTGAACTGGAGTTCTTGTAGTTCCCGATCAAATGCAATCAATGTATTGGACTTGAAAAACCCCTCGCTGTCTTGCAAGAACTTCTCAATAGTGATGCGAAGATTGGCCTTCCCGCTAACCAATCTTTTGTAGGCGGTATGTAGTTCTCGTGGAAGCTTACTAGGAGTCACCTGGAAGTTGTCACCGGATCGTGGCACCGAGAAGTCTTGGGTGGTGAACACATGATAGATAAACGTTCCCAACTTATATGAGTCTAATTTGATGGGAAATGCACGAATCACCTCCGTCCCTTGGGCACTAACATCTTCGGGACAGTTGTCATGAAAAGAAGGAGAGTATCCACTCAATCTGTAAATGGGTTGGTCGGGGTCGGAAGTCAAGTTGGTCAAAAGCTCAAACCCAAACAATTTCCAGTCTCCCTGGGAATTGACAAACACAGAATCATTGAACACACCCAAGTTACCATGAACACTAGTGCATTTCATGTTAATGAACTCCAAAGCGTGGGCCACGTTGTAGATACCCGCTAGTTTCACATCGGTACTCAAATCAGGATATCTCTGTAAGTACATATTCAAGGGTGTCACTGGCTCAGTGATGATGTATAGGCACGATTCATTGTCGATAAAGTCGATGATACTAATAACAGAGGGGAATTTTACCATCTTCAGTTTCTTGTAGCAGTTCCGAGCTAGTGCCACGTAATTACGTTGGAGGTTGCTAGGGTCTTTGAGATCAAGCTCAAAAATGGTGACACCACCATTATCAGCTTTGGGATTGGTTCCGTGAAAGATCTTCCAGACTGACTTTCTAGGTCCTAAAGGAACAATCTCCTCGCCAATATTGTAGGGAATCAGATTCCCTGTCAATGTACTAAGGGTTTTGGAAAGAAAATTCATGATAATGTTATTATGACACTCGGCGGCGCGCTAATTATAAATGTTCAGTATCAACCAAACTACTACGTGTTTTTCAATTACGGCTTAAATATATTTGTTACATAGGGCATTTATTTCAGAAATTTGGTGGGGCATTATTGTTCATGAAAGTCGTGGGTGCAGTGTTTTGCGACCTCGTAGGCCGGGATCCACTGGTAGTAGGTGTTTGTTGAGGTATGGGACTTTGTTGTAACCCGCCTATCATTTCAGGAGGTGGGATTTCATTGCCAGAATTAAGTCTCTTGCCTCTTCCTCTAATCCCCTTGTTTGAATTTTTGTAAAGATCGCGAAAGTATCTGAGAAGATACCTCTCGTCCTCTGGCAAGTTGTCAAGACTCTGCTCGCCCATATCAGCCAACTTTTGCGTCAACTTATTAAGCGTCAGTAAGTGAAACCGATTCTGGTGTGCCTTGAGATTACCTAGTTGGGTAAATGATTTGTCACAATCATCAAGTTTGCACTCAAAGGGCTTCAAGTTCTTGTGAGTAAGTTGATGAGCAGCAAGATTCCCCTTACGACTGAAAGACCGCTTGCAAATGTCGCATGTAAACGGCTTTTCTCCAGTATGGAGGCGAAGATGAGTCCGAAGGTTTCCTCCTTGAGTAAACCTCTTATGGCAGTACGAGCATTCGAATGGCTTGTGACCAATGTGAGACCTCACGTGGACCTCCAAATGAGTACTTTGATTGAAAAACTTGAAGCAGTAAGGACATTGCTGGTTGCGCTGCTTTCGTTTCTTGTTTTTGAGATCTTCTCCTGTAAGATCTTGAGAATTCACCTTTTCCGGTTTGTCGACGCCGCCAACGAGATTGACCGGACGAGGAACAAGATTGCTTCTGTAATCAGGAGAGCCTAAAATGTTGCCATCGGCACTTTGAGGAATTTGGCTAGTATTACCCTGTTCACGAGCCTGGATAACCAACATAAGCTGGTCTACCTTGGTAGCACCCAAGAGGGGCCTACCGTCTTCACTCTTGACAAACTGTTGTACCGGCATCAAAGATTTAGAATCATCCAGTTCTTGCTTCCTTTTCGCTGGTTGTTGTAAAGTTTGCTGAATCTGGGTGGCAGAAATTGTGGGTTGCACATATTGAGGATGAGGTTGGCGCTGGAGATGAGTGAAATTTTGATTGTTCTTCATGATGGGATATTGAGCTTGGGCATAGGAAGCCATTTGGGGGTTAAATTCTTGTTCATAAGGATTGGCGTACGCTGGAGCCCCGTAGTTGGCATATAATGACTGCTGATCTGGCTTTTGAGCAAATACGTTCATGGACTGGAGTTGAGGTTGAGGTTGTAAAGGAGGTGCTCTGGTTTGCATACTGGCATTAAACATACTGGGCGAGGTTTTGGGAGATTGTGGCTCGTCATTATATTTGGAAGACGACTTGGAGGAAAGGGATGCAGTGGTAATGTTGTGCTTGGGGACCGATAGGTTATCATCCTTTTTCAGTTGCGGTCCACTCAACGACGAGGAAGTTTTCGACTTGTCAAAAATGTCCTCTCGAAGTTTAGTATTAGAAGGAGGAGCGACGTTGGGAATTCGCAGTTGATGGAGTTGTTGCTGATCATTTATAATCTTGAGGATGGAATCACGTCTCTGTTGATCACTCATGCCACTAAAATCAATACTACCATTGGACAATCCAGCCAAAATATTATTCAATCCATCATTGGAGACGGAAAGTCCCAGTACGGAACCTGATAGACCACTGTTCAAGCCTTCCCAGAAAGCATTGGTATTCAGAAGGTCGAGGGAGCCGCGGGAGGCTTTCTTTCCTGATACAGACTGGCCGCCCTGTTGGGACTTCGACATTCGCTGATTCAAGTTCAGCGCATTACTGAGGCTTTCTTTGCATAAGTAGTTTTCGAGATCCTGAGCAGTTAAAGGGAAGTCTTGATTGGGGAAAAAGGATAGTTGGCGCGATCGGTTACCGGAGGGGGCAGAGGCACTGGGTTGGGCATTAGCGATACCGGATGCTGTTTGTTGTTTAGAAGAAGGACCACTGATTGAATTTCCGTTTGACCCGGGGATCTGAATCAACAGACTAAAGATTGAGTTTGACCGTGAGTTTCCGGGAAATGGAGGGTTGTCGTCATTATACTTGACGTTGGCCGAATTAATGGGAGGCGGTAGAAATATGGAATCTCCTCGTGGACGAGTAGCTTGGTTGGTGTCGGCAAACGTAACACCTTGGGATGATATGGGGTAATTGGGAAATGGGGAATCTACCAGTTGTTGTTTATTGGCGGCCAGATTACTGGTGGATGGATTCTGGTTGGTGGACGCCGACATTCTTCAGACACCAGTTGGCTCACTTCTTAATCCTGATTGTGTCGTACAGAAACGATGAACTAGACTTGATGGAATGAAGATGTTGAACGGGATGGAACAATCACTTCTTCGATATGGATTATAAGGGGAGGGCGACTTGTGTTTACAACACTTGTTATGGCCCAGGAAATATTAAATGGTGGACGGTGCTCAATTAATGAAGGCTAATGATTACTTCAATGAGATACATCCAAGATGACCGACGATAGGGTTGCAATCTGCAGTGTTTTGACAACAATTATCAAAAGAAATGAGAAGGAGTTGACAGGGAAAAAAGTTCGGGGACCGGAGCAACATAAGCGTGCGTATTCTCCCCCAATTCAGCTCATTCAGAGCAATGACTTACTTTACTAAATCTACAAAGCTCATTAATAATCATTAGATGGATTCCGTGAATATAAATTTGGGTGGTTGGTTGATGACATCACCTTGGCAATCTCTTTCTATGGCCTCACGCCACCATGGTCCGCATGTAGCCGTGATCCTCTATCTGCACTTATTATTTATCCTGTGCGTCACCCTTAAATTTTTTCTTTGGGAATCTAGGGAGGAGGACCACGGAATTAACGGCATCACACTATTGATAGAAGAGATCATGGCTTGGAGAATTCTGGTGGCAAATGAACTCGATGGTGGAATGACAAGCGAGAAAACGAAGGATAGGACTTTGTGCATTAGATGTGGTGGTACGTCACGTTTCATGTAGGGGTCTCAGTCACGTGGGAGCATGACGCACTGGAGGAGCTGGGACAGGCGAACAAATACCATTATGGAAGTCTTTGCAACATTCCTTCAAGACATGCTTGTAGCTCTGGCAACAGTTCATCATACCGATAATCGTGAACATAGTCCGATGGTTTGTTGGGCATGGTGGACCCATAAATGTTACTGTGAAGAGTGTCAATGAAATGTTCCGAGATACGCACGTAGTTGCTAAGCTTTCTAATAGCCATGGGAAAGTTGTCATAGTCTGCTAACAACACCAGAAGCATGGTTTGCTTGATGAAATTTGCCATTTCTACTCGGGTGAGTTCGTCCACTTTGGAAAGATTGAGTTTGGAGTAGTGGCGTTTGAATTCGGACGAGACTTTATCCAAGGTGAGAGCCTGCGCCGGGTCTCCGAGTAGTTGGCTGAGCATGTCTATTTGATGCTGCAGTTGGGCAATTGTAGGCAAATGCAGCAGTTGTGAGATGCGATGGGGCTCGGAGAAAGGCTGGTGGTCCATCGACGGCTTGAATTCGGCTGACTGGTGGTACTTCTCACCAGACGGCCTGGCGTCGGCAAGCGGCTCATATGGCTTGTTTCGCGGCATCGTGCTGTCAGTGGTAAATTTGGGTATCTGTTGTTGGTGTCTTTGGCGGCCAAGCTTCAGTTCCATGGCGGTAAGCCGCTGTTGGAGGATATGATTTGACTGTCTTAGCAACTCAATTTCTCGAGACAAGTGACTACTGTCATTTCCATACTGGACAAACGTGGACTGGGTCTTGGAGCTTTCTCGAGAGTAAGGCGGAGTGGTGTGGGAGGAGTCCTGGTGGGCACCCTCCGAGTGAGATCGTTGGAGACTGAGCCGGTCGTCATCGGAGTCTGATACCTTTCGTATTTGCTTGACGGGGGTCTTGTACATGGTATCATTTTTAACCTCTCGCATGAGCGACTCAATCTTGTGTTGACACGATTCGTCATTGTGGGCATAGTGCTTGAGCTGTTCGAGAAGCAGATCCAAGGGAATGGTAAGTTGTTCCACGGTGGAGTCGGGATCTTCGTAAATTCCAGGAAGCCCGTCTGTTTTCTCACGACCAATCCGAGGAACAAGCGGGGTGGAGTGGGATGAGAAGTACTGAGACGTGTTCCTTTGGTGAATGGGACTGGCTTCAAACTCACGAGTATCCTGGTTGTTGTCGAAATTTTGAGCCATTCGCATGTACATCATTGTTTCGGTAGGGTTAGAGTTTGTCACGTCGTTAGACGTACTTAGATCAGCGGTGCCATCTTGTGAAAGATGAAGGTACAGCTCAGACACAGGCTGGCTTATATCATCCAGAGAGGGAGAGGCCATGGTAAACAAAAAAAAACAAGCGCGATTCGCAGTAAAGGGTTTCGCGATGGTGGGTCCGACCCAAATGTACCAAGACGAGATTTGTGAGGTCTGTGAAACAAGAGAAACGGTTCAATAGAGTACATGAGGGTCGTGGGTAGATCTGGGGAAGGTGTGGCAATCTGGTAAAAAGTTGCATTTCCAGCAAATGTTGGCCAGGAGGACGAGTTCCCATGGTATTTCCTGAAATTTTAATTTATTTCGTACATTTTGCATCAATCCACGAAAATAAGATAAAATACCAGTTCCAAGCCACCACCCCAGAACAGTCCCTAATAACACCCTGAACAAAAATTACTACACAGACAGACGGGCTAGAAACAGACGGGCTGGTGGTGTTTGCCGCTTGGCTCCACCTGGCCTGGCATGTCGCCTGCTGTTCGTTTTTTTAACCAACTGCAATCTACACGCCTGTCTGTGCCGGCCGTTCAAATCTGAGCACCCAAGTACTTTTCCACGCTGGCACCTTGGCACTTTTGCACGCTGTCAGTTCGATGCATTTTCATGTCGGCACTTTGGATGCCTCTGACAGCTCCCCATGTTCCATACGGCACATGGCCGTCCCCCCTAGGCCCACTGGTGGGGCCGACCTCATTTGGTGGTTTTCGCACACTGAAAAAAATCAAAATCATCTCCATCTCTTCACCATGTCAGACGTCGATGTGCCCATGCTTGATGACCAAGCTTCTCAACAAGAACAAGAATACGACTTGGACAAGATAAAGTTGTTGCCTGGAGCTTCCGATGACGGAAGCGCTGCATCGTTCCAGGTTATTGACGAAGACCATACTTTGGGAAACGCCTTACGGTACATAATAATGAAGAACCCAGAGGTAGAGTTTTGTGGTTACTCTATCCCCCATCCTTCCGAGAATAAGCTCAACATCAGAATCCAAACCTACGGTAACATTACCGCCATGGAGGCTTTGCATCAAGGTTTGGATAATTTGTCAGAATTATGTACAACCATTGAGACCACCTTCTCGGAAAAGTTCGAAGCAGGAGGCTACAAGACCGTTGACCCATAAGTGTTCCTACTGTATTCTTTCAGCGCAAATTTCGGCCTACCATATTTAAGCTCAATCTTTCATCATTTTAAGCTTCGTTGAACATTTTCATGGCTCCGCCATCGGATCCCTAGCATCATTAGCATGTGATTTACGTGTAATATATTTGACCTACGATACCACCTCATCGTAAAATTCCGATCTCAATCGTAGTCTTCCACCAATAGTAATAGCCTCACACGGACTCAAGCACAACGGATGGCGGTACGTTGGTTTGTGGACGGTACATTTAGTGTGCGCCATCCCGTGGTTTCTTTTTCAGGCATTTTTTTTTCTCTCCTTTATCTGAGAAGAGCATCGCCCTAGGAAAAAAAAATTTCTTCTCTCTTTTCTTTCTACATCAATCATGTCTTATCACGACAACAACAACAATTACAATAACGGAGGTTACAACAACAACAGCTACAACCGTGGTGGTGACCAGGGTGGCTTCAGAGGAGGTCGTGGCGGTGGATTCAGAGGAGGACGTGGCGGTAGCCGTTATGACGAACGGGCTGAATTATCCACCCCTGATTGGGACTTGGATACGTTGCCAAAGTTTGAAAAGAACTTTTATAACGAACATCCTGAAGTTTCTGCTCGCTCTAGCGCTGATATCACTGCTTTCAGAAAAGAGCATGACATGAGATGTGAAGGATCTGATATTCCTAAGCCCATCACTTCTTTCGAAGAGTCTTCTTTCCCTGACTATGTTTTAACCGAACTTCAGCAACAAGGATTCCCCAAGCCAACTGCTATTCAATGTCAAGGTTGGCCCATGGCTTTGAGTGGTCGTGATATGATTGGTATCGCTGCCACTGGTTCTGGTAAGACTTTGTCTTACTGTTTGCCAGCCATTGTTCACATTAATGCTCAACCATTATTGGGACCTGGTGATGGACCCATTGTGTTGGTTTTAGCTCCTACCAGAGAATTGGCGGTTCAAATTCAACAAGAATGTTCCAAGTTTGGAAAGTCTTCTAGAATCAGAAACACCTGTGTCTATGGTGGTGCTCCCAAGGGTCAACAAATCAGAGATTTGGCCAGAGGTCTGGAAATTTGTATTGCCACCCCTGGTAGATTGATTGATATGTTGGAGATGGGTAAGACCAATCTTCGCAGAGTCACCTACCTTGTTTTGGATGAAGCTGATAGAATGTTGGATATGGGTTTTGAACCTCAAATTAGAAAGATTGTGGACCAAATTAGACCTGACCGTCAAACTTTGATGTGGTCTGCCACTTGGCCAAAGGAAGTTCAAGCTTTGACTAGAGATTACTTGAATGATCCTATTCAAGTCACCGTTGGTTCCCTCGAATTAGCTGCATCTCACACCATCACTCAAGTTGTGGAAGTCGTCACCGAGTTTGAGAAGAGAGATAAATTGATCAAGTACTTGGAAACAGCTACCGCTGATCCTGAAGGAAAGGTCTTGATTTTCTCTTCTACCAAGAGAGCCTGTGATGAAATCACCAATTACTTGAGACAAGATGGTTGGCCTGCATTGGCTATCCATGGTGATAAGCAACAAAGCGAAAGAGATTGGGTGTTGAGAGAATTCAGATCCGGAAAGTCTCCTATCATGGTGGCTACTGACGTTGCCGCCAGAGGTATTGGTATGTATCCATTGATTTTTGATTTACTAACTGGGATTTAGGGAGGGTTTAATTTTCCTGTTCGGAACAGAGAAGGCATGAAGAACGTACGCGGGCGTACTGAATCTAAGGAGACTAGAATGTGATGTGGGAAGCACCAAGAGGAACGGTTTTTTGGATTTTTTTTTCACCGTTCTGATGACAGATTATGAGAACTGCAGGGCCATATATTCGCTGGTGATTCAGCTTTTAAATCATGGCCACCGACAGTTTCCATCGATGTTAGTGAGGGATGAAAGGCATTTTTGATAATGCTTTACTTTTAATTCTCATCGGTGTTTTGTTCAACGACAACCAGTTTGTCACGAACACTCATGTGCTTTCTGATCAATAAATGTCGAACTCCTTATAATTTTTTTTCTTCTGTAGTCTTCTTTGTAAGCAGACCTTATGAGTCCTTGTTTTTTCTTCTCTTTTCATTTTCCTTTTTTCACATTACTAACATTTTAGACGTCAAGGGTATTTCTTACGTTATTAACATGGACATGCCTGGTAACATTGAGGATTACGTCCACAGAATTGGAAGAACCGGTAGAGCTGGAACCTCTGGTATTGCTATTTCTTTCTTCACCGAAGCCAACTCCAAGTTGGGAGGTGATTTGTGTAAGATCATGAGAGAAGCTCACCAGACCATTCCTCCTGAATTACAAAGATTCGACAGAAGAAGTTTCGGTTCTCACATCAGATACGGTCGTGGTGGTGGTGGTTACAGAGGTGGCCGTGGTGGCCGTGGTGGCCGTGGAGGCCGTGGAGGCCGTGGTGGCTTCAACAGTGGCTCCAACAATGCACCATTGGGAGGTCACCGTCGATTCTAAGCTTTCTTAATTAATTATTTATGTTATAGAGTGTTCAGCATAGTGTATTTTTATTGACTGAGCGACGTGGAACTGCAGAGACCACTTTGGGACTTCGGAAGCACGACTGTATGGCTGCTCACGGGTAGCATTATAAAGCCGTGATGCTGCTCTTCATCCGCGCATCGCTTTTTTATGAAGTAATAGTTTTAGGGCAAAATACTCCATCTTGGCAAATTCAACTCTTGGGTCAGCAGGTGTTCAATTGTAGGGGGAAGGCTAGCAAACATGGCCTATTACGCAGTTGCCAATGGAAGAACCCAGGGCATATACAATGACTGGTCATCGTGCAAGAAACAAGTTGATGGTTTCAAAGGCGCAAGATACAAGAAGTTTCCCACCGAGAAAGAGGCCCGTGCTTTTATAAACGTGAACGGGCAGCATGGGATGCTGAAAGTCACTAAGCCTGCGTCAAGAAGTTCTTCTATTCGGTCATTTCTGACATCCAGGGTGAAGACCAATGCAGTCGCTGACATCTTAGCTAAGTCTGCTACTACACCTATTTCCAAGAATACCCGTTCAGTATATGTTGACGGCGCCTCCCGAGGAAACGGAAAGGTGTACATCCCTCAGAGTGGATATGGCGTTTTCTATGGAGAGGGTGACGAGCGAAATGCTGCTGTACCTTTATCGTCAGTCGATGATGTGAAAAAGAATAGACCCACCAACCAAAGAGCAGAGCTCTTTGCCCTTAGGCACGCATTGACAGATATTAATAAAGACTTGCAACGGACAGGAAGACTGGACTACACCATCTTTACCGATTCACAGTACGCTAAAAAGTCGATCACCGAATGGTCTAAGCTGTGGCAGAAGAATGGCTGGGTAAACTCCAAGGGCGAAGCAGTTGCCAACCAAGACATTATCAAAGACTGTGTCAATCTCTATGAGGGCCTACCAGAAGTCAAAATTGAACATGTGAAAGGGCACAATGGAGACGTTGGAAACGAAATGGCCGACACACTCGCCAACCAGGGGGCGGACATCATGACATCATAGTGGCACGCTATACATGATGCAGCCTGCTAATGACTGGACAGATGGTCCGAGACACGTAACACCAGACCGACAAGAACCGAAACACGTCGTGCAATACCCGGTAACTTAGACGCCAAACAAGTGCAGAGATACGTCGTGAAATATACGCTGCCTAGACGCCAAACACATGCGATGGCGTATCGCACGCCAGACGAGAAGGCCCGCCAGAGTGTGGAGATCAGATCACGTGACACGGGTTTGGGATGGCACTTTTCACATGCTCTCGCTTTGCAGGGTTGGGATGCTGAGGTAATCGCTTTGCACCCATGTATGGCCGATCAGACGGCCACTCGAATATTCATATAAATATAAGGTTCGTTGAAAAATTCTCTTCAATCTGATTCAGATCTCTTGTGGTTTTTTATTTCCTGATTTTCTTATCTAAGCAATGGTATCCAAGGACTCGCAAAGGCCCGGTAACACCATCACCGGAGCTAAAGGAATCACTTTTTCCGGGGAAACGTTTGTGGTGCCGGAAACTCATGACGTGTTGAAGACGCTATTTGATCCGACAGTTCGAAAGTCAATCTGTGAGATTGTCATTCTCATGTTCTTGTTCTCCAATGGACTCGTGTTCTACTTCGTGGGAGACAACTCAGTCCGAATTTCCATTTTCATAGGCCTTTATATCTTCTGGAGACTCTCCTATAATTTCGGCATTGGCTGGTTGTTGAATCAACAGTCCAACTTTCATCGTCTCGTTAACTGGAGTATTAAATCAAACGTGTTCAGCAATGACAACTCCTCATTGGTGTCTAAGTTTGTGAAGTTGGAGATTCAATCTCAGATGGGTAAGTCCTACTCCATCACCGAGTACCCCATTGACTTCAACACCTGGTTGGTGTTCCGCAAAATTGTCGACTTGATTTTGATGTCAGACTTCACCACCTTCATGTGCTTGGTGGTGGCTTGTGCCATCGATGACGGAAATCAGTTCTTGCACAACCAGCTGCAGTGGTTGGTGAACACTCGTCTTATCGTGGGGTCACTCTTGATTGTATTCAACTGGTGGGTGAAGGTCAATGCTCACAATACCATCAAGGACTATGCTTGGTACTGGGGTGACTTCTTCTTTAGACAGGTGAACAACGAGGATCTTATCTTCGACGGTGTGTTTGAGATGTTTCCCCATCCAATGTATTCAGTGGGATATGTTGGATACTATGGGTTTGCCCTCATTTCCAAGTCGTACACTGTGTTGGTGGTGGCATTGTTCGGTCACTTCTTGCAAATGATCTTTTTGCACTTCATCGAGAACCCCCACATTGACAAGATCTACGGCCCCCCAGAAAGCGACACCGAATTTGCCAAGTTGATCAAGTTGAAGGACTTGCGAAACTTCGACAACGTCAAGCCATTGATCGGGTTATGGAACTTCAATTGGCTTCGTGCCAGTGACTGGATGAACCTTGTAATGACGTTGACGTACGCGGTGGTGATTCCCTTCATGGCCGCTTTGTCCACAAAATCCGTCAACGTATACGGGGTGGAGATCAACTCACTGAGAGCCTTATTTGCGTTGGCATTCCTCATCAAGTTGATTGAATCCTTCTCTATCAGCACCTTGTTGTTGTTGCAGAGCTACTACAAGACATTCACCAAATGGTATCTTTCCAACAATATTTCTGTCGAAAAGTCTCTCAACAACTGGGCAATCCTCTACAACCTGTTGATTAATTTGACGTACTCGTCGTTTTTTGGCTATAACATCTACCTCTTCTTTGACGACTCCAGGTGCCTTATTTTTACCGACTACCTCTACTTGAGATTGTTTCTTGGTGTCCTCTTAGTGGTAACCCAGGTGTGGATCAATACGTCCATAATTGATCTGATTGGATACTTTGGCTGGTTTTACGGAGATTTCTTTATCCCCAAGACGTCTCTTTTGCCTCAAAGAGCACACTTGACCAAGGCTGGTGTGTACCGTTACTTGAACAACCCTGAGCAGATCTTTGGCGTTTGCGGAGTCATTGGTGTTACCCTTATTTATCCCACCGTTGAAAACTTGGTCATCACGATGGTGTGGGTTGGGAACAACTTTGTGAGAATCAACTTTATTGAGAAGCTCCATATGATCAAGGTTTACGGAGAACAGGAGGTAAACCAGGACAGTGGAATCACCAAGAACTTCAAGAAGCATCTCTTGCCAGAGAGAATTCAAAGACGTTTCAGTCTGCTGGAAGAAAAAAACAGCAAAAGATCTCTCTCCATTTCTATTGAGAACTTCATGAGAGAGCTACAGGAGTTAAAGGGCACCAACAGCAAGGTCACCAAGCGCAACTTGCTTGAGATGTCGCAAAACCTGTACTTCTTGAAGAGTGAATACCACTTGAGCATTGACGGCTTAGCGAAGGATGCCGTTGACGGTCATTCGTTCACATACATTGGTAATCCCATCAAGGTGAGCTATGAAGCCCCTGAGGGTCATTCGCCGAAAGACTGGATTGGTTTATACAAGAACATCCAAACGTCGTATTCTCGCTACAAGACTTTAATTTCTTCTCAGGGCCGCTGGACGTGGGTAGGTGACGGCGACGAAGGATCGTTTGTCTTCGACGACTCCAAGCTTTTCTGGGAAGAGGGTGTCTATGAATTCAGATACCACTTGGACGGAAAGCACGATGTGGCGTACATCTCGCATCCGTTTGAAATCAAAAACTGCAATATCGAAGTTCCTGTATCTAGTGATGAGGAGAGTGTTGAGGAGTTTGCAGGTGAGCTCAAAGCTAACGTTATTGACAAGGTATTCAGCACCAAGTCGGTGAGTGAAATTTGGCCTGCGGATGCCATCTCGTCGTACGAAAGAATCTCGACTCTTGTTTCGGGATCTACGGGAATAAAAATCAGCCCCAAGTTTCTCATTTACGAGAATGATGAAGGAGATTTGAGTACCATCAAGTTGGCTAACAAGTTAGTGCACATTAAGAAAACGTTGAATGACTTGTCTCACAATGTTGACTGGCAAAAGAAGAACGTCTGATAGAGTATAGAAGTATAAAAATCATGCACGTGTATGACGGTTTCAATGACTAAGATGACGTAGAAAAGCAGAGCATCATACATCAGGTGGATTGGACGGAGTCAAGAAGGAATGCACTTATGTTCAGTCTGATCTTTTGAGACATGGTATCACACCCAGCAATAACCTTCTCAAGACACTCCTCCAGGAGTTCTGCCTGCTCACCCTCTATCCAAATGCCGACAATTTCGTTGTTCTTTAAATTCATAAAACTGACCACGGCCTCCACATCGTCCAGACCAGCCACGGCATCGAGTGAAAGGTTACCATCTTTATCCAAGCACACGTGTCCACTGGTGACCATGTCCTTGATCTCGATGCCTGAATCAACGAGTGCCACCGAGCTGGCGTTGATAATCCAGTTTATGAGATTTAGAAGGGTGTTTTCACTTTCATTGAAGGATATTATGTTGATGAATACATCAATAGTGGACTTGGGGTATTTTTCCAAGAGAATAGAGCTCAAGAGGGCAGTTTCAACGTAGGTGGCCACCTTCTGTTCGATATTGGAGAATCCACTCCGACCATTCTGGTTACCAGTCCCAGCGGCGTTAAAGACCCCGCCGTTGGGCTGCTTAATATAGGGAAGGAACTTACACTCCACGGAAAATGACGCACGGTCTATAAAGGAGCCACGGATGGGACGAGGGCCAAACACTGCTACCTCAATGATGGTGTCGTTAATCTCAATGTAGGCGGAACCATTTGCGTTGGTGATGAGGCCAGTTTTGAGGAAGAACTTGCGGATTTCATCTGCCCCTTTTGGAGGCGCAGAAACATGGCTAGCGGGGTTCTCCACAGTAGGAATCCGGGCGTTGCTGGGCCCGAGAAGTCTTCTTCTGTCAAGCACGTTCATGATGGAGGAACAGGAGAAGGATGTTTTTTGAGATGCGGTGCACGTGACTAGAACATAGGCAAAATCAACATGCTGTGAAGAGAGGTAGTACTCCACCCTACAGCCGACAGGCATGCAGGACGCCCCAAGTCGGCGAACTAGACGTGGAATGTATTTGGATACGTTGGGCGCAAATTGCGCTCGGGAAGAGCATCTGTTCGAGAGGTATAGCATTTACTAAAGATACGAAGCTTGGGCCAGAGACACGAAATGACAGAACAAGCGACAGGTCAAGCATAGCAGTTGTGTATGGGTTGCTCTGCCACACATTGTGTGCCGCTTGGTCGCATTGCTTTTTAGCTTGGCTATAGTCAGCCAAATGCCTTAGGTTTAGAAATTGAGGAGCCAGAAGCTGCCTTGTAGCCCAAGTCACAGACGCAGCAAACCCACTGCACCGCATTTGCTTCTACCGAACTGCCTAGATGTCTCTCAGAAGTCATGGTATCGAAGGTGCTCCTGCGTGATTACGTTCATGGCGATGGTTGGACGGTTCTCATGGAACCAGCTAGAATGGAACCAGCCAATATGGCCACGCTCAAGCAAGGCAAACAGGCAAACAGGCAAACAGGCAAACAGCCGGCCTCACATTCGATGCCAGACTTTCTAGGCTCAAACAGACAAACAGCCGGACTCACATTCGATGTCAGACTTCCTTAATTCAGCAGACCGACCAGCGAACAAATGGCTGGTTTTGCATGCTGCTACAGTTGGAAAGAGCACTATTTTATATACACCTAGGATATGATTCTTTTAAGACCCCGTAGCCTCGTCTTCAAGGACTTTCTGGGCTTCGTACTTAAGACATGTGCATTGCCCGCGTCGATACGTGTGGGCATCCTCAGGGCACCCTCGAAGTCGGCGGAGGTGACTGACGACTTTCGCTCCGAGATTGAAGTCTTGACCCTCTTGAGTTGCCTGAAGACGGCCTCGGCGTAGGTGGCGGGTGTGTCGTCAAGGTAGTTGAAACCGTTGATTACATCAAGTAATTTGGCGTAGAGAAGGGTGGGAGTGAATGAAAAGGGGGGCATGTCGGCAGGTGGAACTATGCTGATTTGAAATACAGGAGACTTCTCGATTAGGCTGTAAATTGAAAACCCAGCGAGGAATGATGGGGGAAATGACACCGATACGAGACTGGTGATGGAGTAGCTTCGGCCCATGTGGAGAATTCTGATTTGGTTGAGTTTCTGGACCTCAGGAAAAAATGGCGGGATGTGTGCATGGAGATAAAGAATTAAATGATGGATGGTAAGACTGTCCCGTCTCAACGTAGAGTTGACATCCTGTGCAAGGGTGTAGTCGACAAAGTCACCCACACACACCAGCCATCGTTGTTGGACGAAAGGATCGACTATGGAGATGGTGGTCGGGGGAAAACTTTGGTTGATAGTCTCGCCCGAAGAACAGGGTGAAAGAGCGTTGTAGAAGAGGTCGATCTCGACTTCTGACCGTGTGTGAGAATGTAAGTCTGAGAGGCTTGGCGATAACGACACCATGTCAGACATTTTGAAAGCAATAGGAGATTTTTTTTGTGGTGCTGACCATGTATTATTACAAATTGGGTCGAAATCACTCTTCGGCGGCTCACTTGCATAAAGCCGTGCATTATTACTCCACGCTCCACTCATGTACCCCACCGATTCGGGGCCTCGCGCGGAAGCGGACGAGACGATCACGTGGTATTCTCACGTGAGCCGTTTGGTCTCGACAACGTGACTGTATGGAGCAACATGGAAGTGTGCAATATCTCACGGGAGGAAGTGGAGATGGATTCACGAGATCATGTATCGAGACGCTAGCGGAATTCCTTGAGAACTATCCAGAGAAAGGCGAAATTCCGACGGTTTTGTATGTGAATAGCACCCACTCCCGGGTTCTCTACGAGGAGATTCGACGGCTACAGCGGGACACCAGGTATACGTGGGTTCACGACGAACGGAGAATGAAAGCATTCAGATACGAGAGAGTGAGTGGAGTGGGTGAGATATTAGGTCTTGTGAGAAAGCGGAACAATGACGTTGTGTTCATTGAAGAACTTCATCGCATCTTGAACAGCGATGGGATGCCGTACAACAAAATCAACGAGTCGTTGGTGACATGCATGAAGATGTGCCGCCGGCGACACGTTTTCGTTGTGGGCCAGGAGAACGAGTTTATCCGGAGGCTATTGTGCTGATCTGTCAGCTGATACTGCCTTCATGGCATCCACTTTTAAACATCATACAAAAGTTTGCACTAGATCTCCGGTGGCAGCAGTCACTAATCGTCTGTGTTCACTACAGCAACACTGTAATATTACAAGTATTCGTCAATCAAGATTTATTATACGGGGTGATTATTCAAAAGTAAGCTACTTAATAACCGAGAGCAGCCAACTTTTGAGCAGTCTCAGACTCAGCAGTAGAGACTTGAGCAGCAGCAATCTTCTTGTTGAGAGCCTTCTTCTTAGCGTAGTATTCGGCAGACTTCAACTTTCTCTTCTCTTCCAACTTGTCGACAACAGATTCGTACTTCCAACCAACAGCAGAAGACAACTTACCGACGGTAGTGTACTTTCTACCTGGCTTCAATCTGAGAACTCTCAAAGCGGATGGAACAACAACTCTCTTCTTCTTGTCATATGGTGGAGGAACACCTTCGAAAACCTTTAATCTTTCCAAAGCAGCCTTTCCTCTGGCGGTCTTGTGAGGAATCATACCTCTGACGGCTTTGTAGAAAATTCTAGATGGGGCTCTGAAGTGGAAAGGTCCCTTCTTCTTGTTGTATCTGGTAGCCTTTCTCAAGTAGTCGTGGTACTTCAACTTGTTTCTGAAGAACTCACCAGAGATGTTCAAGGCCTCAGCTCTGACAATGACAATCTTTTGACCATTCAACAATTGCTTGGCAGCAATGGAGGCTAAGCGACCCAATAAGTGGCCCTTACCATCGATAACGATAACTGGCTGGAAGTCAGACATTTTGATGATGTTGGTTATAACGATAAAAGAAGTTTTAAAATTTTCACGCGGACACTAGATGAGGAAGCCTGGGAGGGAGGGCGACACCCGCTGGTAGCGACAGAAAAAACGGTGTGCACACAAAAGCGCGCACAATGCACGTGTGAGAACATAGGGCTGTGCCCTATGTTGCAAGCTTTGTTTGCCTGTTTGCCAGTCTGGTAGTCTATTGGTTGTAAGGCTGTTCAACTGTCTAATTGTCTGGCTGCTTGCTTCTTTAGCTACCTGGATGTGACGTGGCTCACCATCTCTTCCGCCTTGCCGCGTGTACACAAACTACAACTTGTCATAACATGACCGTAAGATCACTAACTAAATAAACAGCTACAGTTTCATGCTGTAGAATAAATATGCTTAGAGCTCAATTTCACCGCTCTCCACCATTTGGTTAAGAACAGCGATAATGGCCTGAAGAGAAGATTCGGACACATCAGCATCCAATCCAACACCCCATCTGGAAGCTTTGTTACCTTCCTTGTCAAGGTAAGAAAGTTCAATATACGTAGCAGCCTTAACCTGAGAGCCAGCTCCAACAGAGTGTTCATTGTAATTGACCACCTCCAACAAGGTACCAAACTTGTTAGAAACAGCATCACATAATGCGGAAATAGGTCCATTACCCTTACCAGTGATTTGTACTGCTTCACCATTGACGGTGATATCAGCACTCAATTCACGAGCACCGTCAGTCTTGGTAATCACAACATCATCCAAGGTAATGGCACTATCGCTCTTGGAAAGGTATTGTTCCTTGAAGATGGTGGAAATTTCTTCAGCCTTCAATTCTCTACCAAGAGCATCGGCTCTGCTTTGAATAACATTGGAGAAGGAGACTTGCATGGATCTTGGAAGATCTAATCCCAAAGATCTAAGAATAATCCAAGCAGCACCTCCCTTACCAGACTGAGAATTGACTCTGATAACAGCTTCGTAGTTTCTACCGATGTCCTTAGGATCCAATGGAAGGTAAGGAATTCTCCATTTGAGGTCGCCCTGAGCAACTCTCTTTTCAGCCTTTGCAAAACCCTTTTTAATGGCATCTTGATGAGATCCAGAGAATGCACAAACGACAAGAGATCCTCCGTATGGAGCTCTTGAATGAACGGGGATTTTGTTACATCTCTCACTAATCTCAATGATGGATTCAATATCGCTGAAATCCAATTCTGGGGAAACGCCCTGAGTGTACATATTCAAAGCCACAGTGACAAGATCAACATTTCCGGTTCTTTCACCGTTACCAAAAAGACATCCTTCGACTCTGTCAGCACCGGCCAACAATCCCAATTCAGTGGCAGCAACACCGCAGCCTCTATCATTGTGAGGATGAACGGAGATACACACCTTTTCTCTTTCAGAGATGTGGTTACAGAAGTATTCAATCTGGTCGGCGTAGACATTCGGAGAAGCAACTTCCACAGTGGCTGGGAGGTTGAAGATGAGGGGGTTTTCCACGGTGGGTTCCCAAGCCTTCTTCACGGCCTCACAGATTTCTACTGCAAACTCGGTGGGGGTGTCACTGAAACATTCTGGCGAGAATTCAAGCGACCACCGGGTTTCTTGCATGTTTGGATCATCCTTGGTCAAAGATCTAATCAACTTGGTGGTTTCCACTGCTTTTTGAATGGCTTCTTCTTGGGTCATGTTAAACACAACATCACGAAAAACATCCGATGTAGCAAGATACGTGTGAATGATGGCCTTCTTAGCGCCCTTAACGGACTCGACCGTTCTTCTGACTAATGGTTCTCTTGACTGGGTAAGCACCTGGATGGAAACATCGTCGGGGGCATTTTCCACGGCGTATCTAGTGAAATCAAAATCGGTTTGAGATGCAGAGGGGAACGAGACCTCGATTTCCTTGAAACCAATATCAAGCAACTTGTGGAAGTACTCCTTCTTTTCGGCAACGGACATAGGATCTGGTAAAGACTGGTTACCATCTCTCAAATCGGTGGACAACCAACGAGGTGCCTTAGTGATAGATTTATCAGGCCAGGTTCTGTTGGGAAGCGAGACACCCTTGAATGCAGTATACTTGACGCTGGGATCCCTTAACATGTTAGCGTAAGGCTTGACAGCCTCCTTAAAGAGACGACCCGACTGTTTGAACATATCGAAAAAGAATAGGTGGTTGGGGTTTTTTTTCAACCTAAATGAGTGCTAAATAGATGCGGAGACCGTGGCGTGAGCCGGTGAAAATTTTTAGAGCGAAACCGGCATCGAAGAGTGGGGCAGGAGGGGAAGGCCCAAGACAACCAGGTGCTTACGTAACATGTGGCCGTCTTACGTTCAGCCTGGTTGTTCTGTTAGTTCAGCAGCGTCTTTTCAACGGGACGAATTGGCACCCGGCGGATAACGGACATGGAGCACGGCGATGGCGGCGGATGTAAGCAGGGCATGGTGTGATTGGGTGTACGGGTGCGAATGTGCACACGAGAAAAAGGCATCGCAAAAAAGCGAGAAAAAGAAAATATCTAGCTCATCGCTCTTTTTGCTCTTGACTAATATTAACATCATGGCTAAGACATCTACTAAGGCTTCAAAGCCAACCAAGGTTGAAAAGAAGAAGGTGTCCAAGAAGGTTGAGTCATCGTCTGAGTCTAGCTCTGAGTCCAGCGACTCTAGCGACTCTTCTTCTGACTCTTCTGATTCTTCTGATTCATCTGACGATGAAGAAAAGAAGAGCTCTTCTGATTCTGATTCTGATTCTGATTCCGATTCTGACTCCGACTCTTCTGACGACGAAGAAGAAAAGAAGGAGACCAAGAAGGAATCCAAGAAGGTAGTCAAGAAGGAGACTAAGAAGGAAGCCAAGAAGGCCAGCTCTGACGACTCCTCTTCTGACAGCGACTCCTCTGACTCTGACTCCTCTTCAGACGAAGAAAAAAAGGAAGAGGAAAAGAAGGTTTCTTCTGATTCCGACTCCGACTCTTCCTCTGATTCCGATGCCGAGTCTTCTGATTCTGACTCCGACTCTTCTGATGCCGAGTCTGAGTCTGAAGCCTCTAACAAGCGTAAGGCTGATGACTCTTCTGACACCGCCTCCGCTGAGGAACAACAAACTCCAAAGAAGGCCAAGACTCAGGAGCCCACCACTTTGTTCGTGGGTAGATTGTCTTGGAACATTGACGACGACTGGTTGAGAAGAGAATTCGAGCCATTGGGCGGTGTCATCAGTGCTAGAGTCATCATGGAAAGAGCCACTGGTAAGTCCAGAGGTTACGGATATGTTGACTTTGAATCTAAGGAAGCTGCTGACAAGGCTTTGAGTGAATATCAAGGTAGAGAAATTGATGGCAGACCAATCAACTTGGACATGTCTACTGCTAAGCCATCCACTCCTAACCCAAGACAAGACAGAGCCAAGCAATATGGTGATGTTGCATCTGCTCCTTCCGACACCTTATTCGTTGGTAATTTGTCATTCAACGCATCTAGAGACAGTTTGTTCAGCACTTTTGGTAATCACGGTACTGTTGTTTCGTGCAGAATCCCAACTCACCCTGAAACCGAGCAACCCAAGGGTTTCGGTTACGTTCAATTTGCCTCTGTTGATGAAGCTAAGGCTGCTTTGGAAGCTTTGAACGGTGAATACATTGACGGTCGTGCATGTAGATTGGACTTCTCTACTCCAAGAGACAACTCTCAACGTTCCGGAAGTGGATTCGGTGGTCGTGGTGGTCGCGGTGGCTTCGGTGGCCGTGGCGGATTCAGTGACCGTGGTGGCCGTGGTGGTTTCAGTGACCGTGGTGGCCGTGGTGGTTTCGGTGGTCGTGAAAGATCTTCTCCTGCCCCCAGACAAAATACCGAATTCAAAGGTACCAAAAAGACTTTCGATTAATCCTTCGCATGTACATTATGATATCAGTTAATGCAACACTTGATTTTGCTACTTGTAGTTGACAGATTCCGCGTCTCTCTTATTATTACCTCGTGTGCACCATTGGTTGTCAGGCGGAAGCGGAATTTACTGCTCTGCATGCCGTCCTGTCTTTCGCTCGGCCCCCCCCCCTCAACGGCTCGTATTTTTGACTCAACTTATTGACAGCACGTCGCACCCCCTAATCTGCCATGCCTCACTACACTCCCCTACCCCTGTCGCTTTCATCTGCCGTTCTCTCCCACATCCCGTACCCCGCTTATCGATCCGGTGCCGTTTCTTGTACGTTACCGCCTTCCGGCGCCGCCGTTGGGGGGCTCAGCTGAACCCACCAGCCTTCTTTCGCGTCAAGGAGAGAGGGCGTGCCGCAAACAAATGCTGTAGACACCGTAGGAAGCGAGGCGACGGGGCACAAAGTAATTTAGGTGTCATTGATAAAGCCCTACCATCTTTAAATAAAACAAGCATTGCTGGGAGAGAGGTATTTTTAACACTTAGGTGACGTTTCCTTTTTTTTCATTTCACTTCTAGTCCTTTACTTGCTAAATTTCGTTCCGATCATGAGACGAGCTGTTTCCAAGTTCATTCCGGGACGAGAAAAGGTCACCGACGGTGAAAACACCGCAGGGTTTAAGATTGACTACAATTCCATCCAAGATTTCTACATCATGTTGGAAGATCCTCATAAGTCTTGGCTACCCGGAGATGAAGTGAGTGGACAAATTATCCTCATAACGAAAAAGAACCTAGCCAACATCAGTATCACGCTATCGTTGCTAGGGTACGTCAAATTGAATGCATCTTCCCATTCCAAACTACGACCTGTCAAGCATAATCTATTCAATCACACCATTCTCATCTTCGGCGGTGAGGATAAAGTGTCAGACGATTTCTCAAACGGGTTGTACAAGGGAGAGCACCGATTCCCGTTTATCGTCAAATTGCCCAACAAAAGAGTATTTACCAGCATTGATTTTGGCCGAGGTCAGATAAGCTACTTGCTAAGAGCCGTCATTGGCAACGGCATCTTCTCTTCGCCTGGTCAATCTACCGGGCTGAGCCCAAACATGGATCTTGTCAATAAAACCAAGTATCTCAAAATCCTCAATTCACCTTCCCAAACATCTGAGAAGCTCATAAAATTGATGAGCCCTATCGACACCTCCAAACTTCCTGCTCCAAGACCCAAGAGACTAATCATCAGAGACCCTCGATACACCAAAAAGCTATCGCGGACCCATTCTTCCACCAGTACTAACACCTTCAGCACCTTTTCTTCCAACAATTCAGACAACCCCGAAGACCCGGTTCCAAATGATCCACTCCCCTCCTCCAATCCTGACGCAGCAAAGCCCGAATGTATTCGAATCTCGCTTGAAATCCCCAAGAGTGGGTATCTACGTGGTGAGCTTATTCCCATCAAGCTCAACATCAACCACTTGCGTAAGATCAGAGACGTCAATGGTATAATTATCACTTTTGTGCGTGTGTGTCGGCTTGATAATGGCCCGGATGGACTATTTGAATCGTTCCGTAAAGATCTCCAGCAGACGGTAATACCTCTTTATGTCGACCCCAATACGTTTCGTTCTGAGATAAATACCAGCGTCCGAGTTCCCGCTGATGCATTCCCCACCATAGTTAACTGTCCATTGGTCTCATTCCAGTACTTTATCGAAGTGCTCGTGAATTTATCGGGTAAGTCTGTTTCGCTAGATGGGACCGAGCGTCCCCCCTCTGTCCAGCCTGATGATCCTTCCACGACATCAGATATCAGCAAGGCCATTTTGAGTAATGACTTCAATTTCAACTTCAGTGTTACTTCTCCCATCAACCAGTCTGAGAGATCTGGCTATGTTAATACAGACAAGTTTAAACGCATGAGGAAGTTTGTACAAATTACCTCTGAAGTCATCATTGGTACTCACAGACTGGATTCGACCGAGGGAAGAAGCCCTGAAACAACTCACGTCTCCCCGGGTTCGAGGCATCTGTCATCGTTATCCAATGAGTCCCCCGGTCTCATGATAACACCAAATGGGTCTTCTCCTTCTACATCCCACCCAGCACAACCATCTCCCAATGAACGTAATGTGTTCACCACCATTCCTGAAATGACCACCATGCACAACTTTCAATCACCTCCTTATGAGCAATTGGCATCATCGGCACCTGTACCCCAATACGAAGAAACAACTTCTTTGTCAATGGTGGCATTTCCGGCGCAAGCAAATCTTTCTGAGAAGGAAAGGATGAGACTACATGAGCAGAGTTTGCTCCCATCTCAGCCTCCTCTTGAAGAGGATTCTGATGAGGATTCCATGATAGTCGGTGACGATGACCAAGTTAGCGAAGAGACTGAAGGTGGCGAAAGTGACAACCTTTACAGCTCTCTGATACACGATGAGCACTAAATCATAGCAGAGGCTGGTCAACTTTAAGTCTACACCGACGCTTGAGCTCCTAACGATCCATTAGACAGGCACTATTGGCATTCTATAGACCGAGTTAATGATATACGACCTTCCATTTTCCTATTACGCTTACATGTCTTATATTCCCTGTAATGTCTGGTGAATGTCTCGGAGCTCATCACGGACCTGAAGATAGACTATCATCCTCTCATCATACTGTTCTTCTAGAGCAGCAACGTCTACCATCAACTGATCTATACGCTGATTTAATTGCTGTACACGTGAATTATTGTCCTTTTGCTCCTGCAATCGTTGCTCCATGAGCTGTTTTCTTCGGGCATAGAATTCTCCATTAAGCTTTTGTTTGTTTTCAAGTGATCTCAACGTATGCTCCTTCTCTAGGAGAGATCTCTCTTGTGAAATAAATTGCTCTTTTAACTGATAGTATAATGTTTCCTTTTCTTCAACATTGCTTCTTAGCTCTTCAAGCTTGCCGTTTAATTTGTTCATCTTTCTGGATCTGGGTTTGCTTTTTCGTTGGTGTGCCACGTATTATGGACTTCGTCTACAATCGTCATGGCAACTACAGCGAGGGACACTTAAGCACATGATATTAGACTAATGTAAATTAGAAAAAAAAACAGACCAAACTATTGATTATTTTGGGACAAGTACAATTGCTTTTGAAGAGTAGTCACACTTTCCTTCAATTGATCTCTTTCTTGCTTCAAGATAAACAAGTCGGCCTCAAGATCCTTGATTTTCATATTAAAGTGAGCACTAGTAATACCGTCTTCTTCGTCTTCTTCAGCATTATTAATACCAGTCTCGAGTCCAGGAGAAGAGCCCTTAGAAAAGCTTTCTTCGGTGATAGTTGGAGGAGCTCTGGAACTGACTCTTCTGGAAGCTTTCTTGAATAACTTGAGCTCATTATTCTCTTTGATGAGCTTTTCAATCAAGTGTTTTTGGCTGTTGAGCTCATCTTGAGTCAAATTAAGTGCCTTACTAGTGTTGTTGACTGACTGTAAAGCATCACGGTAGTTTTCTTCGAATGACCTCAACGCTTGAAGCTTTTGGTTCAATTCGGCCCTCAAAGCTTGAATCTCTTGAGATGAACCTTCCTGTTGAGTCTTGGAGGTCTTCAAGAGGTCATCAATTTGAGATTGAAGCTTAGAAACAACTGGGTTGCTCTTAGGGTCCTGCAAATCACGGCCCTGTGTAGCAGAATTAGGAACACGGGCGCTTGTAGACCATAAGTTAACAAGACTTTCCAAGTGTGATGAGATATCCTTTTTGGATCGTCTACCAGTAGCGTTACTTGCAATGGATCTGTTAGAAGAAGCGGTAATGTTACCATTCTCATCCGCCAAGCTAGAGTTACCTTCACCCTCGAATTCGTCGTCAGAGATGTCATCATCAGCATGGATAGTCTTGAAGTTTTCAAATTCTAGTGCCAAGTTATCGTACTTACTCTTCCAGTCATTGATTTCCTGGTGGAGCACTTGTTCCTCCTTGACTTGTTGCGATAATTTGTGGATCTTTTCCTCTTGAACCTTGATGATTTTTTGAAAGTTGGATAATTCACCAATTTGGTTATTCATGAAGGGCTCAAATTTGACAAACTTATCTTTCAAAGTAATGTTCTCCTGCTCCAAGTAAAGAAGCTTGTTATTGAGCTGTAAACGTTCTAGCTTGTACTTGGTCAACTCGGTAATTCCTCTGCTAGAACCTTCACCAGTCGACTCGCCATCATTGATCTCAAGCTGTTTGGGATCAATAGACAGATGCAACTCATTAAGTAAAGCGTCTTTCTCCTCAAGTTTGGCCTTCAAATCACGAACGGTAGTTTCGTAATCGTTACCTTTGAGACTTTCGTTTTCTGATTTCAACGCATAATTCTCCTTTTCAAGAAGCGAGATTCTCTCGGTAGCATTTTGCATCTGAACCTTAGTGGAGGTTTTCAAGTCATTAAGCTCAGTAGTCAACTCACGAATAATGGTCTTGATCTTGGTGTCGTCGCTCCTGCTAGCAGAACTAAGAGCCCCAAGTAGCCCTCTTTGTTTGGGGGGGATTTGCTGTGATTGGGTGGCAGTTCTCAGAGGGGGAGAATCGATCTCCTTGGTCAATACAGGAGTCGCATTGTTCTCTTCTCTTAAATTCTCCTTGGAATCAATGTAATTGTAGTTCTCCAATAATGAGGCATGTCCATTGTGGTAAGAGCTTTGAGAAGTAGCCGATTGCGGGGTCTCTTGAGGAGGGAAAAAGTTCTTGCTTCTGATTTCATCAAGATCGTTAATATCATCTCGTTCATTCTCACTGGTATTGGTAGTATCAACGTCCACGAATTTGTCATGAGGCTCATTTACTTCCAGAGTTACTTGAGAAATGGGAGGGATTTCATCCTCAAGCTCCACAGGGTGTCTCTCTGGAGATCCTGACGGGGTCTTGAAATCCTCTGGTCCAGCCGAAAAGCTTCTAGCATGACGCTCAAACCCTGATCGATTGGCCTCTTGAATAGAGAGAGAAGGAGACTCGGGTCTGTTGGATGACACAGCGGCAGCAGTTGCTGCTGCAGTGGCGGCAGAGGCGGCCTTCTTAGGGGCTTTGCCAGCCACACCTTGAGGGGCACCTACTGCACTCAGGTCAAGATTGTTGTCCACGGCAGAAATGTCAAGCCCATAGATCATAGTTCCAATCTCTTCACCGTTATAAGTCTCGTAGGTATCAAAGTTGGAGGGATCACTCAGAATGTAGTCATTTTTGTCACCACCCATGATAATCAACTTATTATAATTGGGGATGAACGACATAGAGTGTCCGCATCTAGGACCGGGGCCATTGATATTGGAGGAGGAGGATAGTTTCAGCCACACTAAGGTATGCATATCCAACACATATAAGGAATCGTAGATCAAACCGTGAAAATCATTACCACCATAGATGTATAACTTATCATTGATAATACAAGCCGAGTGCTCATTCACTGGCAAAGGAATGTGACCGGTGGTGGGTAATTGAGTCCAGCGGTTCACCAACGCATCAAAGCACCACAAATCGTTGGAAACCTTCTCGTTATTGTACACACCTCCGAAGACATAAATCTTGTTTTTGTAGACTGACATGGAATGATTAGCTAATGGAGGAGGCTTGAAGTTGTTGATAGGTTCAATCAACTCCCATTTTGCTTTGGGGCTCTTGAATGTGTTCAATTCAAAAAAGTAAAGATCGTTGAATACCTCCAGCTCAAGTTGTCCTCCAAACAAGTAGAGACGAGATGAGTTGGAGTTCAAAGAAATCACACCAATTGTGTGACCATATCTTCCATTCGGTTTATTGAGAATGTGAGAAGGAATGGTGTATTTGTTGTTGTTGATGTTGAACAAATAAAAGTTGTTATCTGGATAGCCATTGAAGTCAGTATCAACGGTATCACCTCCGTATATAACGAAAGCATTACCACATAACACGGATGAGTGGCCCACTCTAGCAGGAGGGTTGTTGTTGTTGGCAATTTCGACATTCTTGGCCATGAACGTCTCTCCCGAGGCATCGGCGGGGTAAATCTTCCAGGTATCACCAAAAACTGATCCTTCCTTCAACCCTCCCATAAGGAAAATTTCCCCCTTTTCGCTGGCGATGGACGAAGCAGCATGACGATAACGAGGGAAGGGAGAATCAAACAACTTGTAACGTTTCCATGGTGACCCCGCATTTAGACCCTCAACATGAGGTGTGATTGTAACAGGCATGGGAATTGACTGGGGTCCAGGGGCGGGACTTAGTTCTTTGGGAGGAGTTTGGGGTGGTTCTTCAACTACTGTTTGTGGCTTGACAAAATCCTTTTTTAAAGTAGCGGGAGATGCCATCACCGAATCGTGGTGGTCAAATGATGAACGATCGCTTGTCATGGAAGTATCCTCTTCGCTTACTTTTTTCTTGCTCTTTCCAAACTTGAAACGGGCCATCGGAAGAGGTTATATCCTGGAGAATACAAAAAAGTTGGCGTTGAAGAAATTGGAACTTGTTTTTTTTTTAGAAAAACTGACTGTTGATGTGTGAGCCAATAAAACAAAAAAACAAAAAAAACTCTATTCGCAGGGCCTAAACAATGGATTGAACTTCACTATCCTAATCAGGTAACTATCTGGGTAATATCTGAGAAAGCCAGGTGTAAAACAAACTGTTTCGGGAGGCGGGGAGTCAGGTGTCTGGAACAACTATATAGAAAAATTTATCCACACGGCCAATAATGGGTGTTGGCACTAGGGAGGATCAAAGGTGCGTTTTCCTAATCTGGAAATGGTTGATGTTGCCAGCGACGGTGAAAAATAAAAAATAATAATTACGGACAGATTGCAAACGACCTGAAACAAAGTAAGATGTAAGAGAGTTCTGAGTATGTGGAATATCTAAGCGAAATAGATATGGTAGTGCTTAGGAAGTTAATTTGATCTGACTTGCCGCTTAAGCCATCACTGTCAAAGGACAAGTGTTATCTGGTTGAGGGGAGGATGTGGTCAATTGACGACATGTGAAACATTGAGGTTATCCTAAACGGGTAGTTTTCCCAACTCCTCGTTATGTAGTCAAGATTTCCTGTTTGCAACATCGCAAGGCTGTGTGAGGCCAGAATTTGCCGACCACAAAGACTTATATCCTACTTTGGTTAATTTTTTGCTTAACTCGTCTATAGCGAGATACCAGGGAGAAAAAAATAATGACTCCGACGCGATTCGAACGCGTGCATCTTACGATAACAGAACTTGAGTCTGCCGCCTTAGACCGCTCGGCCACAGAGCCATTCCTTATAAGAACCTGCGGCCAACTAAGTGATGAGGTACTTGATCTTACATCGAATGAAAATGCTAAGAGATCGTTGCTGTACTGGTTATGGAAGGAGCTATATTTGTCCCTATATATTGTTTCTTATGGAAGATTCGGACAATGCTTAGCAGAAATCGGTATAATGCTCCACAAATTTACTTTTCTGTGCTTGGGTCTTTATTCTGTGGCTGCATCAAAAAGTTGAATTTCACGTTTTTTGCAATCTAGTCCAAAAAAAATTAAAATTTAAAGAATACACCATTACACATAACTGCTTTTTGAGATTCTTCGAAAATTGGACTTTTATGTTTTCTCTTCCATACTCATTTAAAGAGACTACATATGTGCATATATACATGACACCCGGCGACCAGCCCTTAAATCTCCTCCCACACCTCACACATAGTACACCTATGAAGGACCAGCTCTCATAAATTGATGAGTCGAAACAGCCAAGAGGGCAACTACTACACGGTCTGGATTAATTCTCCAGCCACTGCGATAGCTATTGCCCGATTGTAAACGTGAGTCGGCATCTCATTGGAGTGTACATCTTTTGTACAAAAGTCCACAGCCATAAGTGATATGCAAAGCACACCACTATTAGTTGCCAGAATTGATGACACCAGGCCTTACGTAACCAAGTGTCGCTGTTGGTAGCCCAAATACAAGGCTTGCAATCCTCACCATAATCACCATTCTCCCGTCACTAAATCTGGTGCACGGATCAGCGCGTTTTTCAGCGTCCACAATCACCATCTTCATATGAGCTATACATATCTCACCGAAGAGGTATTAGCCAACTTCTCGGGCCCGGGATCCCAGCTGTTGGTACAGCTCCTTCAGGATCCTGACCAAAATACAGCACAATTGGATGACATTTCGTCTCAAATATTTACCGAAATCCTTCTCCTTTATGATGAGGGTAAAATCTCCAAGGAGCAAATCACCGAGTTTCTTTCCTTGGCCATCAGAGATGAGTCGTATGCCATTACTTTCTGCAACGTTATTGACGTTTTTCCTCTCCTGGAAACATTCCAGCTCCTTATTTTGGAGATCTACAAGAGTCAATCTATAAAGCCGTCCACATTAGCAAGGTTCATCAGTCCAGAATCACTTTCCAAACTGGCCATTGTTCCAACAGATACTCTTAATCGACAGCTTAATACTCGTAAGAGGGATGTGTTTTATACTCAAAAGAAATATAATTTGTTCCACGAAGAGTTTGAAGGCTACTCGAAGCTTATCGCGGAGCTCTATGCCATTGTCAAGAGCGGTAATTCTGACTTCGTGGTAGAATATGCACTTGATGTTATTGAAAACCTCATTGGTCATTACAGTTTAGATCCCAACAGGGTTCTTGACATTCTCTTGGATGTCGTCAGCAACAATTTCGTCAATAACCATAAGTTCGTCATCAAACTTCTCCGAAAGTCCCGCTGGTGGCCACACGTGGAATCAGACTGCTCTTCCCTCCAGTCGCTATCGATAGGAGGAAACACGTCTGCTGCTAAGTGTCTAGGCTTGAAGCTAGTCAAACTTCCTGAAGATAGAGAAATCGCCGAGACTTTCAAAATTATGATAGCTTTTTTGATAAAGGAGGGCTTTGTCAGCTTTGGTTCCATTTGGAATTTTGTCCGACCCGCCAAAGAAGACATGGAGGAACTTGAAAACCAATACAAGAAAGAGCTCGAGGATCAAGCCTTCAAGGCCAGTGCCTCAGCATTAGCACTCGCTGCTCCCTTGCTAGAGGAAGAGGAAGACGGCGATTCAACCTCTTTTCAAAAGAAGTCAAACAATGAGGAAAAGAAGGCAACGTTTGACCAAAAGCTTCAGCTCAACCTAAAACTCCAGTTACTTAAAGCATTTCTCGGCAATGGTATCTACTGGCCATCCATATACATCCTTTCGGAGTACCCATTTCTTGCTTTTGCAAGTAAAGACGTGCCACAGCTCATGGCCCGCTGCCTTCACCATATGATAACGCCTCTATATTCTGAGGTTGCTCCTCTTTCTACCGCAGCATTTGAAAAGCTTCAGCACGAGCGTAAGGTGGCGCTTTCTCGTCCTTCTAATACCGTTGCATACGAAGAGTACCCAGTTACCGATTACCTCACCTTTTATCCATTGATAAAGGACTTTAGTTCCAAGAGATTCCAGTACTTTTATACCAATTGGCTGGATGGACTTCCGCTGATCAAAACCAAGGAAGACTTGTTTCAGATTTCAAGAGAATTTCTCAAATTTCTTGGTGTCAACCTTTCACTGAATGTCCAGTTGTTCACTAAAATCTGTGAGATTGCCGTAAATGATCTCAAAGCTGAGGGGCCCAGCGATACTTGGTTCAACTATTTCAGAAACTACATCTTTCCCGCCATTCCTTTACTTGAGGAAAACTCTTTTGCAGTCGACAAAGCTTATGAAATTCTTTCCTTCTTCACCGCGGAAGAACGATACAACCTATACGGTGAAATGCACCAGGTTATGTCTAAGAGTATTCCACAGATAAAAATTGTCTGTGGAAGAGCAGAGAAGTCAACCAAGGATGTATTGAAGCGTCTTTCTAAGGAAAACGTGAGGCCCATGATGAGGAGACTTGCTAAAATTAGTTTTTCCAACCCCCTCCCATGTTTCTTAACCATTATACAACAGATTGAGAGTTATGACAACTTGAACACGCTTATTGTTGAGACCGCTCGCTACTTTAATTCTTATGGATGGGACAATCTCACACTTGCAATCATGTTACGTCTCACAGCCGCAGGGAGATCAAATGTCCAGGACGATGGTATGAACGACCGTCAATGGATTCAATCGCTATCATCGTTTGTGGGAAAAGTTTGTCAAAGATACCCTAACTCCATCGATCTCAGTACCATTCTTTCATTTCTTCTCAAGTCACTTTTCAATAAGGAAACAACCAACATTATCGTACTCAAGGAAATACTTGCCTCCATGGGTGGAGTTCAGACTATTGCCGATTTGACTTTGCAACAAATAAGCATGATCTCATGCGGATCATCATTAGAAAAAGTCGTTTATCGAACCATTGATGATGTCCGCTTTGAAAGACTCAGAAGTGGAGTTGTACTTATTCAAACTCTTGACAAAGTTGATGCCATTAATGAGTTATTTGTATTGCTTTGCCAAATTCAGAACGTGGTGATCTATGACTCAGATTATACAAACTTGAAGGTGCTTGCCAACAGAAACGATTACTTGGACTCGGTATTGCATCTATTTAGCAGCGTGATTGGGTTCTTTGGAAAGAACTTGAAATTTTCCCATGACTTATTGGCCATTTATGAACTAGTACTGGACTACAGCATTCCCATACAATGGGCGTTTGAGCTTTGGAGACCATTTTTGGCTAGCCCCCAAGCTACAGTGACTGATCTCCACAAGGAACTTGAGTCAATTTTGCCCCTGCCTAATATCCTGGTTGTGCTTTACACATCATTCTGGCAGTTATCTCTACACGACATCAACTATTCAGACGTGCTATACGAATCTGAACTTAATAAGCTAAACTCCAGCATCAAATCAATGACTGAGGTAATCTCTCTTAGCAGGAGAAATAAAGATGTGGTGAGAGCTACCATCGACCATTACAAAAAAGAATTGGAGCAAAACGAGCAGTTTGTTAAGGAACTTCCCGATGAAAAGAAAAAACACGCCACTCATGCCGAGATAATCAATGACAGGTTGAAGAAGGAGGTAGAATCATGGTTCCCACAAATCAACGGATCTCAGTTGATACAGACCAAAGCATTCATTCAACACTGTGTTCTTTTAAGGTGCATTCACTCTCCCTTTGATGCTTCGTTTACCTCTAAATTTTTGTTCAAGCTTCATGACCTTGCCCCAGAGAACTTCTCTATTTTTACTTTGTTGGATGAATTGATCAAAAGCAACATTCTATTTGGCACCTTGTTTACACTCACTTCTACCGAAGCGGAAAATCTTGGCTTTTTCTTTGCCGAAGTACTCAAGTCGCTTGATGCTTGGACTGACGTTACTGAATACGAAAAGTGCAACAAATCGCTTCTGTTCGACGACTTCCGTCTTCATTTATACGACTATCACTCCGTTATTCTCGAAGATGCTGGAAGAGCGCTCGAAGTGGAAGATTATATGTGCCGTCGAAATGCCATTACGTTTATGAAAAACCTCTTGGGAGTATTCCCTAATGTCGAGGACCACTGTGAAAAGGTGGTTTCTCTCATAGAACACATTATGCAAAACGAAGAGAGGGAAGACTTAAAGCTATCTTCGAGTGCTTTAATTGGACACGTGAAGTCGCGGGCTAAGAACTGGGTCCATCTTTGGGACTTTATTCCCATGTCGGATAAGGACAAGGAAGCTCAGAAGAAGAAGCGTGATGACATAAAGGCAGCCACCGCAGCTATCGTAAAGCAAAAACAGGAACTCAAGCTTAAAGAGGAACAACAAAGACAACAAGCGGAGCTCAAGAAGAAGAAGGAACAAGTAGAAGCCGAAAGGAAGAAAAAGGCAACTGCTGCATTGAGCTACGAGGAGTCCAAGGAGAGTGCACCAAAGAGAGAAGGCCGGAACGACGATCAGAAAAAGGACCGCTATGATTACTATTCATCATATGGCAAGCAGAAGAGTGCGAAGCCTAAAAACCCTGAAAGGAAGAATGTTAAGCCTGATCTCAAAGCTAAGCTCCTCGAGGCTAAAAAGGAATATGAGCAGAACAAATCTCGGGACTTCGTTCCCGTCCGATCGACGATTTCTAGAACATCCCAGCCAATCAAAGCTGAGAGCGAGGAGCTAAGTCCAAAAGTCAATGCTCCAAAAGCAGAAACGGGGAACTCTAAGCAGTCATTGCCTAGTACACCACAAGCTGCTCAAGGGCCTCAGAAACCACTTTCAAAGCATCCCCAGAACTCTTTACCTGCTCATCCATCCAAACCGTATGCCAAAGAGTCTTACTCTCAACAGCGCCCTAAAATCATTCCGCGATCGCAGCAGGCTGTTCAAAGTCGACAAACCCCAAAGCCCCAAAACCATCAGGCCCAAGGGGTGCAAAGTCGACAACCGTCACATGTGCAAAACAAGCCCCAGTCGGCCAATACTACGCGGTCTTCGAACCCTGTTCAACCACAAACCCGAATGCCACAGAATTCAAAGCCACAAAGCGTCACGCAGACGAAAACATCCAAACCTGTTAACAATAGTAAGAATGAGCCCACAAGTGCAGTTAAGGCAAGAGCTCCATTGCCGCCACAAATGTCAACTACTCAAGATGACCGGTTTGGCCGATTTGGCCCCAGGCAAAAACCAGTTCAGGGCTCGGGCTATAACCGCCTTCAACCGAATTTGGATAGTTCCAAAAGAGCCGCTCAAGCATCTGTTCCACCTCCTCCACCTCCGCCTCCACCACCACCGCCTCCTGTTGCTGATAGTAAGCAACTGGCAGGCCGGGCAGATACACGGGGCTCTTATCGGTACGATAACAAGAGAAAACAGGAATATCCTAACAGATGGTCATATGACAAGAAGCTGAGATATTAACACGTGCATACTAGCTTATCTTGGAATTTGTGTGTCCAGATGTTTGCCAGTGACATGAGTGCCCGGCTACTATTCTCACGCAAACGGCCATCCCCAGTGCCATAGTGGCTCAAGTGGCGCCATAAGTGAGCTTTCTAAAAGTAAGCTGGAGTGCAGTTCCCGGCCAATTTTGCTTCACCTAAAACATAATTCACTCAGTATTCTAAAAGAGCCATAATCATCTAAAAATTAGAGGCCGAAATCAAGCACCCGAATGAGCTTCAAATCCACTCACTGTTTAAGTTCACCTAAACACCCCCTCCCTCCAAAGTTTTTTGATTACCGGGAGATGCTGCCGAGCGAGTATGCCAAATAGGTCGATTTGGTACCAAACAAAATGAACTCTTTTGTTGAACTGATGTCGCATCCCGCCTGCTCCTTGTTCGGCCGTCAAAAATTATGATGTGCTCTCAACATTTTCGTACTCCCAGGTTAAATAGAAATCACTAGACAATCGAAAAATTCGGCGCTGTGAGTCTGAATTCTCAACGTTTTGTCAGATATAGTATACAAAAGAATTACTTGGAAAAATATCGTATCTACAATGATAAAATGGTCGAAAATATTATTTTTTTGTTTTTTACAGTTTCTTCACGAGCTAATTTTTTGTACTGTCATGAGAGCACCTTCGAATGAGATGAGGCTCAGGAAGCTTCACCAGACGGCGTTTCCACCCCCGTTGTAAGCTAATTTATTTGGTGTCGTTTTGTCCAAACCTTTTATCACCCCCTTTCTGGAGTAGTGTAAAACTCTTTCCTTGAGAGTAGTAGGTGAGACATCCATAGCAAATTCCGACTCTTTTTCAGGATACAAACCCAAGTAGTAAGCAAGTAGACCGGCCACGTGAGGTGAAGACATTGATGTACCGGACATACTTCTCGTCTCAGTTGTAGTATAAGTAGATTTGATATCGACGCCAGGTGCAAAAATGTCGACACAGGACCCCACACAGGAAAACCAAGCTTTTTCATTGTCAGAATCAATAGCACCGACACTCAATGGAGCTTCAGTCCTTCCAGGGGAATTTAGGCAGGCGTCATTATTATCGTTTCCTGCGGCAACAGCTATATGAATACCTTGGGAAAATGCGGCTGTCACAGCCTTATCAATCGCCTTTGATGGTGGGAATCCTAAAGACAAGTTCATCACGGAGCCTTTGTATCCATCCTTTTCCCTTTCCTTGATGTGATCATTCACTGCAATCTCTACTCCTTTGATGACCACCGATACAGTACTTTCCATACCCACGGCTATACCGACTACTTTGATCTTCACTTTCTTGGCTACTCCAAACGTCTTGGAACCAATGATGCCCGCAACGTGAGTTCCATGTCCGATGTAATCGATGTGCAAATGAGGAAACGTGACTGCTGTGATCCACTCGGCTCTTCCTTCGAACTCCTCGTGAGATGTTTTGACACCCGAATCGACAACGTAGACCACGACACCTTCCCCACCAGAAGAATCATAGGAGTATTCGTATTCTGGGACTGTATCATTGTGACTAATACTAGATAGACCCCACGATGAGTCGTGCTGTACCGTAGTTTCAGTGAAATTCCCGATTTGATCTTTTTCAATGAAGTCAATAAGCGGATCATTGTGGAGGATATCCAATTGAGTAGACGTAAAAAGACCAAAGTACCCGTGATGGTCTCCCAAGGAGAAAGAGTCCACATTCAAACCCTCGACGTGAGAGGCTCTCATATCACTCGAAATTCCTTGTTTGAAAACCACAACATAAGGCTGCAAGCCCTCGAAAGTATACTGAGGGACCACTAAACAGTCCGCATAGCAAATGAGCCCACACAAAAGCACCAAAAGCCTAGAAACAAATTGCATTGTGGGGAGCCTGGAAGATGAATGAAATAGCTCTTACCTTTATAGACATGCGGTAGAAGCAATCGGGTGGGTACGGCACTAGTACCTCATTCAGCTCAGAATTCGGGGATGGCAAGGCATAGTGGATTTGGGTATTACATTTTATTTTTTCGTAACTTTCATTCTACTCTCCGTGACAAAATATGTCAAAAATAATTTGTTCTTTATTTTTTGGGAGATACGACATAGCTAATTGAAATTCCCCACCAATCCCCGACCCCAATTTAGGTTGGAAGTCACTTGTTCCGGGGACTATGCGGCACCTTTGTGACGCGTCCGCCATTTGTTGATAGAGTGAAGATAGGGAAACTCAGCGAGTAGACCAGAGTAGAGATTTGGCTCTTACGAGTATAATTGGGGAGAGTTCGTCTCATTGTCGTCATCTAACTATGAAGTGTACTTTATAGGCGTTTTGCTCAATTTCAGCGCTGTCTAATCCAGCCTGGTTTCCAATGATGTATACTCTTCTATGGGGGCTTAAGTGGCACAAGAAATATGTGTTTGCTATCTAACCGAACCCGGCCAGAACATGTGCCGTTTGGCATCCAATGCCTTTGTTAAAGAGAAAGAGCTTCTCAAAGTTTGGGGACACTCTGGTGAAGGTAAATTTTACGTCAGACGGAAGAATCGCCATGACTTGCATGCTGCTATTACCTTACAAGCATTTTAATAAAATGAGTGTCATATCATCGAAAGGTTAGAAATAATGAGCTCGAGCTGTCATCCTTCATTATCTCGATCACTTCTCCAGGCCTCGATAGTTGTCCTTGGTGAAGATCATCTGCACTACACAATGAAAATAGTATTTTGTTTACAAATTCATTATAATCGTTTTTGTTCGTGCATTGTGATAATCATTGTCACTAATTTCCGCTGCGGATGATCCTCTAGGCTCTTTTTAAATAGTTTCTCCCCAAACAAGTCACCGTCTTAGCCAATCAATCTTGTGCTTTACGGGTTCCTTGCATACTTTACATTCTGGAAATTCGTGCATCTCATGTCCCTTGTAGAGAACAATGTTTTTCTCGTACATTTGACGTTCTTCTTCTTTAATACCAGTTATATTGAGAAATGGAAGCCAATTAACCAAGTGAATGTGAAGGTGATACATCTTGTAGGTCAGGGTGTATGACGATTTTTTCGAGAAACAGGATGTTTTTAAATGAGATAAAACCAGATACATAATATCAGAAAACATCAACTTACATATAATTTTGGGGTCAACTCAACCTACTAGTCAAATAGGGAACTTAGAACAGCGGGCTTTATTTGGCATGCTCGCTCGGCTGCTGACATAATTGGTGCGGCATGTAACCCGCCTCAAAATGTACAGAGCTTTGATTTATCTTTAAGGTTATTGTTTGCCAGTATAGCCTAATTCTAATACTGTGACTTTACAGTGGGCACATTTTGAAACTGTTCCTCTAATTTGCCTGTCACTGAGAGTCATGTTCCCAGACCCTGCCCTTCGGATTTGTCGGGCGATGTTAAAAGTGTACCCGTACAAATTTGGAAGGAGAAACGTGACATAAATTTACGAAAGTGCGTCCTACACTGTAGCAGTGAATGAAGCATGGCTTACTCGCATAGATAAGAAAAGCTGATTGCTATTGGCTGAATCTTTCCCTGAGTGGCAGCTACTCACAGCACCTCACAATAGAGGACGTCCTAGTAGTGTATGTAGCAATAACTAAAACTTGACATCGGCTTGTATAGTACAGGGTCCAGGCCGACCGGGCTGCCTCATGCCGCACAATAAATATATGCAGAAGCAACTGTGGTCGCATTTGGGTTGCAAGAGCTTTATTGATTGTGTCACTTTGAATAGTTTCTTTGAGTGATTCATTTAAACAATTTTCACTAGATACAAAATTTATGGGAAGCTACCAATGCGAGGACCGAAGTAGCCGTCTGGAGCTTCAGCGGTAGCGTTCTTCAAGAAAGGATAAGCAGAATCCAAGCCAGCGTACAGGACTGTGTTACCCCACCAGTTAATGTCCTTCTCGTGATATTGCACAGCAAAAAAAATGATGATAGCACTAAAGGCAACACCGGAAGATAAACCAGCTGACAAAACATAGTTATACTTCACCCACCAAGCTTGGTACTTTCTTCTAATGTAGTGCATGAAGGCGAAGGAAGCATAAAGACCACCGGTGTAGTAACTCAAATTGTAAGGCGCGTAATTAAGGAAACCTCCGATAAGCACACTTGGTTGGAAATACTTAGTATATCTTCTGGGACCGTAGTATCTCAAGGCAAAACATGGGAAGGTCAACAAGAAACCAATCAAGAAACACCACTTCAAAATTGGATAAAGTCCATCAAACACCTTTTTTGGGCCAATGACACCCCAAATAACAGAGGCAGAGTAGAAGATACGAGCGCTAGGACAAGTGAACTTTTGAGCGTTGTCGAGCGCACAATAGTCCTTGATGCTATCAATTTGGAAGTTGATGACTGCCAAAGAGATGAAGGAAGATACCATGACGGCCAACATTTCACATCTGAACATGGATCTTTGAGGAATCTTAGCGTAGTATCCCATCTTTTGGTTGGTGATAAAGCTCTCGGCTTGACCATCAAGGTTGTAACCCAAAGCCTTGATGAAGTTGAGAGCCAAACCATTGCCGGGAATGGCGTAACCAATGATGAGTTCCACCAACACATTAAGACCAAAAGAGAACCCTGTGACCGAGTAAATAGCAACCAAAGGAATCAAGAAAACGAAGTTAATACCAACAGCGAAGAAAATGCCCCACACAGGAGTGTCGGTCGGGAACAATTCAACACAAAGAATGGCCAACACAATGGAGATAACCAAAACGATAGTAAACGCCCACTCAGGAACCTCTTTGTACTTTCTCATCATTTCAGAGTGAGGGTCAGCGAAACCGTCGAAAGTGGAAGTTCTGAAGTTGGCGGGATTAAGAATGGTCTTGAACGCCTTACTAATACTCCTCCATCTAAGAGCAGATTCATAAACAACAGCAAAAGGGTACAAAGCAAAGAAGGCACCATATACCACCAAATTACCAGCAGTGTAGAATGGAGGACCATAGGCATCGTATTTCTTTTGGTCAAACAATCCCTTCTCGTTTAAAATGGCGGTGACAGCATAAGACTCACCAGTGTTGGTGAACAAACTGTTACTGTTGATAGTCATATAAGCTGTCCACTTGTAGTTCGAATAGTAGACAGCAGCAATACAAAAGAAACCAAAAACCGATCCAATATAGGTGTTGACTTGGGTGTAAAATGGGAGGGCCAAAGGGTTAGCAAGCACTGAAATGACATTCCAGTCAAAAGTGGGAACAGGATTTAATCCTAGACCAGAGATAGATCCAGTGATAGTTGCAAGATTGAAGTTGTCTGGCTTTATCCAGGTCATCCAGTTAAACGTGGAAAGAGCAGTAAAGATGTAGTTAGGGAACCAGAAGTATAGGAAAGAAATGACAAAGGTTAAGAAAAACCAATTGTAACGAGAGATGGTCCAGCCATTGATTCTCTCCTTACCTTCAGATTGAGTCAAAGCTTTGTTGAGTGCAATTGTAGGGAGAATGGTGGGCCAAACTGCAAACGTAGGGTACACCGCAAATCTTCTAATTATACCGGCCAATCCGAAACCCATGAAGTTAGTTGAAAGAATCAAAAGAATCTGGTAGCCCCATGTAGCCCACTGATTGTCGTAAAATATTGCTAACTTCTGAACATGGATGTTATAAGAAGCGTAAGGAGTACTTGCACCCGCAATGGTGAAAAACAAAGTGGAAAGCATTTGTTCCTTGTGAGTCCAAGGACCAGGATTAAGGTCAATAGTGTATCTCCAAACCTTAAACTTGTACTTAGGGAAAATGTAGGAGAGGAGGGTACCAGAAGGATAGATGAAAAGTTGGGCCACGGAAGAACTCAATGTGATAGAGGGTTGTCTTTCGGAAAAGAAATTGTTAATGAAAGTTCCGATAGCAGTCCAAACAAGACCAACAATATAGACTCTAAGAGTTTCACAGGGAATGGTCGGGTCGTCGTAAGGGTCGGTAACTGATCTAACTTCAGGATAAGGAGAGTGGTAAGCAATAAGAGAAGCCTCCAACTTAACTTGTAAAGGCCAGTCAACAATTTGGAGAGTTTGGCTGGTATTAGCCTCAATGCTATCAAAGGACAGGGTAGACTTAATATCTTCCGACAAATCTTGCTTCTCAGTAGAGCTAACAAATTGGGACTCAAGCTTGTTACGAACATCTCCATCATAATTAGGAGCCTCGTCCACCAACTGATTAACAAAGTCATATTCATTTTGAGGAATATTCACGTCATCGTCATGATCCTTAAGATATTTCACTAAAATCTCCAACGCTTGAGATACAGGTAATGCAGCAATCTTCTCCAACATAAAGCTCACAGGCACTGGTAACTCATCCAAGTTTAACAAACCACCATGACCCATCCGCCTGAGACAGAAGAACTTCTGTTCAGATGTAAGCTCAACAGCAACATGGCTAAGAGAGATCGGATTGGAGGTAACTGAGTGCAAATCCAACTCTCTGTCTTCAAGATCAAGAGGTCTGTGGACACTTGTGATGCTGGAAATCGGGTTGATTTTTTCTTCAGCCATGGCGTCTAGGTGATTTCGCAGCTTCACTAAATTTTACTCTACAAATCCAGATGTCGGCTCATATTTATATCCAGCAAAAAAGTGTGGATGGATAACCATGCGTTCCAGATAGCGGTACGGCGGTATATCCTTCTGTTCTATTTGCTTCACCTTTACCGGAAACACCCAACGGCATCCGCGTGCCACATCTTATCTTTATTTTCTGGCTTGAAAGGTGAACCCCATTTTATGCGCGCGAATTCAAGAGGGCCGCACGTCAATTTATTTTTTAACCCCGACGTATGGGCTTTAACTGTCAATGTAGCATTTTGGGCATTTTCGGCTATTGAGTCTCGCACGTTTTTGTATCCTCTTTTTCTTACCAATGTACCGATTTGGGGCCTATGCAAATTTGTGTCATTATTAGTTTTTTTTAGGCGATTTATTAAAACAAGTTTCATTACAAATCTTATGGGAAGCTACCAAAACGAGGACCGAAGTACCCGTCTGGAGCTTCAGCGGTAGCGTTCTTCAATGAAGGACCTATTCCATCTAAGCCAGCGTACAGGACTGTGTTGCCCCACCAGTTAATGTCCTTCTCGTGATATTCCACAGCAAAGAAAATGATGATAGCACTGAAGGCAACACCTGCTGTCAAACCTGCTGCCAAAACATAGTTATACTTCTCCCACCAAGCTTGGTACTTTCTTCTAATGTAGTACATGAAAGCGAAGGAAGCATAAAAACCACCGGTTTGGTAAGTCAAGTTGTAAGGAGCGTAATTCATAAAACCTCCGATAAGCACACTTGGTTGGAAATACTTAGTATATCTTCTGGGACCGTAGTATCTCAAGGCAAAACATGGGAAGGTCAACAAGAAACCAATCAAGAAACACCACTTCAAAATTGGATAAAGTCCATCAAACACCTTTTTTGGGCCAATGACACCCCAAAGAACAGAGGCAGAGTAGAAGATACGAGATTGAGGACAAGTGAACTTTTGCGCGTTGTCTAGCGCACAATAGTCCTTGACGCTATCTATTTCGAAGTTGATAACGGCCAAATTGATAAAGGAAGATACCATGACGGACAACATTTCACATCTGAACATGGATCTTTGAGGAATTTTAGCGTAGTAACCCAACTTTTGATTGATGATGAAACTTTCGGCTTGGCCGTCGAGGTTGTAACCCAAAGCCTTGACGAAGTTGAGAGCCAAACCATTTCCGGGAATGGCATAACCAATGATAAGTTCCACCAACACATTAAGACCAAAAGAGAATCCTGTGACCGAGTAAATAGCAACCAAAGGTATTAAAAAGAGAAAGTTGATGCCTATAGCGAAGAAAATGGTCCACACAGGGGTATTAGTTGGGTACAATTCAACACAAAGAATGGCCAACACAATGGAGATAACCAAAACGATAGTAAACGCCCACTCAGGAACCTCCTTGTACTTTCTCATCATTTCAGAATGAGGGTCATCGAAACCATCGAAGGTCGAAGTTCTGAAGTTGGCTGGATTAAGAATGGTCTTGAATGCCTTACCAATACTCCTCCATCTAAGAGCAGATTCATAAATAATAGCAAAAGGGTACAAAGCAAAGAATGCACCGTACAACACCAAATTAGCAGCAGTGTAGAATGGAGGACCGTAGGCATCGTATTTCTTTTGGTCAAACAACCCATCCTCGTTAATAATAGCGGTGACAGCATACTGCTCACCAGTGTTAGTGAACAAACTGTTACTGTTTATAGGCATATAAGCTGTCCACTTGTAGTTCGTATAGTAGACAGCAGCAATACAGAAGAAACCAAAAACCGAACCAATATAGCTGTTGACTTGGGTGTAAAATGGAAGAGCCAAAGGATAATTGAAGCTGATAACGTTCCAGTCAAAAGTAGGAACAGGATTCAAACCTAAACCACTTGCCGACCCGGTGATAGTTGCAAGATTGAAGTTGTATGGCTTTATCCAGGTCATCCAGTTAAACGTGGAAAGAGCGGTAAAGATGTAGTTAGGGAACCAGAAGTATAGGAAAGAAATGACAAAGGTTAAGAAAAACCAATTGTAACGAGAGATGGTCCAGCCATTGATTCTCTCCTTACCCTCAAGTTGAGTTAAAGCCTTGTTAAGTGCAATTGTAGGGAGAATGGTAGGCCAAACTGCAAACGTAGGGTACACTGCAAATCTTCTAATAATACCGGCCAATCCGAAACCCATGAAGTTAGTTGAAAGAATCAAAAGAATTTGGTAGCCCCAAGTAGCCCACTTGTTGTTGTAGAATAGAGATACCCTTTGAACTGTGATGTTACTAGTAACGTAAGAAGTTCCACCCGCAATGTTGAAACACAAGGTTGCAAGCATCTGCTCCTTGTGAGTCCAGGGACCAGGATTAAGGTCAATAGTGTATCTCCAAACCTTAAACTTGTACTTAGGAAAAACGTAGGAGAGAAGGGTACCAGAAGGATATATGAAAAGTTGGGCCACGGAAGAAGTCAAAATGATGGAGGGCTGTCTATCGTTAAAGAAAGTGTTGACAAAGCAACCAATAGCAGTCCAAACAAGACCAACAATGTAAACTCTTGGAGTTTCACAAGGAACAGTGGTGTCATCGTAAGGGTCAGTAACCGATCTAACTTCAGGATAAGGAGAGTGGTAAGCAATGAGAGAAGCCTCCAACTTGACTTGTAAAGGCCAGTCAACAATTTGGAGAGTTTGACTGGTGTTAGCCTCAAGGCCATCAGAGGACAGGGTAGACTTGATATCTTCTGACAATTCTTGCTTCTCAGTAGAGTTACCAAATTGGGACTCAAGCTTATTACGAACGTCTCCAACATGATTGGGAGCTTCGTCCACCAACTGATTGACAAAGTCATATTCATTTTGAGGAATATTCACGTCATCGTCATGATCCTTAAGATATTTCACTAAAATCTCCAACGCTTGAGATACAGGTAATGCAGCAATCTTCTCCAACATAAAGCTCACAGGCACTGGTAACTCATCCAAGTTTAACAAACCACCATGACCCATCCGCCTGAGACAGAAGAACTTCTGTTCAGATGTAAGCTCAACAGCAACATGGCTAAGTGAGATCGGATTGGAGGTGACTGAGTGCAAATCCAACTCTCTGTCTTCAAGATCAAGGGGTTTGTGGCCACTTATGATGCTGGAAAGTGGGTTGATTTTTTCTTCAGCCATGGCGTCTAAGTAATTTCGCAGCTGCAGTTAATCTTACTCTACAAATCCAGATGTCGGCTCATATTTATATCCAGCAAAAAAGTGTGGATGGATAACCATGCGTTCCAGATAGCGGTACGGCGGTATATCCTTCTGTTCTACTTGCTTCATCTTTACCGGAGTATCAAGCGGCATCCGCGTGCCACATCTTATCTATCTTTTTTTCGCATTTCAGCTTAAAAGGTGGACCCCATTTTATGCACGCGAATTGAATAGGGCCGCACGTCAATTTATTTTTTGCTGTCAATGTAGCATTGTCGGCACTTGAGACAATTGAGTCTGGCACGTCTTCGTATCCTCTTTCCCTTACCGATGTACCGATTCAAGCGTGTGCAAATTTGTGTCAAATGGTTAGTTTTTTTGCGCAATTTATTAAAACAAGTTTCACTAGTTACGAATTTCATGGGAAGCTACCAATGCGAGGACCGAAGTAGCCGTCTGGAGCTTCAGCGGTAGCATTCTTCAAGGAAAGATAAGCAGCATCCACACCCGCGTACACGACTGTGTTGCCCCACCAGTTAATGTCCTTCTCGTGATATTGCACAGCAAAAAAAATGATGATACCACCAAACGCAATACCTGCACCCAAACCAGCCGCCAAAACATAGTTATACTTCTCCCACCAAGCTTGGTACTTTCTTCTAATGTAGTACATGAAAGCGAAGGAAGCATAAAAACCACCGGTTTGGTAAGTCAAGTTGTAAGGAGCGTAATTCATAAAACCTCCGATAAGCACACTTGGTTGGAAATACTTAGTATATCTTCTGGGACCGTAGTATCTCAAGGCAAAACATGGGAAGGTCAACAAGAAACCAATCAAGAAACACCACTTAAAAATTGGATAAAGTCCATCAAACACCTTTTTTGGGCCAATGACACCCCATTGAATGGAGGCAGCGTAGAAAGTATTAGAACCAGGACAAGTGAACTTTTGACGATTGTCGGGTTCACAATAGTCCTTGATGCTACCAAGTTGAAAGTTTAAAACTGCCAAATTGATAAAGGAAGATACCATGACGGACAACATTTCACATCTGAACATGGATCTTTGAGGAATCTTAGCGTAGTAACCCAACTTTTGATTGGTGATGAAATTTTCTGCCTGTCCATCGAGGTTGTAACCCAATGCCTTGACGAAGTTGAGAGCCAAACCGTTACCGGGGATGGCGTAACCAATGATAAGTTCCACCAACACGTTGAGACCAAAAGAAAATCCTGTGACCGAATAAATAGCAACCAAAGGTATCAAAAAAAGAAAGTTTATACCAACAGCGAAGAAAATGGTCCACACAGGAGTTTCGGTTGGGTACAATTCAACACAAAGAATGGCTAACACAATGGAGATAACCAAAATGATAGTAAATGCCCACTCAGGAACCTCCTTGTACTTTCTCATCATTTCAGAGTGAGGGTCATCGAAACCATCGAAGGTCGAAGTTCTGAAGTTGGAGGGATTGAGAATGGTCTTGAATGCCTTGCCAATACTCCTCCATCTAAAAGCAGATTCGTAAATGATAGCAAAAGGGTACAAAGCAAAGAATGCACCGTACACCACCAAATTACCGGCAGTGTAGAATGGAGGACCGTAGGCATCATATTTCTTTTGGTCAAACAATCCCTTCTCGTTTAAAATGGCGGTGACTTCATAAGACTCACCAGTGTTGGTATACACAGTGTTAAGGTTCATAGGCAAATAAGCTGTCCACTTGTAGTTCGTATAGTAGACAGCAGCAATGCAGATGAGACCAAGAAGCGAACCAATATAATTGTTGACTTGAGTGTAAAATGGAAGGTACAAAGCACCATTATCTATGATGTTCCAGTCAAAAGTGGGAATAGGGTTCAAACCTAACCCACTTACCGACCCCGTGATAGTTGCAAGATTGAAGTTGTATGGCTTTATCCAGGTCATCCAGTTAAACGTGGAAAGAGCAGTGAAGATGTAGTCGGGGAACCAGAAGTATAGGAAAGAAATGACAAAGGTCAAAAAAAACCAATTGTAACGAGAGATGGTCCAGCCATTGATTCTCTCCTTACCCTCAGGTTGAGTTAAGGCTTTGTTGAGTGCAATTGTAGGAAGTAAAGTGGGCCAAACTGCAAACGTAGGGTACACCGCAAATCTTCTAACAATACCGGCCAATCCGAAACCCATGAAGTTAGTTGAAAGAATCAAAAGAATTTGGTAGCCCCAAGTAGCCCACTTGTTGTCGTAAAATATAGCTAACTTTTGAACTGTGATGTTACTAGTAACGTAAGAAGTCCCACCCGCAATGGTGAAGCACAAGCTGGAAAGCATCTGTTCCTTGTGAGTCCAAGGACCAGGGTTAAGGTCGATAGTGTACCTCCAAACCTTAAACTTGTACTTCGGAAAAATGTATGAGAGGAGGATACCAGAAGGATAGATGAAAAGCTGCGCCACAGAAGAACCCAAACCGATAGAGGGCTGTCTATCGTTAAAGAAAGTGTTGATGAAGCAACCAATAGCAGTCCAAACAAGACCAACAATATAGACTCTAAGAGTTTCACAAGGAATAGTGGGGTCATCGTAAGGGTCGGTAACCGATCTAACTTCAGGATAAGGAGAATGGTAAGCAATGAGAGAAGCCTCCAACTTGACTTGTAAAGGCCAGTCAACAATTTGGAGAGTTTGGCTGGTATTAGCCTCAAGGCCATCAGAGGACAGGGTAGACTTGATATCTTCTGACAATTCTTGCTTCTCAGTTGAGCTAACGAATTGGGACTCAAGCTTGTTACGAACGTCTCCAACATGATTGGGAGCCTCGTCCACCAACTGATTAACAAAGTCATATTCATTTTGAGGAATATTCACGTCATCGTCATGATCTTTGAGGTACTTGGTCAAGATTTCCAAAGCTTGAGATACAGGTAATGCAGCAATCTTCTCCAACATAAAGCTGACAGCCACTGGTAAATCATCCAAGTTTAACAAACCACCATGACCCATCCGCCTGAGACAGAAGAACTTTTGTTCAGATGTAAGCTCAACAGCAACATGGCTAAGTGAGATCGGATTGGAGGTGACTGAGTGCAAATCCAACTCTCTGTCTTCAAGATCAAGGGGTCTGTGGCCACTTATGATGCTGGAAAGTGGGTTGATTTTTTCTTCAGCCATGGCGTCTAAGTAATTTCGCAGTTTCAGTAGGACAAATCGAACCCAGGAGTTGTCGGCCCATATTTATATCCGGCAAAAAAGTGTGGAACAAGATCCATGTGTTCCAGCTAACGGTACGGCGGTATCTCCTTCTGTTCTGCTTGCCTCACCTTTATCCGGAGTTTTCGCAATCGCGTGCCACATCATATCTTTCTTTTCTTGCATTTCAGCTCAAGAGGTGGACCCGATTTTATGCACCCAAATTAATTAGGGCCGCACGTCAATTTATTTTTTTACCCACAATATGTGAGGCATTGTAGAATTCGAAAAATTCCATTTAAAAACCTAAAAGGTGTGTAGAAAAAAAAATAAAAACCCACTCACTTTATTCACTGTCAATGTAGCATTTTGAGCATTGAAAGCAACGTCTTCGTATCCTGTTTCCCTTACCGATGTACCGATTCAAGGCTGTCTGCAAACTTGTGTCTAATGGATAGTCTCTTTCAGTGATAAATTCAAACAAGTTTCACTAGTTACAGAGTTTATGGGAAGCTACCAATGCGAGGACCGAAATACCCGCTTGGAGCTTCAGCGGTAGCATTTTTCATGGAAGAATGAGCACCATCCAAGCCAGCGTACAGGACTGTGTTGCCCCACCAGTTAATGGCCTTCGTGTGATATTGCACAGCAAAGAAAATAATGATAGCACTAAAGGCAACACCAGAAGATAAACCAGCCGCCAAAACATAGTTATACTTCTCCCACCAAACTTGGTACTTTCTTCTAATGTAATACATGAAGGCGAAGGAAGCGTAAAGACCACCGGTGTAGTAACTCAAATTGTAAGGAGCGTAACTCATAATACCTCCAATAAGCACACTTGGTTGGAAATACTTGATATATTTTTTAGGACCATAGTATCTCAAAGCAAAACATGGGACACTTAACAAAAACCCAATCAAAAAACACCACTTCAAAATTGGATAAAGTCCATCAAACACCTTTTTTGGGCCAATGACACCCCAAAGAACAGAGGCAGAGTAGAAGACACGAGCGCTAGGACAAGTGAACTTTTGAGCGTTGTCGGGTTCACAATAGTCCTTGATGCTTTCAATTTGGAAGTTGATAACTGCCAAAGAGATGAAGGAAGATACCATGACGGCCAACATTTCACACCTGAACATGGCTCTTTGAGGAATCTTAGCGTAGTAACCCATCTTTTGGTTGGTGATGAAATTTTCTGCCTGTCCATCGAGGTTGTAACCCAATGCCTTGACGAAGTTGAGAGCCAAACCGTTACCGGGAATGGCGTAACCAATGATAAGTTCCACCAACACATTAAGACCAAAAGAAAATCCTGTGACCGAATAAATAGATACCAAAGGAATCAAGAAAACGAAGTTAATACCAACAGCAAAGAATATGGTCCACACAGGAGTTTCGGTTGGGTACAATTCAACACAAAGAATGGCCAACACAATGGAGATAACCAAAATGATAGTAAATGCCCACTCAGGAACCTCCTTGTACTTTCTCATCATTTCGGTGTGAGGGTCATCGAAACCATCGAAAGTCGAAGTTCTGAAGTTGGTGGGGTTTAGAATGTTCTTGAACGCCTTGCCAATACTCCTCCATCTGAGAGCACACTCATAAATAATAGCAAAAGGGTACAAAGCAAAGAATGCACCGTACACCACCAAATTAGCAGCAGTGTAAAATGGAGGACCATAGACATCGTATTTCTTTTGATCAAACAATCCCTTATCGTTTAAAATGGCAGTGACAGCATAAGACTCACCAGTGTTGGTGAACAAACTGTTACTGTTTATAGGCATATAAGCTGTCCACTTGTAGTTCGAATAGTAGACAGCGGCAATACAGAAGAGACCAAAAACCGAACCAATATAACTGTTGACTTGGGTGTAAAATGGAAGGGCCAAAGGACCATTAGAACTTATAATGTTCCAGTCAAAAGTGGGAACAGGGTTCAAACCTAACCCACTTACCGACCCCGTGATAGTTGCAAGATTGAAGTTGTCTGGCTTTATCCAGGTCATCCAGTTAAACGTGGAAAGAGCAGTGAATATGTAGTTAGGGAACCAGAAGTATAGGAAAGAAATGACAAAGGTTAAGAAAAACCAATTGTAACGAGAGATGGTCCAGCCGTTGATTCTCTCCTTACCCTCAGGTTGAGTTAAGGCTTTGTTGAGTGCAATTGTAGGAAGTAAAGTGGGCCAAACTGCAAACGTAGGGTACACCGCAAATCTTCTAACAATACCGGCCAATCCGAAACCCATGAAGTTAGTTGAAAGAATCAAAAGAATTTGGTAGCCCCAAGTAGCCCACTTGTTGTTGTAGAATAAAGCTAACTTTTGAACATGAATGTTACTAGAAACGTAAGGAGTCCCACTTGCAATGGTGAAACACAAGCTGGAAAGCATCTGTTCTTTGTGTGACCAAGGACCAGGGTTAAGGTCGATAGTGTACCTCCAAACCTTGAACTTGTACTTCGGAAAAATGTATGAGAGGAGGATACCAGAAGGATAGATGAAAAGCTGCGCCACAGAAGAACCCAAACCGATAGAGGGCTGTCTTTCGGAAAAGAAATTGTTGATGAAGCAACCAATAGCAGTCCAAACAAGACCAACAATGTAAACTCTAAGAGTTTCACAAGGAATAGTGGGGTCATCGTAAGGATCAGTAACCGATCTTACTTCAGGATAAGGAGAATGGTAAGCAATGAGAGAAGCCTCTAATTTTACTTGTAATGGCCAGTCAATGATTTGGAGTGTGTGACTGATGTTAGCCTCAATGCCATTAGAGGACAGGGTAGACTTGATATCTTCTGATAATTCATGCTTTTCAGTAGAGCTAACGAATTGGGACTCAAGCTTGTTACGAACATCTCCAACATGATTGGGAGCCTCGTCCACCAACTGATTGACAAAGTCATATTCAATTTGAGGAATATTCACGTCATCGTCATGATCCTTGAGGTATTTGGTCAAGATATCCAAAGCTTGAGGTACAGGCAATGAGACAATCTTCTCCAACATAAAAGTTACAGCCACTGGTAAATCATCCAAGTTTAACAAACCACCATGACCCATCCGCCTGAGACAGAAGAACTTTTGTTCAGATGTAAGCTCAACAGCAACATGGCTAAGTGAGATCGGATTGGAGGTGACTGAGTGCAAATCCAACTCTCTGTCTTCAAGATCAAGGGGTTTGTGGACACTTGTGATGCTGGAAAGTGGATTGTTTTTTCCTTCAGCCATGGTGGTAGTTTTGCAGCTTCAGGAAATTTATCTCTACAAATCCTAGCCAGGTGTCGGCTCGTATTTATAACCAAAAGACTGTAGATTGGTGACATTCCAACCCAGGTAACGAAATGGTGATATCTCCATCTGCTTTACTTGCAAGTACATCATCTGCTCTCACCAAATGACATCCGTGTGTCACATCTCATCTTCATTTTTTCTTATTTCAGCTTGAAAGGTGAAATCGATTTTATGCACTGGAATCGATTAAGGCCGCACGTCAACTTATTTTTTACCCACAATATGTGGGCTTAAAATGTCAATGTAGCTTATTATTTTGGGGGGGTTATTTTAAGCAATCGAGTCTGCCACGTCTTCGTATGTCCCTCTACCTTACCGATGTACCGATTTAAGCCTCTCTGCAAAAGGATTTATTAAGCAACAATCCAGAGTGAGTCCTTTTATGTGAGTGGCACGGCCATCTGTGGAGAATTGACGCAGTGGCCAATGAACATACGGATAAGCTAATCAACGGGTTAATAACCGACACCACCGATGTCGCTTTCGACAAAAACAGTCGAATCTGTGTGTGGTGTGGACGCTTTCTTTTCCGCGGTTCTCTTCATTTATTTTTTTAATCGTGGCACTAGATGTGGTGGTGTGGGTAAGTTTTGAACAGGTGATCTATTTCTGGCAACAATAATGATTGTGTTTGACATACAAATGACGCGAGAAAATATTTTTGTCTAGGGTCGGCTTTGTAGTAGCATTAATTCTGTGTCAATCATACTGTCAATGTCACCGTCCGAGTCAAGAGCCGAATTTCCATCATCATCATTATCACCAGCGACACTACCATCTTGGTGCTCAGGTAGATCGTCATCGCTGATTACGATGATCTCATGTGGTGGAGAATTAGGTTTTGTGTCCGGCGTCACATACGACGTTCTGGTTCGTTTGCTTATCGGTGGAGGACTAGCCGTGCGACCCATTGGCGACAACTTTTCCGACGCTATCGCCGGCGAGGCCGATATTTTTTCATCCACGGGAGCCATAGTACTTCCATCTGAACTCTGGGAAAGATTATTTTGTTCTTCGTTGTCAAGAGACTGGAGAAATGTGTCTATCCTCTGCATGTGAGCCTCATGCCACTTGAGATGACGGTCCAAATCATAGGGTCGACTGAATTTACGATCACAGTTGCGCTTGGGACAAGAAATCTTGCGAGTTTGGTAGTTGGAGGATATGAGGTCCACGACCGATTTGCCAGACTGGATAGTGGAAGTGAACGACTGGAGTGATTTCTGTGATTGTTTGGCGTCCATCTCAGAGGTGTCGTTGTCGGAATCGGAATCTTCGTCGTCCGAAACTATACGAAGTGTCCTGTCCTCATGGTCTCCAAGGAGCTCATCGAGACGTTTCTTTTCCTCCGGCTGGAGCAAGTCGGCAGGCACGTTGGAGTCGTGGAACTCTTGATAATGCCTGACAAGATCCAATTTTTTGACAAATTTCCCCATCTCACAGTAATTACACTTCCAGAGCTTTATCACCTTAGTGTCGTCGTGGGTGATCATATGCGCTGCCAATCCTCGTTTCCCCACACAACCCTTGCCACAAACCTCGCACTTGAGCTTGGGATGGGTGGTCTTGATATGGAGTTGTAGTGCCGACCACGTCTGGAAGTTCTTGAAGCACCCCGGGTGGTCACACTGGTACGCCGGAGACTCGCTATGGTACTTGAGCTTGTGCTGGGCCAATTTGTTGGGTCGCCGGAAGTGCTTGTCGCATATGTCACAATCGAGCTTCTCCTCGTGAACGGCCATGCGGTGGTGGCGTAGGGTCTGATGACGATAAAATGCTTCGTTACACCCCTCGTAATCGCACTTGAAGGATTTCGTGTGGGTGATTTCGTGTCTTTTGAGATGCTGGCGGGAGTTGACTCCCTTCCCACACACTGAACATTGGAACGGCTTTGTTTCCAGCTCCTGGTGGGATATTTGATGGGCCTGGAGATGAGATTTTCGTAGGAATGACGCTTCACACAAATCACAAACAAACGGTCGCTCGCCGGTGTGTGTTCGCTTATGCTGCTCTAGTAGCGACGGCCGGGAATACCGCTTATCACAACCGTCGAAATCACACAAGTACCGCTTGGGCCGCTTCGATGAAGTGGAGGACATGAGTAAACAAGACGTGATGATTTGCGCGCTCTTGCAACACCATTGCCAGCCGTGAACAGGCGCAAATTACATAATCAACCACATCTCCCCGCTGGACCCTAAGTCAGGACTTCAACCTTCGGGATTGTGGCCACGGCCTCGTGATGGAAAAGTAACTTGGTGGGCTCAAGTACGACTACGACAAGAATTCAATCCTTCTCAGCGCAGGCATATACTGGCACACTGGCATTGGTCGCCTCAGCAGCTGGTGCCAAAGTCTCGGCTTTCACACCATCTAACCTGGCGTATCAGCGGCAGTTCTTAGCCGGCGGGGTTTCTAAGCCAGCGGTGCCACCCAGCGGTGCAACCCTGCTGTAAAGAACTGGATGGCACGTCTTTTGATGAAGTGGAATAAGACGCTATAGACGGAGCTCCATTCCGCACCCACACGCAGCGTACTAGCACCCTTATATGAGCAGAGTCGAGCTCTGGGCCACATCGCCGGTGCCGGAACCACGGGTCTGTTCCCTGGCCCCAATCAAGTACCAGCCCTGCGGCCCACACCCATGGTCCAAAATGTGGCTGTTTTTGCCAAGCTTCGTTCCTCATGGCCCAATGGTCAAGGCGTCTGGCTACGATTGTAACCACTTCTGGAACCAGAAGATTCCAGGTTCGAGTCCTGGTGGGGAAGCTTTTTTTTCGCAGCGTCGCATCAGATCTTCCCATGGGGTAAAGACCCCTGTCTGCAAGTGAAGCTATTTGGCTACCCCAGAGACGACGCACACATTGCAGGGTACTAGAATCCCATTGTGGAAGTCTCCATGGCTTGAGTCTTCAGCTGTGCTTACTCTTGGTCATTTTTGGTGGCCCGCTGGCTTCTCCCGCTTTTGTGTCTAGCAATCTAAAGGGTGCGACCCTTTTCCACAAAAGCTCACAAAAGCTCACATTCTCTCCGTTGATCGTCCAGCCCCTAATTTCACCACCCGTTGCAAATTTTATAGGGGAACCAACTTTATGACTCGTACTGTTCTTCTTCGACTCTCCAATACCGGAGAGCCCGTATATACGGAGTCGGTTCAGAATGGTGTGCTCCTTTTACCAGCACTTGCTTTAGAGGAACACCAGAAACCTGAAGATGCCATGTACAATCTCCAATTCCTGTTGAACGCTGCTCTGAGAGTCTCCAGACAAGGAACTCTCCATACCAACGTACCGTCCGGCGCCTCCGACAAGTTCAATCGCCACTCGTTTCGCCAGATCCCTGTTAATAGCTCCTTCCACAAAGACATATCTGTTGTGGTGCCCATCTTCAGTCCTGGCCCATATGCCTTCTATATCACCTACAAGGATGAGGCTGACCGAGATTTGGAAACAGAGCCCTTCTACGTGAATGTGCCTCCTGTTTTGACCAATAAGGGAGAGTATCTCCCATTTAACAATGTCAATTTGGAGAGCGTGGTGTCCAAGTGGATTGGCCCCTTGGATGCGTGGGACCCGTTCTTTGCCAACATCAAGCAGAAAGGCTACAACATGATTCATTTCACTCCATTGCAGCAACGAGGACGCTCAAACTCGCCCTACTCGATTTATGATCAGCTCAAGCTTGATCCTGAGCTTTTTAAGTCCAACGACTTCGGCCAAAAGTTCATTCACGATACTTTATCAAAGCACGGCTTGTTGTCATTGACAGATGTTGTATGGAATCACACTGCAGACAATTCCGATTGGATCAGACAGTATCCAGATGCTGGCTACAACCATGACACCGCCCCTCATTTGCGGGCAGCTATCGAGCTAGACAAGGCTTTGTTGGATTTTTCAGACAATTTAAGCTCCCTAGGCCTCCCAACCGAGATCCTGTCCTCGCAAGATATCGATTCTTTAGTCAATGGGATTGACAGCCATGTTCTTGGTCCCTTGCAATTGTGGCAATACTACGTTTTTGACCGCGCCCATATAGTTGAGGAGGTTGAAATGCATTTGAGCGACTCAATCTCTCCCATAAATGTTCCCCCAGAGGTAAATCCTTCTGACATCAAGTCATTGGCATCTTTTACATTAAAGGTTTCCTCTGTTAAGGGCGAGCTTGTGCTTGAGGACCGCTTCAGCAATCAGATCGACGCTAAGAAGCTTTTAGGTGTTTTGCGCTCTTTGGATCTTGACGGCAGTGAGGTTGTCGAAAAGGCTGCAAAGATTGTTGATGAAATCAACGTCGATTTGTACGCCACCTACGATGACGATATTCGCACCGTCAGGTCGCAGTTGAAGGACAGAATCCGATTTTTAAGATTGGATGACAATGGTCCCAAGCTTGGAAAAATTACCTCCGAGAACAAGCTTACTGAAGCATATTTCACCCGCTTCACTGATGACAAGGGTACTGAATGGGCCCTTGCTAACAATGGCTGGATCTGGGGCGGCAACCCGTTGGTTGACTTTGCTTCCAAGAAGTCCAAGGCATATCTCAGAAGAGAAGTCATTGTGTGGAGTGATTGCATAAAGCTTAGGTACGGTTCCAGTTATGACGATTCACCTCACCTTTGGGATAGAATGCTCGAGTACACCAAACTCTGTGCCCAATTTTTTGATGGATTTAGAATTGATAACTGCCATTCTACTCCTTTGCATGTTGGAGAAAAGCTCCTTGATGCAGCCAGAAGCGTCAATCCCAATCTTTATGTTGTGGCCGAGTTGTTCTCGGGATCCGAGGAAATGGATAAGATCTTTGTTGAACGTCTTGGTATCAACTCCCTAATCAGAGAAGCTATGCAGGCATGGAGCGTGGCTGAGCTCTCCAGATTAGTTCACAAACATGGTGGTCGGCCCATTGGCTCACTCGTATGGCTTCCATTGGATGAGTTCGCGTACCCTGCGGGAAGTGAACCAGGCACCAACAGCAGTGAGTCGTACTCTGAGTTGCAAATTCCCACAAATCTTACTGCTCAGGCCCCGCATGCATTATTCATGGACTGTACTCACGACAATGAAACCCCTTTTCAAAAGAGGACAGTGCAGGACACTCTTCCGAACGCAGCGTTGGTTGCATTCTGCTCGTCTGCCATCGGGTCTGTTTTTGGCTACGACGAAGCATACCCTCACCTTCTCGATGTGGTTGGCGAGTCGAGACAATATACAGTGGGATCCAATGGTATTGGGAAGGTTAAGACTCAGCTTCACAGCATTAGAGACAAGCTTGCTCTTGAAAGCACTAATGTTGCCAGAGACCACGAAATGTACATCCACCATGATGATCAATACATCACCATCCAAAGATATAATGCTAGAACAGGAAATGGATGGTACTTGATTGCTAGAAGCAAGTTTTCTGACCATGTGAATGACCAGGTGCTTTCTCCCCAAATTTTGGGAGGAACAGAGGTCAAACATGAATTTAGCTATTCCTTGAAGAAGAACGGTGACTATAAGCACGACGACAAGTTGTTGACGGGTATCCCAGTGGAAGTGGTTGATATTGAGGCCCCTGAGGTTGAGTTCACCGCCAATGGCGACTCAGTTGTACGAGTAAAGTCTTCTTTCGCCCCAGGTTCAATTGCCGTGTTCTCCACCAAGATTCCCAAGGTAGACTCATCTTTGGATGAATATGTCATCAACGGTGCCGTTGAGGCGTCTCTTGGTCTTAACTTGTACGATCTCAATGCTGTTCTTTACCGCTGTGAAGCCGAAGAAAGAGACGCTAGTGGAGGAACTGATGGTACTTACTCCATTCCTGGAGTGGGAACTCTCGTATACGCGGGATTGGAAGGTTGGATCCTGGTGTTGAAAACGGTGATCTGGGAAAATGCTCTTGGTCATGCCGTGTGTGACCACCTCCGTGCCGGAGAGTGGGCTTTGAATTATGTGGTTGACCGCCTTGACAAATATGCTGCTGAATCAGAGGGATTGAAGCAGTTTCAAAAATGGATGAGATCCCGAATTGATGCAATAAGAGTAGCACCGTACTTCTTGCGCCCTCGTTACTTCTCGTTGGTAGTGGGCGTGGCGTACGAAGCTGCCAGATTCAGAGTTTTGAGGCAGATGGATGCCGATATTCAGCTGTCGACGAACTTTGTCCAGAGCTTGGCGCTCACCTCGGTACAGATGACAGGTTTTATGAACAATGCATCACTCAAGCCTGACAGCAAAATTGCGTGTCTTGCAGCAGGATTGCCTCACTTCAGCAACGATTACATGAGATGTTGGGGAAGAGATGTATTTATTTCATTCAGAGGTCTTCTCATTGTTCCTGGTCGTCACGAGGATGCCAAACAGCACATTCTTGGGTTTGCCAAAACACTCAAGCATGGGCTCATCCCGAACTTGCTAGACTCTGGTAGAAATCCACGGTACAATGCCAGGGATGCTGCCTGGTTTTTCATACAGGCCATTCAGGAGTATGTGACGTATGTGCCAGAAGGATACAAAATTTTAGAGGAGAAGGTGAAAAGAAGATTCCCCTTGGATGATACGTGGGTGCCGTGGGACAGTGATGAAGCTTTCAACTATGAGAGCTCCATCGGCGAAATTTTGTACGAGATCCTCGCCCGCCACGCCAAGGGTATCAAGTACAGAGAGGCTAACGCGGGCCCCAGTCTTGATTCCCAGATGACTGATGAAGGATTCAACGTGGAGGTTCACGTCGACTGGGACACTGGACTTGTCCATGGGGGTTCGCAGTTCAACTGCGGTACCTGGATGGACAAAATGGGAGAAAGTGCACGAGCAGGCAACAAGGGAGTACCTGGTACACCGCGAGATGGAGCTGCAGTTGAGCTTCAGGGATTGCTCAAGAGTGCGTTGCGATTTGTGAACAAGCTCCATGAGCAGAAATTGTTTGAATGGGACACTGTGGAGAAGCCAGATGGAACCAAGGTTTCGCTCGGGGACTGGGAGGTACTATTGCAGGAGAACTTCGAACGGTGCTTCTACGTTCCTCAAGATCCCAGTAAGGATGGCGAGTTTGAAATTGACCCTTCCTTGGTCAACAGACGAGGCATCTACAAAGACCTCTACTGCAGCGGTAAGCCATACGAGGACTACCAGCTCCGGGCGAACTTTCCCATTGCCATGTGCGTAGCCCCCGAGCTTTTTACTCAAGAGCGGGCGGCAGGGGCCATCAACATTGCTGATGGTGTCATCAGGGGACCGGTCGGGATGTGCACGCTCGATCCGTCGGACTGGAACTACCGTCCATACTATAACAATGGCGTTGATAACGACGAATTTGCCACCTCCAAGGGCCGTAACTACCACCAGGGCCCCGAATGGGTTTGGCTCTATGGATATTTCATGAGGGCGTTCCTCCACTTCAACCACGTAACCAAGAACGAAGGGGAGCCCAGCATCGAGATGTTGACTGCGCTCAATGAGCGTCTACAGGGACACATGGCGTGGATCAAGCAAAGCCCGTGGGCAGGGCTCACCGAATTGACCAACAAGAACGGTGACTTGTGCAATGACTCTAGTCCCACGCAAGCCTGGAGCAGCTCGTGTCTCTTAGATTTGTACTACGACTTATGGCAGGGGTCTGAGTACCACAAGTAGCCGAAAAACCTGCCTTCAATAAAAATATTACACCTTATGAACTACCAATAAATACAAGAAACTGAAGCAGCGCCGGGTCGAGACAACTGGCCGTCTTTATACTTCACAGTATAGTAAAGTCTGGTGGATCTGGAAATCGCCTTCCGTATTGAGCCAGTGGGTGCGAAGGAAGGCCAATCCCGCAAACACAAAGCCAATATCACGATTGAGGGGGCGCACGTGACGTGGTTGCAAACCTACCTTTTCAAAAGAGACGAATATACCCATGATAGCCGAAGCGTGGTGGGACAGGATTGCATTAAACCCCGACTGGTGGGGTAAAGTTCCAAGTCCCAGATTACGCGGACTTTTTTCCCCTAGAATGGGCCATATTAGCCATTCTCACGAGATGAGGAGACCGGATAAGGAAATCCGCGTTTCCGGCGTTGGTTCCACCATATAAGATCCAGCCGCTTCCCCACTTCGGACCACCAGTTTAAATTGAGCCCTACTCCTGAGAATTCTTCATTTACTAAAAGCCTTCATAATGATTTCAAGACAATTGGCAAAATCAAGACAAGCACATCAGCTCGTCCAACGGTACAGATGCGTGGTGAGATTCAACTCCTCTTTGGTGAAGTTAAACAGCACCTGGGATAGTTACCCCACAGATCATTTGGATCCTTCTGTAAGACCCTACATTACTCCAAGCTTCATTGACAACAAGCTCGTTAAGTCAGAAGCAACCACCTGGTTTGATATCCACGATCCTGCCACCAATCAAGTTATCTCAAAGGTTCCACAATCCACAGCCAAGGAACTCGACGATGCGGTCGCTTCCGCTGAAGAGGCCTTCCACACGTGGAAGAACTACTCTATAATCAAAAGGCAGGGAATTGCTTTCAAGTTCGTCGAGTTGCTAAAGAAGAATATGGATAGAATGGCAGGGATGATTGTGTTGGAGCAAGGCAAGACGTTCCCAGATGCTAAGGGAGACGTGTTGCGTGGTTTGCAGGTTGCTGAGCAAGCGTGTAACATCACTAATGACCTTCAGGCAGTTTCGTTGGAAGTTGCCAAGGATATGGAGACCAAGATGGTTCGTGAGCCATTGGGGGTGATTGGTTCCATTTGTCCATTCAACTTCCCAGCGATGGTTCCCTTATGGGCGTTGCCATTGGTGTTGGTGACTGGTAACACTACTGTTATCAAACCTTCGGAGAGAGTTCCAGGTGCATCGATGATTATTGCAGAGCTTCTTACTGAGGCAGGTGTTCCACCCGGCGTTGTCAACATTGTTCACGGAAAGCACGACACTGTCAACAAGATCATTGAGGATCCCAGAATCAAGGCAATCACCTTTGTTGGTGGTGACAAGGCTGGTAAGTACATCCACGAGAGGGGAACTGCATTGGGCAAGAGAGTGCAAGCCAATCTTGGTGCCAAGAACCATCTTGTGGTATTGCCAGATGCTAACAAGCAGCAGTTCATCAATGCCGTCAGCGGGGCTGCTTTTGGTGCTGCTGGACAAAGATGTATGGCTATTTCTGTCTTGGTGACCGTGGGCCCAGAGACCAAGGGCTGGGTCAAGGACTTGGTGAAGGACGCTGCTCAGTTGAACGTGGGGTCAGGATTTGATCCAAACTCTGATTTGGGTCCGTTGATTAACCCTGAGTCGCTTACCAAGGCCCGTCAAATTGTAGATGAATCTGTGTCTCAAGGTGCCAAGCTTGTGCTTGATGGAACCGACTTTACTCCTGCCAACCCCAAGTTCTCCAAAGGCAACTTTCTCGCACCCACCATCTTGACTGATGTCAAGCCAGGTATGAGATGTTACGATGAAGAAATCTTCGCCCCGGTCTTGTCGGTGGTGAGCGTCGATACCTTTGATGAGGCCATTAAGTTGGTCAATTCGAACAAATACGGTAATGGAGTATCTTTATTTACGTCTTCTGGTGCTGCTGCTCAGAAGTTCAACAAGCACATCGAAGCGGGACAGGTTGGTATCAACGTTCCAATTCCTGTTCCATTGCCCATGTTCTCCTTCACCGGTAACAAAGGCTCTTTCTTGGGAGACTTGAACTTCTACGGTAAGGCTGGTGTCACCTTCTTGACGCAGCCAAAGACCATCACCACGTTGTGGAAGACCGACAACGTGGAGGAAACATTGAAGCCAACTACCTCCATGCCCATTCAACAATAGGCAACCATGTGGGCCACCACAAGGATAAAAAGTATATCACACCAATAAAATCAATGGGTATCAGCCGTAGGCGTCTTCGGACGGCCACGTACCGCCTTGGGCAAGACAAGAGCAGCCATTCATTGACTGGATCCATGTCATTAAATGTACCATGTCTAATTACTTTTACCTTGTGTTCGGCGAACGTATGGCCTCTGGCCTCGAAGCTCCTACTGAGCGTTTTGTTAGTCGCAAGCTGTCGTAAAAAATTAAGATTCAACATTGACGGCATGTGATATATAGCTGAAGCTCAAGGCGCTTAGGATACACATTGAGTTCCCCGTCCGTACTTTGTTGAAAAGAAAACCGTCCACAGCTTGTTGGATGGTCATCTTCATCTAAATCAGGCTGCTATAAGTTGATTTAATGACACGATTGTGCTAAAATTTTCGCCACTTTTGTTAGAATCTTGGTCGTAGACCAGTGGTTCCGACTTTTCTCGTAACGTTTCGCATTTACCCGTTTACATACAGATGTTCGCATCACCAACACGGGTGGGAAATTCGGTGGTACTCCATCCACTCAAAATACTCTTGAGAGTGTCCTGGGCGTGAATTCACGCCGGGCAATGCCATCAGAAAATAAAACACAAGGTGTCTTCATCGACAAATTGTGTATGGGAGGCGTTGCGGATGGTTGGTTTCATCATGTGAGATGAAGCTTTTGAGTGCAATATGCGAACTTGGAGTAATTCAAGCACCCGATACCGATCATCGTTATGAGTTAGGTTCCCTTTTTTTCGCTGAAGAAGATAGCACGTGAAAGTACAAGAGCCGATGATAGAGGTTTACGTGGTTCGAATCGCGGCGTGTATCCCGGTGCGAATTTAATCCCTCTCCTCCGCTCCCGCTAATTATGATTCTAGCGAGTATAAGAAGGGTGTTCACGTCATTTCGTACCGAGGAGGAAGAAAAGCTTTATTCCAGGAAGGCATTTTTCAACCTTCTTGGGTTTCTTGGCAGCTGTGTGATTTTTCTGTTTGTGGCGCAGAAACTATCCAAGCACCCATCGGACCTTCATCGGTTTCTTGGGGCATAGTCACAATCAACGAAGAATACCGCAAACAGCAAGTTTAAGACGACAACTGGAAGCGGGCACCGGTGGCCGCTCGATTTGCCGGTACTCAGTGAGCTCATTGGTAGAAGTAGCCAATTGTGGCATCGGCTGGGTTATGGCTCAGCGCGTCCGATGAGGAGGGGTGGGGGGACCAAGCATTGCCAGAAGTCAGCAGTCTACTGGTGTTCGTGATTCTTCATAGCATATATACAGGCGATACACAGAGAATAAGGTGGCGTGTTGAATGCCACCAACTCAAGATGATGTGCTATAAATCTTCAAGAAAACTTGCAGGACTCTTCTAATATACATTAATGAGAAAGCAAAACTATTTTCTCAATAAGACCTCCTTGGCCATTTCGTAAGCCGTCCAAGAAATAGCAGTACTAGGAACGTTGAAAATGATTCTTGGTTTCAATCCTCTGCCGAATGCAGTGAGCCCTCCCTGAGCGTATAGAACCTTTGCAGTTGAGCTAAAGCCCTTGATGTTCCTAATGGATTCGATGTCAGAGATACCTCTGGTCTGTAAAGCAGTTTTGATACAGTCAAAGGGATTGGTTAAAGCAGCTGCAATACCACCTGCTATACCACCACTGACACAGTGTAAGTAAGGATTGTAGACATTATCAGGATTGAGGATGGAAGAAAAGTATTCGTAGAATCCAAAATTTAATGCAGCGAAAGGAATATTGGTGAATAAAGTGGTGGGATAAGAAATGTAAAAGGCGGAGAACCCTTCCTTCTTGTAAATGTCAGCAGCCGTTTCCAATAACTTGACAGAAGTAGATGACTTTTGAGAAGTGTAGGTCGTGGCCTGCATCCGTTGTTTGACAACATCAAAAGGGTTCATAAGCGCATCACTTGCAGTTGTACCAGCAATACCAGCACCACTTGCAATGTAAGGGTGGTTTTCATCGGTGACAATCTTTTGGGTTTTGGGCGAATTGGTTAGATGATTAACGAGGAATGTTTTGGTAGCTTCAAACACTGAAAAATAAACCGCATGAGCGGGACCGGCTCCTAGCACCACCGAACTTACACCTCTCCATAACGCATATGCTCCTTCACTTGAAGAGATCTTGGAGATTGATGATATCACCGACTTACTCACCATGGTGGCGGACTTTCCCTGAGAAGCACCGGTGGTGAACATTTGCATTCTGGTCTTGATAGAGTCGATGGGAAACATAACTGTATGCTCCATGATACCAGCCAATGCACCAGCAGAAAGATGGGCGGCTAACGAAGCGTCATCGGGCAACGCTTCATAGTCGACTTCAATGGCATCAGTGCCGGGGATAAACGAAACTGGTTGGGCCATGTTGTTTAATATCTATTTGGTCTTTGGTGGGGTAAGAGTTGGAGATAGCAGTAATCACAGAGAAGATGGTTCAAAGGATGGGAATTGGTCATATATGGTTCAACGAATTGATAGATGCAATAGATAAGATGCTTATCAGTAGGTAGCCGTGGTGGTGATTAAGGCTGGGGGGGTCGTTGATTAAAGATGAGGAGCAAGGGAAAACGTTGATGAAAAAAAAAAAATGAAACTCGGAGGAAAAAAAAAAAATCAACGAGAACTGGTAGTGAACAATACCCTTTGTGTAGGACTGGGTGTCTGGTTGCGACTCGTCAAAAACAGGGAAAAAATCGAAACCTTGTGTTGTAAGTGTTTCAGAGTTGAGCAAAAAGTGTTTAAAAAAGAAAGGTGTGCAAAAAAGGTGAGTCGTTATTCAGTTGGGTGAGTCGTGTGAAATGAAGTCCATTATCGACATACGGATAACTCAACTACAGCGAATGAGAATGATGCGAACAGCCTACATGAGTCAGACAGCACTGCACAAACCCATTGAAACTCAAGGTAAAGAGAGGAGCCGGCCTCGTCTCTCCACCAATTTTCACTGATTTTTCACTACTGTTGAATGTTGAACTATAAATTGGTATACATTAGTCAGATTTCGAGATGTAGAAGGCCCAGGCCCAAAGCGTTATCGTAGTTAGGGCCCGTCAATCCCATCGGTTGATGAACGAGGCCAAGGTCCGAAAACCGGCTTTTATTTTTCTCTACTGGCGGGCGCCGTCCGATGAATCCGCGCAAAAATAATTATTCCTAAAAAGGACGACACATCCCGTCTTGTGCCTCGAACGGAATACCCTTTGAAAGAATGGCACGGGCCACGACTAATGCAGAGGTGATGACACATATATTATGGCGTGTTCACTAACTGGGTCAGATTTTACGATTTGCACTAGTGTTAATGTGACTGGTGGAGAAAAGATGAGATAGATCATATCTCACAGATACGGAGTTTTTAGTCTGAGAGACTCACTTTGTACTTGTTAATTTTGTGGCACCAGTTAAAAATATTACCTGATTTATTTTCTGTCCAGGATCCTCCAGACCCAGACATATATTTTCATCACTGTAAGTTGAATCGAATCCGAATTTTTGCATCCATCCGTATTGCGAAGCACTTGCCAAATTTGATGTCTTCGTTTTGCAGCTAGCAGTCAATGCGCAAGTGATGGAGATCATCAAATTGCAATCAACAACCTCCAAGGCGTTATTCCCATTCAGCCGTAGCCAAGGCAAAATATTTACAACAAGCTGCTTTGGTCTTCCCAGCTTCATAACCAGCACATATGGAGCTTAATTGGTATCCAGGCGGTCGTGGCCCGTGGTGACGTGCACCACTTTTTTCTTGTGGGTTTTGTCTCTATACTCCCGAGCAAACATATCCCAGGCACAGGATATTATTCACCTTGTACAACTCTATTTCTGTATCGGTCCGTCTGTCTGACTTTAAATTCATAGCAAACCGAAACTTGACGCAATCGGCGGCTTTATTGTGTCTCATTATTATCTTCCTCTGCATCATCAGGAAATCAAGCCATGAATTTTTTTCTGAATCGGAAGCACGGAATTCCACTTGCATTGACGTTCTGTTTGTTGACTTGGTTGTGTAAGTCAACCATTAATATAAATGGGATCTTGAATCATCTCAGTTGAGAATTCCCTTCTCTTCTGTGTCTTGCCCTGTGCTATCATTAAGAGTTAACTCGACAATTTAACTTCTAGTCGCCTCGATTTCGGGTACCAGCAACCATCACCAAAACCCTGATATTTCCCTGATCTAACTCACTTCCCTCTTACTCAAACCCACCTTCCTTTCCCGTTTTTATTTTCAATTCCATCCCCTGACTATGTTTGCATCCAGTTTTCAATGAAGGATCAAAAAAAGGTTCTGACGTTTCGTAAATGGGCTGATTATGTCTCTATCCTTCCCGAGGAAATAAGTAAAATTTCTCAGAATTATACCCTCGACGAAGTCAATGGCGTCCTCTATGAATCATTTCTCAATTCTGCCAGGTCGAAGCATGTTCATGCACCTTCTTTTGCTCGGTCACTGTACGGGATCCCCATAAGAGAACTCGGAAAAGGGAATTTTGGAACCGTTCACTTGTGGTTCCATGGGGGGGATAACAGACACTTTGCTGTCAAAAGCATACGATTGAAGTCCAATAAAACCATCAAGAACGATTGCTACCAGGTATTTAAGGAGCTCTATATCTCCAACTCTCTAGTTCATGTTGCCGTCGTCAAAGTGGTGGATATTTTGGTGGGTCCTGAAAACGACGAGTTGCTACTTGTCCAAGACTATGTCGACGGTTTGATTCTTAAGGATGCCATTCACCTTGATCCCCTTTTTTGCTTGCCTAAATTCTGTGACTACATATTTAAACAGATTCTTTTGGTGGTCAAGTATTTACATCAGCACGAAATATGTCACAATGACTTGAAACCAAGCAACATTATTGTGGAACAAGAAACCCACGAAATCAAAATCGTGGATTTTGGCCTCTCGTGCTTTCTAGATGAAGACCACATTGCATCGTCTGCCTCTGCCATCTTACGAACAGGTACCTCTCGGTACCTTCCCCCTGAACTGCATGATTCTGAATTCAACCGATTCGAAAATGACCCCACCCTCTTCCGCATTCTAGTATCTAAAGAGATCTGGACTTTGGGAATTATTTATTATGACATCATTTCGAGAGGAGACCATTTATGGGAAATTGCCCATGAGTCTGATGCAGAATTTTTGCGGTACAAGACACAGATGTATATCCATGAGTTTCACTCCCTAATGGAGACATTCAGGGCCATCGAAGGGGGCTCTAATGAGCATTTGGATGTTTCTCGAAAGAAGATTTTTTATGGCATGATTCATCTACACAACAACAGAAGGGTATCCATTGACTATATTCTCGATAGTGCGTGGGCGTCCCAAATCCCCTCGGAATACCATCCCACTGACTCGGATCATGAAATCGCTCATTTATGGTTTAGTAATCCAAATCCAACCTCAACATGGTGGATAACATAACCTGTCACGTATTTAACAATTTTTTTCGCAACCGTTGTAGTAGTTGAGAGTCAGCAATTCGAGGTGCGTAAACCAATTACCCGAAAGTGTCTTCTGTAAGAGGCTGCAACAAACTGACGGATAAAGGTCTATTCGGTATAGAGCATGTCTTAACGATGAAGGCCCCTATTCGTTATGAGTTTTCCTCCCGATCACTTCTCACTAGAAGAAAGAATCGTTTTGAGCTGTGAATACTATCTCGTTATGGTACTTAACTACATCTAATATGGGTGCAACGCTCTCGATCATTTTCTGCTTCAGGTTGACCGGACTTGTGTCAATCAAAATGTCTTTATTATGTAGGCCTATAACCACACTCCACAAATAGAAAAAACAAGAGTCTTCAAGGTTGAATGTCTAGCAACTTTCAGGTCTCTTGTCCCAACTGCAAAAGCTTATGTTGCCTGCCCTTGAGGTGCATGTTTGCAGCAGCGCTATCTTTCATCCCAAAACTTCCTTAATAATTCACCAGCAGCTCTGTAAATCTTCAAGTCCTCGTCGGTTAAAACGGGGAACTTCCTGCCAGTTATTGCATTCGCATCTTTCACCCTTCCTAGTTTGGTCAAGGTGTTTAAATATTCTAAAGCATCATCGGCTCCAATAGTGTGATAAGCACGTGTAATCCCTTTCGCCTCCTCCCTGTCTTTGATCCACTTATACTGTTGTTCTCTATTGGGAAGGTTGATCCTTCCACTCAAGTACCTTGCCACCAAAACAGCTTGATACTCGAACACTCTGAAAGACACTCCATCTATAGGTACCCCCACAAGACTGATCAACGGTTCATGCACAAGAAAGGTGTGCTGAAAAAGGCTGGGAATGACAATTCCCCGTTTGGTCACTTCCACTTCATCTTGCTCGAAAAGTCTATTCAAAAAAGGAAATGAGAATTGGTACCCAGTTCCATATATGATGTAATCGGGGTTATGAAGCTCGGTATCGTCCTCAAAAATGACCTTGAAGTCATGCTCGTTCTCGAAGCGATACTCCTTGATGATTGGTTTGTAAACCAAGTTCTTTTTACTCGATAACTTGGAGTTCGTGTCGTTTCGGATTGACTGATACACTTCCGTAGCCGTGTCGGCTATGAATTTAGTAAGATCAGCCCCTGATGCCCTTGATCCAACAACAAGGACGACCTTATCCTTGTAAGGGAGGGGGGATCTATAAAACTTCGAGTGCTGGACCCTGTGAGGAAACTTCTGTTGGACTTCAGCAAGCCCTTTGACATCGGGAATAAACGGTACATGGTAGTGTCCGACGGCTACAACCACGGAATCAAAGACTTCCTGATACCATAAGTCTTGGTCAGCATTGAGCTGCTGCCTCAATGTCAATTTGAACTGATACGGCAAGTCCTTGTGAGGGGCGCTGATTCTCTCGATGTCTTCCACTGTAGTGCCATTAACCACCTCTAGTCTGTCGTCTGGGATATTGCGAGTGATGTAGTTATCGATGTACTTCCGGACTATCAAACCGCCCACGTACTTGGAGTCATCGTCGGAAACTCTCTCAACAGGCCACTCATTTACGTCACTGTACGTCATCATCTTCTCTAAAATATTGGTTTTGATTCCTTTGTACGATGGGGTCTGCTGAAATCTTTCCTGATCGCTTCTTTTAGTGACCAAGAACTTAGGTGTCTTTCCGCCGTTTTGGAACGGGTTTTCCAAAGGCGGGTCGGTTTTCAAATGTGTATAGCCTGGTTTGATAATGTCATTCGATATTGGAGTTGGTTCTTCATCTAAGCACCACACACCACCCAAGTCGGCTCTTCTTTCAAATAGAGTGATTTTTTGAAAGTGGTTCTCTTTCAACAATGCATCTGCGCTAACTGCCCCTGAGGCGCCGCCACCAATGATGGCCACGCTTTGAATCTGATGCGAAGAGAGTCCCACAGGACCCGAAAGGTCCAACACTCCATCACGAAGTAATTTAGAGGGCATTGTTTCTTGTATCGATTCTCAAGGAGGAGGATCTTAGTTATTTTATACTGATCTCATGATTAGTATTAACTGTGGATATCAGGCTCCTGCGCATTTTGCAATTTGGCAGCCACAGTATTTCCCTGCCCTGTCTTGAGATAAACTCCCACAGTAATCATTAATCCGGAAATAGTGAGACACTTTTCCGATGTCCAAAGCCCAGTGTTAAAATAAGTTTTTTATCTAGAATAGAAATAGGGCATATCTGCTTAAACACCCTATTAAGTTAGTTAAGTTAGCCTGTTCTGGGCCAATATCGCAGATTATGAACAAAAGCATGAAAATCTGAAGTTTTGAAAAAAAGTGCTAATTCACCGAGATTAGTCAAGAACCTCTCAGTCAGCTGGAGACCTACCAAGGTCAAGGTCAGAGATCTTTTCGTTAGACAAAGAAGTTCGGGGTTTTCTGGGACTAATTGGTCCTGCGTATTAAGCGATGGCATTACTGATTCAAGTTAGCAGCCACGTGCGCGTAATAAAACTACCCAATTTACAAGAGCATCGGATCATCTGCAAAGTTTCTACAGCTCAGAACATTCTTTTGACAATGTCTACTCAAAAGAAGGTTGATTTGAACGAGCCCTTGGATGCTAATGCCAAGCCCACTCTCGCTAAGTCCAATCTTAAGCCAGAGTACTCTGAAGCTGCTTTAATTCTTCATGGAGACTATTTCAGACAGTTGCAGAGTAAATGCAACAGGCATATACTCTGGCATCCATTGACCGTCTTTGTTTTAGTCGGTGTCCTCTCATCCTTTGCTGCGTATGTTTTGTGGGATTTAATTGAAATTTCTGATAGTGTGGGTGAGTTCTTCTCTATTCTCTCCAGAAACAAGTTCCAACTCACAAAGTTATTTCCATGTTTGATCGTGGTTGTTGGAAGCATTGGGTTGATCAGTTTCATTACCTCTGATGAGTTTAGAATTGTGAGTGATATTCTCCCCAAGGTGTCCAACACTGAGAAGTTATTTGGGTTTGACTTAACCAAATACTCAAAACTCTCATCCATCCAGAAGTCTCGGGAATTGACACCAAAGGAACGCAAATTGTTGTCTAGTGGCTCAGAGAATACCCACCTTATCTTTTACCGTGACTCTCCCATTGCTGTGGTTACCTTGAAACCTTTGCTCGAAAATTCTACCCCCGAAAATTTCTTGGTCAAAATCACTGGCTTGAATGTTAGAAAGGTCTTTTCCAAGGTTGACTTTGACACACTTTTACTCGAATGGGCCATTATTAGAAGTCGTGAACTATTCCAGGAATATATCACTAGCAAGAAGATCAAAAGTGTCGATGGCTGCAAGGTAAATGTTTTAATTGACGCCTACTCTTTCGATAAAGCTTTCACTGCCACCCTTCAGAAGAATTCTTTCGGCGTCATCAACACTAGCTATGCGTTGAACCCATTCTTGGAAGCATCCGTCGAGAGGTTGTTCAAGATTGTCTCCTTGACTGCTTTATACAAGTTCTTTAAAATCTCGAAACAAACCTACGGTATAACCTTATTCACTAAGAACGAAGATAACGATTTGTTGTTGAGAGCAAGCAAGGAAGGTATCCTTGCCGGAAAACCAAAATCGATTGACTCTAAAGTCAGAAAAAGACGGTAGTTGTTGTGTATTAATTTGTAAATAGACATCGCCACATTAATCTAAGAGACCGGTGGTCCTGCGGCTACCCTTTTGTTTTTGAGTTCTGTAAACGATATAGCAAAACCACGATACTAGAACAAGTAAGAGGGCATAGATGACTATTTTGACAAGCAAGACGACTTTCTGCCACAATCTCACGTAGAGGCGAGCATCCGGATCGCCATACTTTTGCTGCCTGAGCCGTCTTTCTCTTTCCTTAATTCTCTTCTCCGAATTCTTGAGCCTCTTCAATGATTTTCTCTTTGAAGCTGAGCTCTTTTTTTTGAAGGCTCTATTTCTACCTGCCCGTTTTCCATTTCTGACCTCCTCTTGAAACTCAGCTTGCTCTTCCATTATTGAATCTAACTGATCAAGGGACTCAATGAACTTGCCTTCGTTTTCCGGCTGATATAATGCATAAACCTTATTCTCCAATAAATCAACAGCTTGGCTCAAGTCTCCAGTTTCGGCGGTGAACCCAAGGTATTTCAGCCGTGGCAAGTGCACATCTGTCAATGTAACACAGTTGTGCCAATCATCGTCACCTCCCTTATAACTGAAGTCTAATGAGAAGTAGCCATTCTTGATGTAAACAATTCTAGCCTTGGACTTCCCAGTCGATGGATTCATGAGATTTTTGGCAACGCACCCAGCTAGTCTGGAGTCAAACCCATCGGTGTCCTTATTGTACTTGGTGTTACCGTCTCCAAGCATGATATTTACATAAGGAAAGTGGCCCCTGTTGCCATTTTTGTAGGTGTCAATCATAATAGCCAACCCATTAAAAAAATTTTTGGCGCCAAAAACGTCGCCCACTTCAGATGGCTGGTCTAAGAACCAAATAACGAATCCATCTCCAGTCATACGATTCGATGCTTGGGCATGGAGATGAAACGTAACTTCCATCTCGAAGGACTCAGCTTCAATGGGGAACTTATTAAACACGTTTCCTACCTGGTGCTGGTTGTCAGAAGTTAAACGAAGGTAGTCGTGATTTCTAATGATCGTATGTCCTTTCACATCCCAATTTTTTGGTTTGAAAGATCCTGCTTCGAGGTAGGGGACCCTCAACTCTTGTTCTCTGAGCTCTGTCTTATGAAGACTGACAGTATTTTCATCTTTATTTTGCAACAAAGAGTTGATTTCTTCTGGAGAATAAGAATCGCTGGAATTTGTGTACTTCCAGTAGACGCCCACCACAAACAAGAGTAAAAACAAAAACTGGGTGTATCTCGAACGGCCAATAGCTCTCAATGCAGACATTTGGCAGGAGACGTAGTGATGACACCTGGGTACTTGTGATTCTTGCCACGTCAGATCACTTAGTGATGCGAGATCGCATTTAACAATACCTGAGAAGGCAAGGGCCTTATAAATTTTTCATGACTACGGCATCCCAAACTGTTTAACCAAAACCAAATCAAATTTAATAATCATGCTATATACAAAGACCTAAATGCAAATCAAGACGTTTCAAAATCTATCTTCCCTTCACGACTGTTCTAATGGCAGAGAAGAAAGTTTCCTTTTTTTCACCTTTCAACTCACTAAGAAGACGATCATAATACTGGGGGTTCCCCTTTGGCTTCAAAAGCTTATCATCAAGCTTGTAATAGTTTTTATATTTGTCGTTAACCAAGTCTCTTAAAAAGATGTATTGGTTCTTCAAGTCTTTCTCGGAAATTTGATCAATTATCTCCTTGTTTTGAAATCTTTGAAGCTGAACGTCTTTGAAAGAAGCATAGTGAGCGATTCTGTCCTTTGGAAGCGTTTTTAATAGACCAACAATCTTTTCGGCAATTTCGGTATGAGCTTTCGAAGGCATATTTATAAAAGTGAAGATGAATTGGCAGTTAATATGAGACCCACAAAATTATCAACTCACCACGTGATGAACTTCGGTCCGCACGTCACACACCCGTCTTTAACCAAGTCGAAGTTAGTACACCTGTGAAAGAGTCTGAATCACAAAATGAGTGCCAAATCAACCCCTCGTGTTATTTTTGTCCGTCATGGACAAACAGAGTGGTCCAAATCTGGTCAATATACTTCCATCACAGACTTAGACCTAACTGATTTTGGAGTTAAGCAAATGAGAAATACTGGAAAACACTTGATCGGATCCAGTCCATTCCAGATGATCAAGCCTGCTAATCTCAAACATATTTTTACGTCTCCCAGGTTGAGAGCACAGCATACAGTGAAGCTTTTAATCGAAGGTCTTGACGACTACACCAAATCTCAGATTCCTGTTACCGTCGAAGAAGACCTTAGAGAATGGGAGTATGGCGATTATGAGGGACTACTTACGTCGCAAATTATTGAATTGAGAAAGACTAAAGGTTTGGATCAGGATTTGCCTGAAGGTGAGAAGTGGAACATCTGGAGAGACGGATGTGAGAACGGAGAAGTCCACTCTCAAGTCTCTGAGAGATTGGATGAAGTCATTGCCAAAATCCGCAAGCTACATAAGACCGCCCTCGATAATAATGAGCCTTGTGACATCGTGGTGGTTGGCCATGGTCATATTTTGAGATGCTTTGCAGCAAGATGGGTTGGCAAGGAAATCAACGTCAATCCTCAATTTATGTTGGACGCAGGTGGAGTGGGTGTCTTAAGCTATCAGCACCACAACATAAACGAGCCAGCTTTATTTTTGGCTGGTGCTTTCACCGTCCCTGTAGAAGAGCAAGGTGAAGATTTATAGATTGGTGTACGGGTTAAATGAACGATAAAGTGACGCGACCTTGCCACTTGCTCATAAAGATGAACTTACTTGATTTGGGTCCTGATATCATCTCGAGTCTTGCTACTCATTTGTCGGCCAATGAGATATTTACTTTGTCTTTATGCTGTCGTCAACTTTTTGAATACTTAAGCACCAATGACATATACCACTTGCTATTTCTTAAGAAATTTGGGGCCACCAAACCTACCCCTCTTAATTTGAAAGAGTACAATTGGAAGATATTGTTCAATTTAAGAGCCTCTCCAGATCTACAGCTATACACGTGGGGTACCTCGGCTCTTGGACGACTTGGTTACGCTATTAGAGATATCGATCAAGGACATGTGTCTCCAGGGTTAACTAAACTGGTGCATACTCCTACTCAAATCCCCAATTTCTTGAAGTCAATTATCATCGACATTTCTGCTGGGGGATTTAGCTTTCAAATTTTGACCAACACTGGTGAATTATATCGTACCGGAGTTGCATCTTCAGAGCCTTATGTTGCTCCAGGCCCGTACCATAAATCAGACTTTAAGCCTCACCTTTCTTATCATTCATCCACCAATGAAATTACACCCATGCCTTTCATTGAGAACTTGTCTTCTAGAAGGATGATTCGAAGACCACCTCATACCACTCCTGTTGATCCTCAACAACCCCGCCAAATGCCTTCGGTTCCTGCCCCTACAGCAGGACGTAGGGTTACTAACCCGAATCTTACGCGACCTCCAGATCGGCTAGATCTTCCTTCTGAGCTTGTTAAAGGCAAGGGCCAGGTGAACGAAACTAGCTTCATTACAAAAGTTGATCTTCCTGATAACTATTCAGACAACAAACTCGTAAGTGTTTCCAGCGGCCGTCATCATTATATTGCTCTTGATGAGCATGGGAATATCTTCACTTGGGACTCTGGTCTTTCAAGCAAGACTGGGGCTAAATTAAACTTTCCCTCTTTGAACAGTGAGGCAAAGCCTAGAAAAATTTCCGCTGGTTGGAATTTATCAAGCTGTCATATTGGTGGAATCGGTATAATTGTGTGGTATGATCGTGATGCGGTTAGTCAAGAATCATTCGAAGGCGGTGAAATGGACGCAAACGCACGCTACGTAATCGTCCCTGAGTCTCAGAATGTGATTGACTTTGTTGCTCTTTGTGACTTCGTTCTTTTTATCAAAGAAGATGGAAAATTGTATCGGTTCAATCTTCATGTTGAGTCCTACGCTAGCGGTCGCCAAGACTTCAGAATGGTGGATGATCCATTTGAAGTAACTCGTTTCAACGAGTGGTTAGCCATCCATAATAATGAAACCGGTAAAAGTGTTACCTTTACCAAATTGAACGGATGCTATAACCAATTTGCAGCTCTCACTAACGATGGCCATGTCTTATTAGGTGACAAGCGGATTGCTCAATTCATGCCAGATGATGAAGATGACTGCAATCCAATTATTCGAAAAGAATTACAACAAAAATCAATCATCCAAGTTGTTATGGGCGATTATCACTCATTGGCACTTACAGACGATGGCAACTTACTCAGTTGGGGAAGAGAATCCTCGGGTTGTGGATGCTTGGGTTTAGGAAAAAAGGAGACATTTATAGCAAGCAATCCGAATGTCGCAGTCACTGATTTGGGACGCAACAGGGGAATGAAGGTGGATACACCGTCAATGGTTCAGAAACCTACCAATCTGGGTAAGTGGTTGGCAGTTGCTGCTTCAGGATGGCAATCAGCAGGACTATATTTACCCCAATAAGTATACTTTAGCGTGAATATATTAGCATCGTTATCTATATGATTTCGCGATGGCGCTAGTGCGGGTAACACCTACGCTCGGTCATGGTCATAACTTTCGCTATATTTTGTATGCGTCGTTTACAAGAAATAGAAAACAATACTTACTAGATAATCATCTTCGTCAGATAAATCGAGTATTGATTTTAATAAGCAACAAGGTCCAGAATTCTTACTTTATCGATAGCAGACCCTTTAATATCATTCATGACTAGTCCCACACTCAAACAAGACAACATAATGGAACCGGATAATCATTTAAGTCCCTCCCAATCTCTCCATTCTCCACATACGGTAACCACCAGACAAAGAAGATCGTCATCTATCATTCAGCATTTAGAACCAGACAATATGGAAACAAAGGTTGATCAATCTTTGAATCCAAACGTAAATGCTAACTGGGTTAATAATAAAGGAGCTTGGGTGATTCATATTGTGTTAATTTTATTTTTGAAAATCTTCTTTAATTTCATCACTGTTCTAGATAATGATTGGAAATGGACTTTAACGAACTTGACTTACAACATTGGATCTTACATCATGTTCCATCAAGTGAAGGGAACTCCATTTGAATTCAACTCAGGTGCCTACGATAATTTGACTATGTGGGAGCAAATAGATAATGGTGACCAATATACCCCCAACAAAAAATTCTTGATGCTGGTCCCAATTGGTTTATTTCTCGTTAGCACACATTACTCCAACTACAACCTAAATCTATTCATCTTGAACGGTGTCAGTTGCTTATGTGTTGTGATTCCCAAGCTTGCCATCTCCCACAGATTGAGAGTTACCTTATACTGATTCGACATATCGTCTTTAACTGAATATCTCCAAAATAATGATCCTTCATGTCACCTTTTTTTACTCGGCATTATTTAATCTCAATCACTACTATGATTATTGGTTTATACAATGATTATATGTATCAATTTTACGAACTCTGTAATTTAGTCGTTCTCCTGTCGCTTGCATCACGCAGAGAATCTATTTTCATCAACTCCTAGATCACGTGTTTTGTCGATCACGTGTTTGGGTGCATGGGTGTTTTCCTCCAGCCTGTCACTTGACTCTGTTTCCTCTATTGACTCCGCGACTCCATTGCTCATCACGTTTTCTTTGGAATTTAATTAACCTGCACAGAGACTGGGGTAGAGTCTTTAAGCTAATTATTGTTACTACTATACTCTTGCAGTTATATAATAACTGCATCTGTTCTCCTCTTTTTTTTTCAGCCAACTTTTTTTTTCACTAACATAATGCCATACGCTTTATCCGAATCTCACAAACAATTGGTCGAAGGACACTTGAAGGATACTGATCCTGAGGTTGATTCCATCATCAAGGCTGAAATTGACAGACAAAAGCACTCCATTGTTTTGATCGCTTCTGAAAACTTCACCACCACTGCTGTTTTCGATGCTTTGGGTACTCCAATGTGTAACAAGTACTCTGAAGGTTACCCAGGTGCTAGATACTACGGTGGTAATGAACAAATCGACAAAATGGAAATTTTGTGTCAAGAACGTGCTTTAAAGGCTTTCAACGTTACTCCTGATAAGTGGGGTGTTAACGTGCAAACCTTGTCTGGTTCTCCCGCAAACTTGCAAGTCTATCAAGCTTTGATCAAGCCACATGAAAGATTGATGGGTTTGGATTTACCTCACGGTGGTCACTTGTCTCACGGTTACCAAACTGACTCTCGTAAGATTTCTGCTGTTTCTACTTACTTTGAAACCATGCCTTACAGAGTCAACTTGGAGACTGGCTTGATTGACTACGATATGTTGGAAAAGACTGCTGTTTTGTTCAGACCAAAAATTTTGGTTGCTGGTACCTCTGCCTACTGTCGTTTGATTGACTACAAGAGAATGAGAGAAATCGCTGACAAGGTTGGTGCTTACTTGATTGTCGATATGGCCCACATTTCTGGCTTGGTTGCCGCTGGCGTCATTCCATCTCCTTTTGAATATGCTGATGTTGTGACCACCACTACCCACAAGTCTTTGAGAGGTCCAAGAGGTGCTATGATATTCTTCAGAAGAGGTGTGAGATCTATCAACCCCAAGACGGGTCAAGAAATCTTGTACGATTTGGAGAACCCAATTAATTTTTCTGTTTTCCCAGGTCACCAAGGTGGTCCTCACAACCATACCATCGCTGCTTTAGCCACTGCATTGAAGCAAGCTGCCACCCCTGAATTCAGACAATATCAAGAACAAGTTTTGAAAAATGCAAAGGTTTTGGAACATGAATTTCTTGCTAAGGGTTACAAGTTGGTTTCTCACGGTACCGATTCTCACATGGTCTTGGTTTCTTTGAAAGACAAGCAAATCGACGGTGCTAGAGTTGAGACTATCTGTGAGAAGATTAACATTGCCTTGAACAAAAACTCCATCCCAGGAGACAAATCTGCTTTGGTTCCAGGTGGTGTCAGAATTGGTGCTCCCGCTATGTCCACTAGAGGTTTAGGTGAAGAAGATTTCAAAAAAATTGTCTCTTATATTGACCTCGCTGTCAATTACGCCAAGGAAATTCAAGCCAACTTGCCAAAGGATGCCAACAAATTAAAGGACTTTAAGTACAAGGTTTTGAATGGTCATGATGAAAAATTGGAGGCCATCAAGGCCGAAATCAGTGCATGGGCCGGTGAGTTCCCATTGTCCGTTTGAGCATTATAGGCTTTTTTGACTTTAATTCGCACAAAGCTGTATAGCTATCATATATTAATTCATAAATTATAAAAAGGTGAAACCTACCTTGTATGTAAGGATTAGTCAATTAATTTTTCATCTCTAAAAATTTGTTCCAACTTGTCTTGGCTCTTCCAAATTTTTAGGTCTTGTTCTGTTCCCAACCTCTTACCGTTAAAGAAGATAGTTGGAACCCACTTTCTACCAGCAATTTGAGTGAAGGCCTTTTCCAATTCTTCAGCTTCTCTTTGGTCTGGAATTTTGTCAAGTTCGATAATGTGAACCTTGTCTTTAACCTTATACTCGTCCCAAACTCTGTAGGTATAGTGACAGTCCGGGCACCAGGACTTAGAGAGCATCAAATATTTGTGTTCCTTGATGAGAGCATTTGCTTTGTCAAGATATTTTTGGCTAGCCATGTTATATAAAAAAGTGTGGATCTAAAAGTGTCAGATACAAATTTTGATAACTCGCTGATTGTCCCATCACGTGAGTGAACGGATCTTTGTCATGTTTGAACCAGCCACTAAGATTCAACAAACCTTTCAGTGCTCCCAGTTGTCCCGGATTAAATGGAAGCAAGATTGCATCATCAGATTATTCCGCGGGATCTCCTGACGAGTCGTCATTGTCATTTCCTTTTCTGTATAGTTCCCCATAATACCCCAAAGTGCACAAACTAAATCAACTTAATTGAGGTTGTGTTTGAAGTCAATTCAGATACGAGGGGATGCAGATGTACTATATCTTTGGCATGGTCATTTCCGGTGTAAAAGTAGCGGTTTTGAAGCACAACTTTGGGAGAAGATGAAAAGCCATCACCCCACTTTGTATGCAGAGTAAGTGCGGGCACTTTTCCTTTTCGGAGTACACCTTGCCTTACGCAACTGAGAATAAATATCTGGACAAATCTTTACTTTTTGATTCAATAAAGAATATCCTAATCAGTAAATCAATACCACACTATAATGGATAGCAAATTACAAAAAGCACTTGACGATATCGTCGAATCATTCTCCATAGACAAAGAATTTCTTGTTAAAGGAACTGAAAGATTCCTCGAAGCAATGGATGAAGGTTTGAAGCAAGCGGAATCAGCTCGTGAATTCATGCCAATGATTCCAACATTTGTGACCGGGATTCCAAATGGTAAAGAAAAGGGTCTTTTTTTGGCTGCAGACCTTGGGGGTACAAACTTCAGAGTATGCTCTACTCAATTAAATGGGGACCATACTTTCTTCTTGAAGCAATCAAAATTCAAAATTCCTCTGGACTTAATGCAAAACTCAACAGCAGATGAGTTATTCGCTTACTTAGCTAAAAAAGTGGAAGCATTTTTAGATGAACATCATAAGGAATATTCTTCAAATGAAATTTTGAAGTTAGGTTTTACCTTTTCGTTTCCTGTTGATCAGAGTGCTCTTGACAAAGGTAAACTTATTAGATGGACCAAGGGTTTTGATTTGCCAGATTGTGTTGGAAAAGATGTTGTTGGTTTATTACAATCCCATCTTGAGTCTTTAGGTGTTAAAGTCAAGGTTGCAGCATTAGCCAATGATACCGTTGGTACGCTTTTATCTCGCGCTTACTCTAATGATCCATCTAAGACAAAAGCTCACACTATTTTAGGTGCAATCTTTGGAACGGGGACCAATGGTGCCTATTTGGAGAAGCTTGAAAATATTCCAAAATTGAATCTTGCCGTGGTTCCAAAGGGTGCTACAGGGATGGTTATCAACACGGAATGGGGCTCATTTGATAATTCTTTAAAAGTGTTACCAAAAACCAAATATGATCAAATCGTCGATGATGAAACAGCTAACAAAGGCTACCATCTCTTTGAAAAAAGAATCAGTGGAATGTTCATGGGGGAAATTCTTAGAGTCATCTTGATGGATCTTTTTGAACATGGATACATATTCACTGATCTCTACACGGCAAGAGGTGGTTCTTTACCACATAGATTGTCAGAGCCATGGCAGTTGTCGTCTGAGGTTTTATCCTACCTTCAAATCGATGACTCTACTGACTTGAAAATGTCGGAACTTGTCTTAGAAAACCATTTGAGGTTGCCAACCACAAAGGTGGAAAGACTAGTCATTCAAAAGTTGACTCAAGTCATCTCCCACAGAGCTGCTTATTTGTCAGCTATTCCACTTGCTGCAATTGTCAAGCGTGTCAAAGATCAGTACGAGGATGATGACAGGGACTTTGAATTTGGCTGTGATGGTTCAGTTGTGGAATTTTATCCAGGTTTCCAAGCCAAAATCCTTGAGGCGGTTCTGATTATTGACCCATTAAAAGGCACAAATAAAAAGGTCCATTTGAGGATTGCGAAGGATGGTAGTGGTGTAGGCGCTGCTTTATGTGCCAGTGTCGCCTAGTATACACAATACATACAAAAAATACTATAGTCTCAATCAAATAGACAGATTTAGCTTTATGGAACTTTGGTATGACAAAGACTCCTTTGTGGTAATTTATGCGAGAGTTCGAAGATTCCGACTCTACTTGTGTAAAGCGATGGGCTCGCCATACATCGAATTCGTACTGCGATCGATCACTGCTAGATCTTAACCACTGGGAAAAACAGATCGGAGCCAAGCTCCAGAATAAGGTTGATCAAGGAAGCCATTTGGGAGAGGAGTCTATCATCGAATCCATCATTGATCCTAGCATGTTTTTTGTTGTATCTGTTTTCTTCTTTTCAATTATTACGTTTTTCCGAAATTGCTGCGAAATTAAAAATAACAGGAGTTCTTACACTACATTAGCTAGAGAGTACTTGAGTACGGGGAAGATATGCAATTGACACATGCTTCCAGTTGCTTTGATTAGCACCATCAGTTATTACACACGATTCGTAGACCTTACTTCTACCTCTTCATGAAACCTACCAATATGCAAGCATTCACATGCCCTCTAACGTTGATATATTCCAGATCAGGAATTTGATGAGATTGTCATCTCCACAGTACTTCACGGTTCCAGGCTCTCAGGATAATTAATCTTCCGCTAAAAATTTTCTGTATTTAAAAACAAGTATATTCCACGTGTAAATGTTGATGATACTTAGCACAGTATGTGAAATCACTTACAGGCAAAAATTAACCCACTGACTTAACAAACAATTAAAGCAGAGCTCGCAAAATGCCTAACGAGCCTTCATGCTGAAATGGTAAGCTGAGCCCATGTTAAAAGATTTAAGCCCCCACTTTATCTGTTGGCATGGAAATCTAGTACTACAGCAGACGTTTCAAAGAATACAATCAAACGAAATGACTGGGTATCGACTATTTCCTCTTCACACTCATCATCCGAGGTCCTTGATAATCGCTCTCCAGAAGGTGAGTCTTGAACCCTCATCCCGCTAGAGGTACGTCGCGGACATGTTGTCTTTTCCTTCATACGAAAAAATGGATATTAGACACCTCCGGTGAGTCAGTTCGTCGCTCATCAACAATCAGACGAACATAAATGAGATGCTGACTATAGACAAGCAATGAGAAACATTATCTCACTCAGTAGGCAACTGGACGAAAAAGACACTCAGTAGGCAACTGGACGAAAGAGACAAGAATTGGACGAGAGATACAAGAACTGGATCCATCGTGAAGAAAAGACCATACAGAAAAATGCCCACAGTGTAACTCAGGGCCACTGAAAAAGGTTCATTTAGTCACAGCTCTATACATCTCTCGGGAAAGTGATTGAATTCGTATTCTTAGAAAAAAAACCTTAGAACTAACTCACATGAAGCTTGGGAAAGTCGATGTCTTCACGAAGTCATTTGAATGCTGTGAGGTTCATGAGCCATCTAATACTGCATGGGAAACTCGTCTAGAAAACATCATATCGTGAACAAGAAACCTACAGGCATAAGATGCTTACATCCTTAGTGCGGGTATCAAGAATGAATTGCTAGTTGGTTCTTGTGTGGTCCATGAGAGACGGGAGTGTCCCTTCACTTGAAAGACGAAACGTCGCGTCACCGAAGAAGGCATAAATCTTCGACGCCGTCATCAACCACTGGCAACAAGTCGGGCTATTGTGACACACTTCTCTGAGAGCATGTGGTCTATGAAAGCTTCAAAGATTCAGATCCAGATTGGCTACTGGAAGTCTCGGTGAGAGATTGAACTGCCCTGTCAATTCCCTACATTAAATTGAAGTTCTCGTTGTTCCAAAAAAAAAAGGGCATGGTGCTCAGATTATCGAAGACGTCCGTGTCCTAGAAAAGAATATTGATCTTGCCTTGAATTTGTAGAACGTAGAGGTAATGAGCCTATTCAAGACATCAAGCAACACGCAGATATTTAATTGGGTCTCCACGCAATGGGAGTTTATTGATGCCTGTAATATCTAAGCGTTCTAGTGACTCAATGAGTACGATAGTAAAGGAGCTGCCGGATGGAATCAACTGGTTAAGGTAGCTTGCGGATACAGAGGCTGTGACGAGAGAGAACCCATGCTTCTTGAATGGTTGTGAAACTTTTCTGCCTGAAGGCATTAGATTCCAATAAGAACCGAAGCAAAACCACGAGTATGGGAGTTTACAATCGTTCAATCATTACTACTTACTCTTTGTTTACACTAGAGGAGAGTGCAAGTCAGCTACAAGTAGCATCCTAAGATTCTAACTATGTAGATGCTCAATTCGTTATTCTGTACATTCAGTGAACAGATTTACTTTGTACAGCAATGGAAGGAGGCAGCCTGTCGAGTCTAATTACTCAACCGGTCTTTGTAAATATTTTGTCACATAGGTCTTCTATTTCAGGCTCAGAATATTCCCAGACTTTACTGACATTAATTTGTCACTCTAATTTATATGATTTCTGAAACTTGGTTGAGAGTGTACCTGCCTATTTCTTAGGATTTGAATTGCGTAAGACAACCGGATTTACTAATGACCTATCTTAGCATGCTCTTCCAACAAGGCTTTTGTTTTTTGCGTCCATTCTTAATCAAATGCTATCTTTGTATTCTATACCTGGATGTGGAGCTTCAATTGAAAGAAAAGATAATTGGCGTTTTGGTCTTCTTGCAACGCAGACTTCTTTTGCCCGAGGCTATAGTATATATTATTACAGTACCTCAGATGCATTAAGTATATAGAGTTCATATCTCAGTTTCATCCGAAGGGTATTCTGTGAGAGTACTCTATGCAAAGCTATTGCTGGATGACCCCGATGTTGGAGAAGCAAGCAGCGGAATAGAGCATGTTGGTACAAAGCTCTGGTTTCTGTGTACATACCGGTCCCAGAAGGAACTCAAGTGCCTGGTTATTCTTCAGAATGCTGTCTTCTACAATGTGCTTAAGTACCATGTACATTCTAAGAAACCTCACCTTCTCATAGGATCCATCGCTAATTTCGCTAATTGCGCTAATTGTCTTTGCTTCCGTAAAGACCCCGATCTAAAGTTTTCTCTTACCAAAGATTTTATCTACTGATCTTCTCTGCTTCACAGATTGAAGATTTAGAGCTATCGTTCTTGCTTGAGAAGCCACTCATTTCGAACTATATTCGTGGTCTCGTAGTTTGACACGTAAACCTAGCGTTTTCAGTTAGTATTGCCTCTTGAAAAATGGTGTGTTGTGAGCTAATCAAAACTCATTCAATTTTTTTATGTACTATTAAAAGAATTCTGTATTTTTACAGCTGCACAGTTTTATGTTAATGCTTTGGTTTTACACTATTGAAATTTACATATTTCGAGAGTACCTCCTGATTGGAAAAGAACTATTATTAACAAGGTAAGTATAATGAATCATTTCTTCATGCTATAGTGGAGGGTCTGTATAGTATATTTGTTTGAATTACAACTTGAAGTTCTCTCATACTTACTGATGCGTCCGAATTCTTCAGACTTTTCATTACTGTTTATCATCATCAAAGGTTTCACTATCTGGACCTTCAAATATTCAGCCCGATTATGAGGTTCAAAAGTGCTTCACTGTTTAAAGAATCTGTGGCGCTTGTACTCTACATGAATTTTATTTAGCATTTGTAATCAAATTAGGAAAGAAAATAACAACAGTTTCATTCGATCCTTCATTGGCAGACTAAACCTTGTCAGGGGTAGACTTATAAGGTTTGGAAAGCTAGCTCCACTATAATCGTATCTGAGTGTATCTTTTTGCAGTTGAGCATGCTCATTCTATTTGTTTTCAGATATAAATCAATATTTCTGCAAAATACGAAAAAATCAGCAATTTGCTTTTGAAGTCACTTGCTTTAAGGAGTAGAATGTACGGGGAGCTGTATTCTGATTATTCATCTATTGTCATATATTAATCAAGTGTCGATGCAGCATGATAGATTTCTGAACTAATTGATCCAATATAGGCTCTGTCACCAAATCCACCAACCATGTAAACTTCGCTAACTACAAACTTAGTCCAGTGGGACTTATGGGGGGAAATACCATTAGTTGGGAGCCACCACTTCGCATCGGGGTGTCTTTTAAGAAAACAGGCTTCCAATTTAATTAGGTCAATTGGATTATCGAAATGGACTTCTTCCAAATGACCCTCGAGATTCAATCTCGGAGACCCAGCAGGTGAACTTTTGATTCCACCAGGATAAGTAGAGTCGACTTTCTCATCAACAGGATGATCTCCTACACGGATGGTAAAAGTGTATGGAGATCCTTTTTCGATATTTTGGAAGGTGGAGCCAATATTCACCACAAGCCAGTAAGGGTCACCATCACCATCACAATCTGCATAATACTCCATTGATGAGACTGGAATCTGTTGGGACCCAGCCAGTTTGAAAGTATTAACATTGACTAATGATTCACGCATCACAAGGGTACGGGCAACCTGTGCTGCCTCCTCAACTGAGGGGGCGCTCTGAGGGTTTAGAGCATCTTCCTGTTTGATAATGCCTTGGAACGATAAGGCATTGACCAGGGAAAGTCCAAGGACAATAGCTTGCAAAGTGCCAAGTCTCATTAAGGAATTAACTTGAAGTTGTTAGGGCGCGAAAAAAAGCCGAGCTCGGTATTATGGTTGCCAAAACATCAAAAACTTACATAAAGCTTACATAAAACTGTGCAAACTATTTATTAGGTTCATGAAAACTCAGTTGAAAGCTTATCACCTGCCCAAAACCGGAAACCAAGACCGTAGCCCCAGCTATCATTAATGTATCTTCTGGGCTGATTCTCACCTAATTTGTATAGATCCCGTAATTCTTCTTTGGAAAGTTGTGGAAGATGAATAATTGATCTAATTCTCTCCAAATTGGACGATCTTGGAAGCACAACTCTTCCTTCTAAGATATGGTAAGCATGAAGGATTTCATTGGGAGAACATCCGTGTTTTTTAGCAAGTTCTTGGACGAACGGATCTTTCACAACAGGAGCCCCAAGGTTCCCTACTGGACTGTAGGCCTCAACAATGATATCGTGTTCTTTGCAAAAGTCAACTAAATCTTGTTGGGGCAAGTGAGGATGATACTCGATTTGATTCACAACCGGTACATATTTCTTTACCCTAGGAAGTAACTTTCTGAGTCTTGGAATCGAGTAGTTAGAGACACCCACCGATCTCACTTTGGAGGTCTTCTCCTTGAGAGCTTCAATCGAGTTGTAAACCTCGATGAACTTTGTTCCTGTCGCAGGATCATCATCATAGTAAATATCTCCATCCTTCGTACGTGGTTCAGTAGGTTGTCCATTCTCATCACCATGTGTGAGTACAGGCCAGTGTTGAAGAAGAAGATCCACGTATTCAATCCCAAGATTAGTCAATGAAGTATCCAAGGACTTTTCAGGACTATGCCAGAACGAGTGCCACACCTTAGTGGTAATGAACAAATCTTCCCTTTTAACAACCCCCTCTTCGAAGAGCTTTTTTAAACCTTTTCCAATGGCCTTTTCTGTGCCATAATACCATGCGGTGTCAATATGGCGATAGCCTGCTTTAACAGCGGTATAAACTTGGTCAGCCACACCATCGTAATCATCATTGGAGGGTACAGTTCCGAGACCAAGAGCAGGAATCTTGTGGCCATCGTTCAATGGAAAGTAAATACTGGTTGCCAAACGATCTGTAGTAGGCATGCTATTGTGGTATTCTTGATTGTCGAACTTATAGGTATATGTAAGTTTTTTTATAGTCAAGTCCTGCTTCCGTTGCCCGCAAACTTGCCGCACTAAACTTATGTATACATGCGCACGATTACTAATCCAATGCTTATATTGCTGGTATTCGTGCTCTAAATCTCAATATCCCCAACCACGTCATTATCCTCTTCATTGCTAATAATTGCATCTTCATCATCATAGCCTTCATCATACATATCCTCGTCAATGTCCTCGATCACTTCATCATCAGTTTCCGGATTCTTTATGATGCCGATAGCATTATCTCTTTGACGGCGATTTGCACTAAAAGAACCTCTTCCCTTGCTAACCATGGAGTAATGAAGTTTATTGATAGCATTCAAGTAGATGAAGGTAACCCGTTTCTTCTTCTTGTTGTAAATAAACCAATAGTTTGACCATAAAGTCTGATATGGGTAGTTCAAATCCTCAATGATCGATTGATCTGATGGTTGGAACTCGTAAATTTGACATCCATTGAACGGGTTATTCAATTGAAAATCCTTGGTAATCGGAGAAGCGGACGTAGGCTTCGGAGTTCTGCCCTGAGAGAAACTATTGTGCCGCGAGCCTGAAGCAGTTGACTTTGGCGGTATAAGGTCCATATAGACATTGATGGTATCCCATATCCAATTAAGTAAGTCCTGCTTTTTTCCCAATGAAACCATGATGTTGTTGAATTTATTGATGAAGTCTTCCGGTGAATGCAACTTGTGAAAATTTTCTTCGGTGGGTTGCAAATTTGAAAAATCATGGTCAGGATAGGTGGTATTCAAGATTGAGATGAGATATGAGAATGTTTTCTTCGTGGTGACGTTTTGTAAAGGTCCAAATGGGGATTCATCTATAGCACCCTCAAATGAAGTTTCAGCGTCTCCCTTGTAAAAGCCAGAATTGTCATTCACTGAGGATGACATCGATTCCCTCCTAGAAGAGTCCCCTTCTTCTTTTCCCAAGGGTAACTGCTGAGGACTTTGACGCGGGCTAGGCTGTTGTTGAGGATGTGATTGAGAAATACCATTCATATGAGATGGAGGTGATGCACTGCTTCCTAGAATTGAATTTATAGACTGCTGGCGGTCTCTTCCAATCGATTGAGATAAGTGGTTATCCTTGACTATCTGATTTAGATGCTTATCAATTGCCTTGAATAATTTTCGATCAGACGCGATTGGCTTGGTAGTAAATAAGTCACAGCCACCTCTGATGACAAGGTTATTATCTTGTGAGTGGAAGTTTAGTTCCTGATTGACCAACTCTATGTCAACTTCGTCAATGAACTAGCTTGTTAGTATATATTATCATTTTCATAATGCTGACTCGGGGCGCGAGATAAGATATGATATAAAGTCACATTATAGACTTCTGTTCCAAGAAACATACCTTCATGTGATGTTTGGAATGCTCAGATTAGTTTTCAAAAGATGATAAGCGACGATGGAACCTTAACTCGTATTATCATGAACTAAGAGACCAGGGTATATTCGATTAATTTTGTGGTGATATCCCGCCGAATAGTGAGAGACCATGTGCACGACACGACCCACGAGGCTCTTTATGCAAATATAGAGATAGCAAACCGCGTCAGTTGATCCCTGACTCGGAGATTGTGAAGGGCACACTTGCGGCCTGGTGAAAATTGACACACGAGTAAGGGTCACAGACAACTTTTGCAAACCTCTCAATTTTCCAAGTTGATATCAGAGATTCAAAATTATCCCGAAAAGCAACATGAGATGCTTTAGAAGAGCGAATCTGTTGATCTTTTCCAGAACTAGGCCCTGCTAGCAATTCATTGTAAGTTAAACCTGACTCGGCGTCCACTGTTTGAACTTCCTCAATGTACTCTTGTTTGTTTTTCAACTGGGGCTTATATCTCTTCAGTAGTAAAATTCTATAATTGATATGCTTCGCCCAAGCGATACCAAGTGTTGGGACGATTCTTTTGGTTTTGTAACGGTTGAAAACCTTTTGAATCAACTTTTTCCGACTCTCGTACATTTCTAAGGCTTTGTGATGTTGCCTCGAGTTGTGATTCCTCGGATCTTCGTCAGAGCTAAGTCTCTTCCTTTTGTTAGAGTTAAATGAATTCAATAAGGTCACCTCGTCATCATCAAGATTTTGAATTGTGCCATCTGTAAATTCTTTTTGATACGCATTGATAGTTACATTGTCCCAACCTGAGAATTGTCCAAGTTGAAAGTTATAGTTGAGAGGATCATCAATACCGTCAAGGTAGCTCGAAAGCCCATGTTCATTACCCGGTTGGTCGGAGACTTGATTGGTAAGAATCACAGCAATATTGTGCTTAAGAGCTAGCTCAGCCAAAAGCTTATAAAGCTTCGTTAAATAGCTGCTTTTGGCTGTTCTTGCTTGATATTTTGCATCTGACTTAAAAAATTTAAGATATTGCTTGTCATGATTTCTTTTCATATCTAGCAAAAGGTCTTTATTGTGCTGACCTGCTGACTCAAACTGTTCATGTAACTTCTTCACAAAAATTTTATCTTCGTCTATAGACTCACTTCTGATGTGATGCCCTATACTATCAATTAGTAGACAGCTGAATTCTCCTTGTTCTTGATCTAGTCTCACCGGTAGCTGAGTAAAGATAATGTGGTTCTGAGTTTCCAAATCATCACAATAAAAGTAATCAATATTGTCCATCAGCACAGAGTGCCCTAATTTTTCTTGATGATTAATCATGCTTTGGAGCCGACGAGTTTCCAATCCTGACTCTGTAGCGACGTAAATACATTTCTTTCGTTTAGAAGCGCTAAGTTGTGCTTGAATTGCAAGATGGATCAAGAATTGGGACTTACCACATCCGCTTGCTCCCGTTATCTCAGTAACTTGTCCCAAGGGAACCCCACCCTTCATAAGGCTGTCTAACAGTGCTATTCCAGTTGGAATGAAGTGAGTTTTATTAAAATTGATTTCCATGGGATCACTTTCCAAGGATTCTCTAATATGACCAAGGTACTCGGTGATTTCGTTGAGTGATCTTCCTGTTCGCCTCGAAATTTCAAGGAGATTAGAACTGGAGCTAGCAATAAGTAGGTCAGCAACTGTGATTCCACAAATTTCTAGTCTGGCGGTTAGAGCCCCAAACTCCAGTTCCAAGTTAATCAGATCGTCTCCAATCTGTCCGAACACATCCATTATCTGGCATTTCTGGAAAGCTCGAAAGAAGTATACGCGTTGTCACAAAATTTTCTCACGATTTCATGTCTTACAATACTATACTTGAGTTATGACTATCACTGATTTCAACATATAACACCTAAATATTTAGTGAGCACCAGAGATGAAAAACCACTTGTCAATGGACTTGTCAATTGGAGCAGCTGGAAGTGGGCTGGCAGCTGGAATATCAACAGCCTCGGAGAAAGTAGCAGAAGAGGAAACAGTTGTGTTGGTCAAATCAATTCCCTTAGAGTCAGCAGAGGTACCAGAAATCAACTTCTCCCAAGCTTCGTTTGTTTCAGTAATGACTTCTTCGGCGTACTTCTTGTTCTTACATTCACCAGAGAAAGCGAATTGGTTTTCTGGCTTTCCATCTGGGATTTTGTAGATTCTGAACCATTCGTTGGTAGCTCTCAATAAACCTGGCAAGTGGGTTTCGACATCTTCAATATCGTGCAACTTAGGAGCCAATGGGTCGTTGACGTCAATGACAATAACCTTCCAGTCAGTCTCACCTTCATCTAACAAAGCCATAACACCCAAAACCTTAACTTGCTTAACCTGACCAACAGTAGCAACTAGTTCACCGATTTCACAAACATCCAATGGATCGTTGTCACCCTTAGCCTTGGTTTCTGGGTGAGCAACGTTAGGGTCTTCCCAAGTCTGAGGGAAAGCACCGTAGTTGTGGATGTAACCGTGGTGAGGGAAACAGTTACGGACAAATCTCAACTTACCCTTCTTGGTGTCCTGGATGATTGGGTTCAACTTTTGTTCTTTAGAGATTTCCATCTTTGCGTTAGTCCATCTTGGGACTTCGACAACCATGTTTAAGATAGTCTTTTCCTTGTTGGCGTACAAAGGAATATCATGGAAAGGGGAAACTGGCTTACCATCTTTCTCGATGTAGACCTTGTATTCCAAAGTGTTGGCAGCACCGACTTCACGGGTGGTGTAAGACATGATAACTAATTTAGTGAAACTTAGTAAGAAGCACGTTCGTTCGAATTTATTTGACGGGGATCCAACTTTTCAACTGGGGCGAGTCGTGCGACATACCGGAACATTCTTGTTGGACGACAACCAAGTCACGTGATACAACGTAATCTGTTCAACGCCAAGGTGCACCCGCTAGCCGCGAAATTAGCACCTTTGGTGCAAAATCTTGTGATAAATGTAATGATTGAAATCCGAAGATTCGTCTCCGATGACGTTCATTTCCGATTTCACCTGAAGAAACAAACCCCTTTTCAATTCTCTTTGCCATACGCAAATCTCCGGACACTTCGGTATTGCTTGAAGTCTCTTGAGCATTGATATCATCATCCTGGAATCTCGCAGAGTGATATTCCTCCAGCCTCTCTTGTATTGTAATAAAAATACTCCCTGTAATGAGGCGTTGGATATGTTTTGACGGAGGACATAAGATGAGAAGATGCTTATACCGTAGACATCAGAGTCCACGAATCCGAGTATGCGGCAAGAAGGAGCTTTTTTTGCGATGCCTTCTACGAAACGTCGAGTGAGATGGTCGGGGTTACCCTTTCCAGTAACAACCAAATACCTCCCCATATTTCGGCTCTTTAAAAAGTTGCAAAGGGACCTGAAGACAGCCTCTTTTTCGATAATGATCATTTGCTCGGGGGTCAGCGCATGGCACATAATGATATTTGCGGGGTCTGCGAAATAGGGAATAAGGATAGGGTTCAGAAAGTGTTCAAGGATGTACTCTTTCTTATCAGTCACGCATTCTCCTTCTTTGACAGTGAAGTGGATATTTCCAAACATCAATCCCTTTTGTGATGGGAAAACCCCCATATCACACTCTTTATGGATCCCCAAGGAGGTGGAAATCAAGTCAACGATTGAATTGGAGTAAACTTGGTGTTTAAAAAGTTCGACGTTATGATAGAAGATATCCCGAGTGGACGTGATCTTGCTCATCTTCAAGTTGACCACCAACTGTGATAAAACGTTAACAATGGCTGTGAATTTGCGGCAACAAGAGGGCGAAGCACTGAACTGGCGAATGGTTCTATCTTTCGGGTTTGAGCCGTGGTTCAGGCAAGGAGAGTAATTGGAAAGTACTAAAATTATATCGCCTGTGAATCTGTCCTCAACAGACTCGCAAATGTAGCTCCACAACTCTTGAAGGCGGTCACAGGGACTTAGGCTATGGTGGCGTTAGACTTCAGTTTGACTAAAAATTTATTGATGTAATTACTCAAAGACACTTTGCAAGTTTTTTTTTAAGTGAACATTTCTAACTCCTTCAAGTGCATGGCCATCAGAACTGAGGCGTAACCGGTGTTTCATTTGCTATCACTCTAAAGGCTTAGACTATGGAGTAGGTTCACGATGCGTGATGTCTATAGAGTGCGCGGCTAAAAAATAATATAGCGATCAAGCCAAGCCATTTTCCCTTTATTTAATCATCAACTTTTTAATAAAGCATTTATACAGGGTGATCTTCATTCCAAATCACCATTAATGTTGATATCAACTTTTACCGATCAAGTGAACAATGCAGAGGGGCATTCCGTTGGAGCCCGAAATGATGTATATTCTGCCGGCAACGTGTTAAAGTACATCACAGAAAGAGGGTGGGACAATGACAGTACGTGGTCAACTGCTGGAGGTGCCAGATGGGCATTTTTCGCCATCTTCATCGTCTTGATCATTCTTGTTTTCATTGCAACTCTCAGAGTGAATAAGAAAAGAACTCAAAGAGGTGCTGCACCAATTTATGGAACCAGATGGATGACGCCACCATCATATATTCAATCTCAAAGTCAGTACAACCAACCAAGTGGAAGACACCATGATGACCCCAGTTCCTACGTGCCAACGTACACCGCTACTGCAAACGAGTATGATATGGGATACTACGATAATCAAGGAGTATTTCACCCTAACCCGAATGCCAAGTCTTCAACGGGACCACAAATTCCCGATAATGCTCACCATAGAACACATAGCAGTGTTGGAAATGCGGGTCCAGTGGAGCTGCTTCCTGCGGATGGTATCCATAATGATGCCGTAATCGATGAACATCATACTAGAGACAATGACTTCGATGATCTTTATCGTCCGCCAGCAAGAGCACCTCCGGGATTTCTGCGTTCAGTCACGCAAGATATGCCGGGCGCTTTTGAACGACCGGAAGGACCACCTCCAGGAATGACTGAAGGTTCGAGTCAACTGGATACTTCTATCAGTCCAGGATTTGACAAGAAAAAGTGATGAATATATGCAACCAACCAGTTCACCAGAAAATAGTACCAAAATATCTAAGATGGAATTCAACACGGCAGGCAAAAGAGCATTTCAACCACACGACTTATGATTACCGAAAAGCACCCTAAAGAAAGACTCGGCCGCATGGAGCTGAAAGGAGGAAAGGAGAAAGAGAGAAATGTTACGAGAAAAGCGAGCAATTCTAACGCCCGACGCACTAGTCGTGTTAAAACAGCGTTAGAGCTTACCAAATTTGAAGCAGCCATTCATTTTAATAAAAAAACGCATATTGACGTTATAGTGTATCTTTTCCTTGATTGTTCCTAGGAAACATTTGTAAGAATGCTGGTTCACACACGCAAGCCGTAAATGTGGAGATAATAGTAGGACCAAAGGAAGCGTGATTCAGCCATCTCATCATGAAGCAAAGGGCCTTTTTCCCCTGGCAATTAACCGTCACATTTAAAGAGCAAAGACAGTGCGACACGCTCGTAACCCCAACGTTGCCATCCTCGGAAGTGGACTGCGCACCAGCGCATTACTCCGGAATTCAGGTGCATATAGAGCTTTGGCGTCAAGGCAACGAGGCCGATAGAAGGTAAAGCTACATGAAACTATAGCCTAGACGATTTAACCTTGAAACATACAAGCTCGTTTGAACATATCTGTTGAGATGGTGAATATCTTATCGTCCATGAAACTAATAATCGCTTTGTAATACAAGCGAATTAGAAATACTATTTTTCAATAAATGCCTGTCGTTTAGAATTATAATGTTTTAAGATTGCCAGACTATTTCACATTCTAAAAAATTTACAAGCATCATCTGGCAGCTTATTAATCTCAGCCCCTCTTACAATAGCAGCATTGAGACCTCGGGCTCATAAAGCTTTTCAGTAGAAGAAAAACTACTCCGGGCACATGGTTCAAAACTGGACCCCTTTATATAAAGTTTTTTCTATGGTCCCCTCCAAGGCTCAGCCGCGTGTTTAGAGTACATCACCATTTCCGGAAATGAGAAACTTCCGGGGGAGTCAGCTACCAGCCACCCAGCTAATTTCAGGTGGAGGTGCCTATTGTGACATAGTTTTGTTTATCCTGAAATCAATTGCCGGCGAGGTCATTCAAGCAAACATGTGAATCGCCAATATTGTTCTATATGTTAACTTAGTGGCGTTTCGGGTTTTATGCATTCAGGGCAATTAAATCTGGTGGTCGAGTCACAACAACATCCAAGTTACAAGACGCCCACTGACATAACCTAATTTCAGGTGGCCTCGGAGCTCATATAAAAATAATTAAGTAGTATATAAATGGTTCCCTGATCTCCTGCTAAACATTAAAGGTCTTTTACTTGAGTCAAAATCGTGTACCTCACTTGAGTAGCTACATATATCCTTTCAATTGCTAGTTGTTACCTGCATCAAACTATTATTTTTGTCGGTCGCTCAGCTGCAGAATTTTCTTAAACTTAGCAATTTGGTTGTGAAATTCGCATTGATTATTTTCGCTTATTGTTTGCTTAAGTTGTCATTTGTTTATAAACATCATCCCTTGCCAATTTTTTTTGACAGTTCATCCTTTTTTTTTTAAGTAACACTTGACCTAATCTTGTTGAACGCTTTATTGCTTTTATAAGCTTCCTATCAACCGACATAGACAAGAAAAAATGGCTGACAGTTCAGTTTCACAGCTTGTCGTTGTGTTGATTCCTAATGCAGTGATTGCTGGAGTCTTCTTTACACTTTTCCTTGTGATGAGAAAGAAGCAAAAGAAAGTTTACGAACCTCGTTATGTAAATGACTCACTCACTCAAGACTTGAAGCCCGACGAAGTTCCAAACGGACCCACTGGTTGGCTCACTCATATCTTAAACAAGCCTCAAAGTTTCCTTGTGCAACATGCTGGCCCTGACGGCTACTTTTTTCTTAGATTCTTGTTTGAATTTACCATTGTTTGTCTTTTAGGGTGTCTTATTTGCTGGCCAATCTTATTTCCTCTCAATGCTACCAATTCCAACGGTTTGCAAGGTTTAAATATCTTGACATTTGCTAATGTGAAGAATAAGTGGAGATACTTCGGCCATGTTTTTGTTTCCTGGGTTTACTTTGGTGCCGTTATATTCCTTATCTATCGTGAATTGGTTTATTACACTACTTTTAAGCATGCTTTGCAAACTACTCCTTTCTACGACTCTTTGTTGTCTTCTAGAGTTTTGTTGTTGACTGAAGTTCCTTCCAAGGTTTTAGAGGAAGCTGAATTGAGAACTTACTTTCCAACTGCCACAAACTTGTGGTATGCTCGTGATTACAAGGAATTGGAGAAGAAGGTCAAGGAAAGAACTAAACTATCCAAGAAGTATGAGGGTGCTCTCAACAAGGTTATCAATAAATCTGTCAAATTGAGAAACAAGTGTCTTAAAAAGAATAAACCAGTTCCCGAACCAGCTGATGATTTGAACAAATACTTAAAAGACGGTAAGAAGAGACCTACTCATAAATTGAAGTTCTTGATTGGAAAGAAGGTTGACACCTTGGATTACGGTGCTGAACATTTGGGAGAATTGAACACTGAAATTAAGAAAGCTCAATTAGAACATAATTCTAACACCCAAATCCCCTCTGTTTTCCTTGAATTCCCAACTCAATTGGAATTACAAAAGGCTTTTCAAGCGATTCCTTACAGTCCTGAACTCAAAAAATGTGGTAGATATTCTCAAATTGCTCCTGATGATGTTGTCTGGGAAAACTTAGCTTTGACTCCCACCAAGCGGACCTTGAAAAAGGTGTTGGCTAACACTATTTTGACCCTTACTGTTATTTTCTGGGCTATTCCTGTCGCCGTTGTTGGTGCTATCTCTAACATTAACGCCGTTATTAAGGTTGCCCCATTTTTGAAGTTCATTAACAAATTGCCTTCCAAGCTTCTTGGCCTTATTACTGGTCTTTTGCCAGTTGTGGCTTTGGCAATCTTGATGAGTTTGGTTCCTCCATTCATTAGGTACATCGGTAAAGTCAGTGGCTGCATTACACATCAACAAATCGAGAAGTACACCCAAAATTGGTACTTTGGTTTCCAAATCATTCACTCCTTCTTGGTTGTTACTTTATGTTCTGCTGCCGCTTCTGCTGTTCCTGATATTGTGAAAAACCCATCTTCCATTATGCACTTGTTTGCTACTAAATTGCCAGCCGCCTCCAACTTCTACCTTTGTTACTTGTGTTACATTGGTCTCACTACTGCTGCTAGTCTTTTGGCTCGTTTGGTGCCATTGATTTTGGCTCAAGTCTTGGGTAGAATTTTGGATAAGACTCCAAGAGCTAAGTGGAACCGTGCTGTAAACATCGGTCAACCGTCCTACGCTATCATCTACTGTCAATTCCAATTGGTTGCTCTTATCGCTATGTGTTACGCCATGATTGCTCCATTGATATTGGGATTCACTTTCCTCACCTTCGTGTTCGTCTTGTTTGCTTACTTGTACGCCTTGATCTACGTGATGATTCCTAACAAAATGGATGGTCGTGGTAGAAGTTATGCTTTGACTTTGTTCCAATTGTTCACTTCGTTATACATGGCCGAAGTTGTACTCGTTGCCATGTTCGTTTTTTCCAAGAATTGGGCCTGTGTTGCTTTGGAAGCTGTTGCCATTGCAGGTACTGCTGGTGCTCATGTGTTTTTCAAGCACAAATTTTTGCCTGTTATCGACGCAGTTCCAATTTCTGCTATCAAGCATGCTGCTGGTGACAGTACCTTCCAGTATCCAATGCATGACCAAGGTTACAAGGAACTCAAGACCGAGGGTGAACACTACTGGCAAGGTGGTAACCAATTGGGCTTGACCGGGGAATCTGCCGACCAAGTATTGCCTGAAAGGGATGTGTCTGCGCTTGAAGGTGGTGTCTTTGACAATGCCACTCATGTCGTTGATTCTGACGATTCAGCTAAGCAAGAACTGGGAACGAACACCTCTGTCAATGAGAAATCTGCTTCTGCTGCTCCTGCTACCACTGCTCCTGTCGCCAACAAGACTTTCGACAAGTCACAACTTAAGCCTACTTCTCTTATTTCCAAGTTCTTCAAGCCCAAGCTTCTCACTTTCGATGAAGTAAGAGCTGCTTTGCCCGATATTTACTACAACTACATTGAGTACAACCCAGAATTCTTGAAGACTGCTTACGATGATCCAGCTGTCAACGATGATGAACCTCACATTTGGATCGCCAGAGACACAATGGGATTATCAGAGATTGAGAAGAATAAGGCTTTAGAACATGGCGTCGATGTGTCTGACGAACACACCGAGTATGATGAAAAGGGAGACGTTGTGTTCACTGGACCTCCTCCATCTTATGAAGAGGCTTTGAGAATCTAATTTCTATTCGATTGATTTCTTCGCGTTCAAGTTTTAATGCCCTCTGTATTTCTAGCTACAAACTTTCCTTAAATAATTATCAATTGTAATAATCCTGATTTAAACTTGCAATGATTTTTTAGTTGCTATTGTTGCCATTAGAGTTGTTGTTCCCACCAAATTGATTAGCTAAGTTTTGTAACATTGGGTTATTCATTAAGTCAGATAGGTCTGGGGTAGATCCACCACCTTCGCCACCAAGACCGAAATTAGAAGCCATTTGACGAAGAGCAGGGTTGCTCATAAGGCCTTGTAAAGCAGATGGATTTTGCATCATTTGTTGGGCAGCTTGCATGATTTGAGGGTTGCTCATCATATCAGATAAAGATGGCATTCCACCTGCCCCACCGGCTCCACCAAAAAGGCTGGCTAAATCTGGAAGGCCACCAGCACCGGCACCAGCACCGGCACCAGCTTCGGCACCACGAGTAGCAGTAGATTCATCTATTTCTCTGGAAGTAGTCTCAGACTTTGGGATAGAGCTTTCCAATTGCTCTTCAACTCTGCGCTTGGCAGTTTCAAAACCCTTCTTCATGGCATCAGATGGACTATCACCCTCTGATTCCAAACCCTTCTTGTAGGCTTCCATAGCTGCCTTTGCGTCTCCTAAAGCGTATTGAGCCAATCCCAATCTGGAGTAGGCTTTGGAAAATGCTGGATCAATCTCAATAGCCAGTTTGGCATCTTCAATTGCCTTTGCATGTTGAGAGCTTGAAGAGTAAGCAGCAGCTCTATTGGAATAGTACACGGCATTGGTAGAATCTAATTCAATAGCTTGAGTGTATTTGCTGATGGCCTGTTCAAAATCTCTAGCAGCCATAGCTCTGTTTCCTTCTACCTTGAGAGCATCAGCCTTGGCCTTGGTTTCGGCATCAACTTCCTCGCTCGACAGGCTAGCTGGCTTAGAAGGGAAAGATGAAGATGCTAATCCAGCCTCAATTAGTTCTGCCAAAGATTTACCTCCGAACTTGGAGGAGACGACTTCGGAATCAGCATCCTTGTCGACCTCGTAGGCGTCTGCCAAACAGTCAATGGCCACATCCATGGATTCGGCGTAATCCTCTCCAATCTCCTTGTTAGCAACAGAAGTCTTGAGGTAGTTGATGATGGACAAAGCGATGTCTTTGTTAGAAATAGCCATTTTCGGTTATTGGTGAATATGAATGTGTGCTAGTTTTTGGAAGGCGTAATATTAATGAGCCTTTATCGACGTATCAGAAAGACAGGCCTGCATTCTAGAAAGTTCCGCATGCGACACCAAAATACTGATTTTGCGGCTGGACTAGTAAGAGACTTCAGAACGTTTAAAGGGGAACTGACTACGTACAATAATTTCGCCTCATCTATTTAGTAGAATCAAGATACAAGTACTTGAAGTTTTTTTGTGTCCATGTAATGGCAAAATATAAATTTTTGCAATAATGCCAATTTTCAGCATTTATTACATATTTGGCAAAAGTTGGAGTTGATTTAGTAATTTTTAGTGAGGAAGCTTAAGTTACTTCCAAATTCGTGAAAACGTGATATTAATTAAGTAGATGTTTATCAAGTCATTAAGTATCGTTAGAGCACTTTATCTTATTCAAAAGCCTTTCTAACTCACCATTTCTGTTACGTAACACCACCAAAGCATCTTTAGTATACCTCTTGATAGCTAAAGATAAGAAGTTTGACTTGACCTTCAAAAAATGTGCTAACTCTGAAGCAATGCTTTCATGTGCATGCCTTATATCAGCATCAAGCCTGAGTATACGCTGGATTTCCTCCGCCTTGTGAACAAGTAGTCGTCTGTACCGAGACTTGTGGTTTTCGCCAAACGAAAACAAGGTCGCAAAAGGTCCATCTTCAGAGTTCTCATCGTCGTGCAATTCATGAGACTGAGTAGGAGACGATGGACCGGAATGGACTTTGCTTTCAAATTTCACAAGTTCATTGTCCACGTCGCGTATTCTGGTAAACATGGTGTGCCACTGTTTGATTTTCACCGTAAGCTCTACGATATTCTTCATGAGGTGGACAACAGACACTTCAAGCCACACAAAAAAGGAGGAAATTGTCAAAAAGGCAGAGTCCAATCTTCTGTATTCGTGGTTGATATCAAGCTCCGAGGGAATCGAAACAAGGTTGAGAAGATCCAATTGGGTTATTGCACTGTCATAAACAAAGCGCAAGTCGTTCATTTTGAATTCCCCCACAGAGTAGAGCTTATTGAGCTTGGAAACCAACAAGTGAAACTTGCGTAATTCGGCAAGAGAAAACTTAAGAAACATTTCAATCTCGTTAGCCGACTGAACTGTTAATCTCAATTCTGCTTGAGCCTCATTCAGGTGATTAAGCGCTTCGAGTGGAGTCTCATTGTCGATTTTAAATGAATCGAGAACTTCTTTCTTAGAGTCATCCTGATGGAAGTCTATCCAAAGAAAGAACATATTCAAGTGTTCCATCATGCGATTGATACGGAACTTCGAGAACAAAGGAATGACAGGTTTGTCAGATGGGAAGTTGAGCCAAAAGGATTCATAGTCAAATGACGTGTGTGGGTACCTGATACTATAGAGCTTTAACCGCTGCCTGATATTCTTGGAAGAAATAGCCTTGACAAGCCCCTCCGAGCTTCGGAGGAACATGATCCAATCTTTCAGAGATGGATCGTACTTGGCATTGGTAAGCGCAAGCTTTTCCGGTGGAGAATTTGGGTAATACTCCAGAAAATGAAATTTGTGGATAGAATCCTCAATAAGCTTAAAGTTATCATTGGGACTGAGTACCTTCGATGCTGAAAATCCAAGAAAGTCAAATATAGTGTAGTGATGACTCGAATCTTCGTGCTTAAAGTCCAACCTTTTGTCCTTCAAGATATTGTTGATGTTGTCCAACCGGTTATACTTCACATAGAGTGCCAAGGGGGTAAGTTGTTTGTGATTGAGTTGGTTGACGTCGACAAGGTTTTGCGTTCTCGTGAGCAACTTTGTTATGGGCAAGTCTTTCAATATTATATGGAGAAGAGTATTCTTTGATCTGTCCACGTGTTTGTCGAAGTCAATGTTCAGGTTTCCGTATTTTCTGTAGACACAACCAAAACCTTTTTGAATGAGAGTAGTGTAGTCTGCATGATCATAGCATCGACAAAAGCTGAATAGCGGCGAGTGCGAACTAAGGTCTTTCTGTTCCCAGTTTATGTAAGCTCCGATCTTATCTATGATGCTCAAATTGTGGATGAGGTAATGACCAGCACTGCGGGAATGAAAGTCCACGAGATTAAAATAGACTCTCATTTCGTCCTCAGTCGCTTCTGTGAGAATAATGTCGACTAATATGTCCGTGATCTCATCACACTCTTCGATGAGAGCCACCATCAAAAGTGTTTGGTGCGTAGAGGTATTCTTGTCGAAAAGAATATCATCAATCGAAAACCATGGTCCTTGTATAAGCATATTGAACATCTGGGGGTGCTTGCTTTTGATGGCAAACATGAGACAGCTTTCTCCGTTGATGTTGCGGCTCCAAATAAAGTGATCACTGGGCGGATCGACTGGAATCTGATCAAGGAGAATCTGGAGCTTGGAAATATGACCGAGTTGTATGGAGGACCAGAATCTGAAATTGTTCTCCGATGCAATAACCAACTGACCGAAGTGACTATCATTTTCTGAGAGATGGAATATGACAGCCTCTATATTGCTCAAAATGTAATTGAGATACCCATCATCGGCGAGATTGGCAGAGTTCAAATTCTTAACGTAGTACAAATGGGCTTCAAGGTTAGGGATCTTGGAGTGAATCACCACCATGATCATAAGACCCAAGAGAGTATCTGCATCCACAAGAACATGAGAAGAAGGCTTTGTTAGAATTTCAACGGTATTAATGAGAATGGCAGTCTTCGCCTTCAGATTGACAACTCCAGAGTCAGAAAGACGTGTGAATTCCTCTATTGCCAAGCAAACTCGTTGATGAAGATAGTTTAACTTCCAAGGCTCCGTTATGGGAAGGTCAATCTGATTCAATGAGAGACATGAGAGCTGGTTGTACTTTTCGGGAGTCAAGTGCTTTACGGCATCCTTATCCATAAGATCGTCATTTGAGTTGAACTGAAACACAAGTTGGGCCCAGAGCTTGTCGTAAAGATTTAGCTCGATGTACTCGTGAACGATCTTGTTCAAGTCTAAGCCGGGGTATATGCTCAAGATATGGTTAATCAAGTTGTATGTCTGTTCTCCCTGAACTGAATCGTTCTTGACGCTATTTGTGATAACTTTAAAGGCTTCTTCCAACATGCTGTTGAATTCGGCTCGAATGGAACTGAGTTTCTTTCTTGTCTGGGTGCGGAGAAGTCTGAACTGGTGATTGTTATGATGGAAAAGCTGGTAGAACTTATCAGAGACAGCGTTGGACAATAGCGGGAAGTTTCGGAGCAATTGCTCAAATGTTACATCACTGATATCATGCAGAGGTTTTGCAATTGGCGTTTCGACCACAGGCTCAGCAATTTCTGGTCTGACTCCATAACTGCCAAATAGAGTATCTTCAATGTAGACAATCATGTACTTGGCACCTTTTGGGAAGTAGTCACAGAACGAACTAAAGTAAGCCACATTTAGAATCTTTAGCTTGACGCTTTTCTTGAATCCTTTCCCGGTGAATAACATGCCGTTCTTTATTAAAATTTGCTTCCCATTTATGGTGTTGTAGAGGATCAGCTGCACTTTGGTGATGGGGGCTATGGTGGAGGAATACGTCGAGCTTGTTTTGATGATATGAGACCTGACGAAGTCTTCGTTGTTGGAGCAGTAATCTCGGAGCAGAACACTGGTGGATGCAGATTTGTAAGCAGGGTCGTAGCCATGCTGGAGAATATTAGCGGGAGGGACCAAAATGGTATAGTCGTTATGAGAGCGTGAAAGATCCGAGATGGTTTGCTTGAATGGCGGCTTGTTGTGATGTGGATTATTAAAAAGCCCATTCAACAAAGGGTTATATAGCATGGGAATGTGGGAGGCCATTTCATGTCATATAGCTATAGTTGTAGTAAATGGTGGCAGAGTAGAAGATTTGGTGCGAGACGAAAGTTGCGACAGAGACTGAAGTGGTAACAAAAGCCGTTGGGGCAGCTAGTCGAAATTATCGCCACCACGCAAATGACGGGCCCAGAATTACTAGACGGTAACAAAAACAGACCAGTCATGTTCATGATTGGTGTCTCAGGACACCATAAGCACAATTCTACACCAAACGCACTTCACTTTAAGTGATACTGAATTAAATAGTTGTTTAGTTACTTAGTTGGTTTCTTGGATGATGCTGGTCATGGCCACCGATCCGGTCAAGATGCTTGGCTGGGAACTCTTAACGGGGTAGTGGATGGTTGATTCGTCACACTTTCCGTATCCACCACCACCAGGGGTCATGATGATCACACGATCTCCTTTTTGCACCTTGACAGTGGTCTTTCCACCGAGAGAAATGACTCTATATTTGCCCTCCTCCGTTTCAGACTTTCTGTACCAGTAGTTGCGACCTCTCTCACCGTCATTTCCTCCTAGCAATCCATATGGAGGAAGAGACCTTCTTTCCATGAGACAAGACACCTCGAGGCCAGAATATGTGAATTCGACGTCTCTGATCACACCATCACCACCTGTGTGGTGGCCCTTACCACCCGAGCCCTTACGAGTGGAGAACTCATGAAGGATAACCGGGTATCTTTTCTCGAACAATTCGGTATCGGTGATTCTGGTGTTGGTGGTGTGACATTGAACAACACTCTGTCCATCCCAGGTGGGCCCGGCACCGGAACCACCACAGATGGTTTCGTAATAACCGAACGAAATTCCCTTTTCCTTGTCGGTGATACCAAAGGTGAAGTTGTTACATGTACCTTGAGACGCAGCAGCAGCCTCAAATGCCTTTAATATCACGTCAACCACCCTTTGCGAAGTCTCCACATTACCTCCCACAACGGCAGCCTCATACGAAGGATCCACAATCGTGCCCTTTCTGGTGATGAACTTGATGGGTCTCAAACAACCGTTGTTCAAGGGAATGTCGGTACTAATCAACACACGAAGAACATACAAAACGGCTGAGAACACAATGGCCTTTGGTGCATTCAAATTTCCGTAGATTTCATCTCCAGATTCGGAAAAGTCAAACACCGAATCGCCAGTTTTTGGGTCAATTTGAATTCTTACAGCAATAGGGGTGCCATCGTCCAAGTAGTCAACCGCTTTGATCTCTTCTCCGTTGAACTTTTGGTAAGCAAGCTTGAGCAAGTTTCTGACTGCAAGCTCAGCAGTAGATTGAATAGCGGTCATGTACAAGTGAATGACATCGTAGGTAAATTCGTCTACGAGACGAGTTAATAATGTGATACCCTTGTAGTTGGCAGAGACCTGAGCCTTCAAATCAGAGAGATTATCGGACAAAGTTCTGGTTCCAGACCCACCAGGGTGCTTAGCAGGCTCTTCTAAGAGAATCTTGGTGATACCTTCTTCGTCAAACTTACCTTGTGAGCACAATTTGTGGGTGATGATAGCAGCTCCTTCGTCATAAATGGTTTTGGAGTTTGGTGGCATAGATCCAGCAGTGATGGAACCAATATCAGCATGGTGGCCTCTGGATGCAGTCCAGAAAACAGGTTCGTTATCGGCATTTAACACAGGGGTTATGACAGTGATATCTGGTAAGTGAGAGCCTCCAGCACTAGGATGGTTAGAAACCAAGACATCTCCTTGTTGCAACTTGCCCTTCCAAAGGTCGATTTGAGCCTTCACAGCAAAAGACATGGCACCCAAGTGGATTGGCACATGCGGAGCATTGGCAACTAAGTCTCCGTTTCTGTCAAAAATGGCGCAAGAGAAATCCAATCTTTCCTTGATATTGGTAGAAATGGCCGTCTGCTGGAGAGTCTTACCCATTTGCTCGGCAACGGACATAAATCTGTGTCCAAACACCGACAATTGAATGGGGTCAACCACATTAGTTGACAACTGAGGCTTTTCTTGTTGTTCAACCAAAAGAAGAATATGACTAGACAAAATACAAGCTTTAGAGTTTGGTTCAACCAAGATGGTCTGGGTATCATCGATGATGATTGAAGGTCCGGGGATGACGGAACCAACTTGCAAGTCACCCAATTGGTGAACCGAAGACTTAACCCAACCAAGACTCTCAAAGTAGATATCATCGAAGGTGACGGAGGCGGTAATCTCCGTAGTAGATTCGAGTGCTAGGTATTCCTCATATGGGTTGTGAGTCTGCTTATCTTCATTCTCGACAATCAATAATACCTGAACGTCATCCACCAACACCTTTCTATCAAGAGTAAAGCCAAACTCGCTTTGATGTCTGGAGATGAACTTTTCGCTGGCATCGTAAAAACCTTCCTCCTTTGGAATTAACAAATGAGTATCAGAACCGTCGTATCTCATGTTAAGATACACCTCCAATCGGGTGCTGAATTCACCCAATTCTTGATCTTCATAGTCTTGGTATGCCTGCTTGGTCAAAAACTCAATCTTCTCATCAATGACCTTGTAGTTTTCCTCAGTGAACACCAAGGAAGCAGGAGATTGCTTTTCAATTACAATGTCAGCCAAATAAATACCGTATGCAGAAAGCAAAGAAGAATACTTGTGAATGGCAACGTGTGAGATTCCAAGGTTTTTGGCAAGAGAGACTGAAAACTGACCACCTGATCCTCCAAAACAAGCAAGGTTATGGTCTGCAGTATTGAAACCCTTTGCCTCAGTCAAGTTTCTGATTGGTCTGGCCATGGACTCAACGGCAACCTTCAAAAAACCACTAGCCACCTCTTCAGGCAGCAACTTGACATCTTTCTTGTCAGCATTAATGACTTCAGTCAACTCGTGGAACTTCTTGGAAGTAGTAGCCACGTCCAAACCTTCGTCTTGGTTAGGACCAAAGATCTTGGGGAAGTATTCTGGAAGCAACCTTCCCAAGAAGAGGTTGGCATCGGTGACAGTCAATGGACCACCCTTACGATAACAGGCAGGGCCAGGATCAGAACCAGCGGATTCGGGACCAACGACAAACATACCATTTCTCCAAAACAACATAGAACCTCCGCCAGCAGCCACAGTAGAGATGTCAAGCTGAGGAGTTTGCAAACTAACCTGACTAACCACGGTTTCGTAAATGTGTTCAAGGTTACCAGAAAAACGAGAAACATCGGTGGAAGTTCCACCAGCATCAAAACCAATGGTGGCCTTTTCGGACTTAGAGTCGTAACAAGTTTGACCGTAGCCAACCATTCCTCCAGCAGGACCAGACAAGATAGCCTTGAGACCAGTGAACTTGTACCATGGACATAATCCTCCGTTACTTTGCATAAAAAGAAGCTTATTACCGAAAGCCCCCAAGCCTCCTTCGAAACCCTCTCCGAAACCCTCAATGTACTGCTTGATGACAGGAGATAAATAGGCATCTGCCACAGTAGAGGAAGTACGGTTTACCATACCAATCATGGGTTGTAGCTCGTGAGAAACAGAAACTTCGAAGCCCAAATCTTTGGCAATTTTGGCAATCCGCTTTTCATGCTCAGGGTATGCATATGAATGTAACAATGTCAACGCAAGGGTCTTGGTTTCACCTTGATCCCAAAGTTTTTTCAACTGTTCCGCAACAACGTCATAGTCAGGAGTCTTGATGATACGTATGATGTCTCCCGTTTCTCCAACGATCAAATCGCTACCGTTGGGTTCCACCTTCAACTTATCACCACCGCCCTCAGAAAAGTTTTCAATGGTGACTCTTTCGTCAATTTCAACCACATCCAGATAGAGATGACCTAACTTTTTGGCAGTCAAGTCAAAGATATCGGGTCTAGTTTGGGTTCCAATAGCAAGCACGTCTCTGAAACCTTTGGTGGTCAAAAGAGCTACCAGAGCACCTTTTCGTTCAAGCAATGCATTAGTGGCCACGGTTGTTCCCATTCTAATACTAGAGATAGAGTCCAACTTGAGCTTCTGTCCTTTGGGAATGGTAACTCCATGAGCTTTTTCAAGAACTCTTCTGATACCTTCGGTAGGAGCATCCCTATAATTAGCGGGGTCCACGGAAAGAAGCTTGAAGACATAGTCTGGTTGCGAGGGAATTTTAGCAATGACATCACAGAACGTTCCACCACGATCGATGGCAATCTGAATAGTTTTATCTGTGGTCATGATGATGAAGTGATTAGGAGATAAATTACTCCGAATTGCTTTCACTTTATACGCAGCGGGTCTCGGGGTTTTTGGTCGAGAATGCCGATCTAGCTATATACAGGAAAAACCAACGTCCACTGATCTGTCCCATCAAACCAACCCCCAGTAGCCCTCAGGCTGTGGAAGCATTCTTGAAGGGTACAAAGGGATGGCAGAAGGACCGAGGAGCCATACGAGACAGAGTAGTCAGTTAAAAGAGGACAGGAGGAAGAGTAAGCTGACAAGAAGTTAGTGGAATGTACAGTATATTGGCCTTGGACCTAGACAAATAAGAGGGAGGTGTAACTTGACCACCGTGGATTAATGAAAATGGCGTAAGGAGATATTTTGATTAGGCAACTTGCCATTCAGAGACAGCAGTCCAGTAAAGGGGGCACTTTGTAGTGTCGGAATTTCAAGCCAAATATGCCGATCGCAGCGGGGCCTGTACACCAGAAGGATTACCACCAAACAATTGTTCGGAATTGGCAACATGGGGTTCCGAAGCTGCGGAGCAGCGATGGCTGTGACACGACCACTGTCTGATGAGCGGTGGGCCATCCGAAAGGGAAGCAAGGGGGCAGACCACAAGTGAGCAATGAAGAGGAGGTGATCACAGCAGAGGATGAGGCGGTGTAAACGTGGTGGGGAGTGATGGGAGGTGATTGCGGCTGACTAATGATGATTCAGTAGCGGAAAGAGGGGAAGCGATGACTAGGTGGTGATGTAAAGATGCGAAAGCTTCTCGGTCTGCGGGCAGATCTCGTTACCTAGACTGTCGTAGTGAGGCTGGCCGGGATCGGAGGAGGATTCTTCATCCAGGGAGTCGATGGCATTCCCAAGACTATGGTGGCGGGGGGCCTTGGAGATGACATTGCCCAAAGAGTCATACCGCACGTCGTCATCACTCTCACTGTCCAGGGATTGAGAGCCGGAGTCGTGAACCTCGATGACGTTGCCTAGGGCATCATAGCGAACGTTTGAGTCAAGTCTCTCGTCCCCGTCTTCTCCATCATCGTCCTCTTCCCCGTCATCATTCTCCTCGCTCGCCTCCCCATCTCCCTGCCTGTTCACGTTACCCATCATCCAAATATCTCCCCGTTTCTCCTTTCTATCCTTCACCTCTTGCTCAAGTTTCTTCATCCACTCGTCCTGGGCCCTGGTGATACTATCACTATCAGTGCACTTTTGGTATACCTTCAAAAGCTCGTCGTTGATCTTTAAAAACGTAGGACCCCACGAGAAGTTCTCTAACAAAAGAGCCGCCCAGTCTTCGTGTCCCACGATGGCGAAGCACGCAGCCAAAGCTTCCACACAGTTGAGCTTCCAGGGCCTTCCGTAGTTAACTGGGTTGGCAGCTACCAAATAAGGCAACAATCTTTCATTCTTACCACCGATTTTGTTGAAAGGGACCTCATCGAGTCTGGCCCAGGAACATTCAACCACTGCTGCACCATTTTGCTCCACAATCTCGAGATCGTCAGGACAAACAACTCCTTTGCCGTTCGGAGAGACCACAATTCCAGAAAACTTGTGTCCCACTCGGAGACTTTTGATTAGTCCAAGTCTTTCAAGCTTTTTACCAGAGCATCGCTTTGGATCACAATGATCAAAGTCCCACATGGCTAGTTTGACGGGAAACTTATCGTCATTGTCTTGAGCAGCACCAGTTTCCTGGCGTCCCTTTCTGGCATGATGCTGTTTTGATTTGTGGCCGTTTGAGGTCCGGGTGGTAGAGGGTCTTATTTCTTTGTTCTTTCCTTTAGCCATGTTTAGAGAAAAAAAGACCCGTGCCCCAAAATATGGTGATATACCTAAGTCATCAAAATATAGAACAGATTATCATTTATTATACAATTAGAAGTGAACGTAACATAACATAGCAGGATTTAGAAGTCGTCATCAAAGGAAAAGCCACCCTTGTCAGACTCAGTCTTAGTAGTGGAAGCCATAACACCAGCCTTTTGGTAGTCAGACACTCTCTTCTCGAAGAAATTAGTCTTACCAGCAAGAGAGATGTTCTCCATGAAATCGAATGGGTTGGTGACATTGTACACCTTCTTGTTACCCAAAGCAACCAACAAACGGTCGGCGACAAACTCAACGTACTGACACATCAAGTTACAGTTCATACCCAACAAACTGATTGGCAAGGCATCGGTGAAGAATTCCTTTTCAATGGTAACGGCTTCAGTGATAATCTTTTCGACAATATCGGGGTTTGGAGTGTTCTCCAAGTGAGAGAACAACAAACAAGCGAAGTCAGTGTGCAAACCTTCATCACGACAAATTAATTCGTTGGAGAAAGTGAGACCAGGCATCAAACCTCTCTTCTTCAACCAGAAGATGGAAGCGAAAGAACCAGAGAAGAAAATACCTTCAACGGCAGCAAAGGCAACCAATCTTTCTCCAAACAAAGCTTCGTCGTCGTTAATCCATCTCAACGCCCAGTCAGCCTTCTTTTTGATACATGGGATGTTGTCAATGGCGTTAAACAAGAAATCAGCCTCCTTGGGGTCCTTGATGTAGGTGTCAATGAGAAGAGAGTAGGTTTCAGAGTGGATGTTTTCCATCATGATTTGGAAACCGTAGAAGCACTTGGCCTCGGTGATTTGCACTTCGGCAGAAAAGTTTTCCACCAAGTTTTCGTTGACGATACCATCAGAGGCAGCAAAGAAAGCCAAGATACGGGAGACGAAATAACGCTCGTTGTCATTTAATCTGTTGTTCCAGTCGTGAGTATCCTTAGACAAGTCGATTTCTTCGGCGGTCCAGAAAGAAGCTTCAGCCTTCTTGTACATTTGCCACACTTCGTGGTATTTGATGGGGAACATAACAAACCGCTGGGGGTTTTCCATAAGCAATGGCTCGTTCTTTTCCATTTCCTTCAACTGGTGACGGTGGGTTCTGTGTTGACTCAAAAATTTCTTATGCTCGGCTTCTGCCTCTTGTAAATCTTGCTGAACCTTGTCGTCGGCTTCAGGAGTCAAAGGAGCAAGAGCATCCTTGCCGATGGTATGATCAACACCAATAGCGTGTTTTACTTCTGCTTCTGCGGCCAACTTGTCTGTGAGTGACTTACCCTTCATGGAGGACATGTCAAGGTTGGAGATCTTACCGGTTAATCCGTTAGTGGGGGTTTGGGTGGCCATGATGAACTAAGAGTTTTTCTCAGTGATGAAACAAATGAAAAAAGTGATGGATAGAAAAAAAAATCCTATTGAGGGGGAAGATACCTGGGTTTATATAATATATCAGCAACTTGTTTTCCGTGGCCGGTAATGCACTTTATTTACAGGAGCAGCGTCGATGGCACTTTTTTGTGTTTTTGGGAGTGCCTAGAGGGCGTGAGTGCATTCTTCATTTCTTTTTTGTCTTGCTTTCCTGCACACGGTGCGAAACGACTCCATGGAAGCCTGGTCGGAGTGGCGAAGACTGGGGAAACGAGCGATGAATTGGGTATCAACGTGATGGTAAAGAGCCACAGAACACAACTATCACATTTGTAGTATCGTAGTGATGACCATGAGCGAGACAACGGGTTGTTTATGTGATGCTATCCTACAAACGATATGTTTACACACTTCCTAATGCGGACGCGTCTTCAACCGACGTGTCTGTTTACATTCTACGTGTCTGTGTTTCATGGGTAACGTGCCACGCCTTAGACGTGTAGGCTCGTATAGGACGCGTACGCGTTGGCCGATGAGATGAATAAGTGGACCGTTTTGGGTAGCCAATTATCGATTCACCGGCGGCTCCTGTCGTATTTCATCTGATAATAACCAATCTCCGGCTATCCAGGCACCACAAACCACCAATGGGGGTCCGATGGGGCCCGCAGGGGTCCAGGCCACAAATCCTGACAATGATGGCCAACCACGCGAAGTCGTGTCGAGAATGGACGCTATTGAGCAACGAGAAAGAACAAGGTTAGACGCTTAGCCAATCATTACTAATAGCCTTACCAACATTACTACTTAGCATACCATTCGTATGGCGTGACTCGACCAATGAACAGATGACGTCAGTACGTAGCCACGGCCCTCCAATGGTGGGGTGACGGCGGGCATGTTTCCCCACAAGCGCCTACAAGTCCCAGACAGTGGGCAGATTTTTCAAGCCGTCTGTGGTCCACGCCAAATCCTAGCGGGCTAACATCTCTACCAGCTCTAACATCAGTCCTGTATTCTATACAATCTATGTTTGCAGGCAAGGCGAAAGCCATCCCACCAGTGCAATTCTCAGTGACAGCAATCACTTCTTGTCGTCGATGGCCAACGACACTAAGTTCTGGTATGGGTGCATTTCATCAAGGGGTGTGGGCATATCCACAATAGGATCCAACTGGGGCTGGATGTTCATAGGCGGCATAGTCTTGGGAGTAGCGTTCGCAGCATCCACAGGTTCGTTAAATTCAATGGGATCTCCAAGGATGTTGTCTTCAAGGATGTGGTCTTCGTATGGACTGGAGTCGCTGAAGTTATCAAACTCAAAGTTGGGAGCATCTATTGGTCTGACGTCTGCCTCGGTTTCAGCGTACTCAGGCAAGTTGATTCTTGGCGAGGCCACAGTTTCGTAGTCGTTAAGTTCGGCGGTATCTACCTCCAAATCCTGGTAGAGCTTGATGATGTTTCCCTCTCCGGTGTATTTCTCAGCAGAGTTGTAGAGAGCCAGAATCTTGGACTTGATGACGTTTCTCCATGCGAATTCGTTCCACAGCTGTTCTTGAGATGTCCGGAGATTGGGAGCAACCACCTCCATGGCCATATCCATGGAGAGATACTGGTAATGAGGAAGCGATGGCAATCCAAACAAGAGAGAGTCGCTATTGGTCTTATCACTAATGAGATGGTCAGGGCGTCCGTACAACTTGAACGCATCAATGATGTGAATGAAGTTCCGAATCATGATCTCGATGGCACTCACCCCCGGGTGGGAAATGGGCATGAGATAGAGATAGCTGGTTTGCACGTAGTTCTGAAAGCTCTTGGACTTGAAGAAAGTAGTTCTGGATTTGTCTTTCTTGGTAGGTTCTCTTGGCGAATCGTTGGGGTTGGGGGAAGGAGCATTGGTGAAGAAGGACGAAGTGGAGTTCACACTGGTGGACCGGGAGTGGTGGCCACGGCCGGGCTTGAGGTTAGTGGACGCCAATGACGAGGAGCTGTTGGTTCGGGAGTGGGTCTTGGACTTGAGGGCCGACGAGTCGGCGTGCACAAAGAGATGCTCGTACTGCTTGTTGACGAAGATTTCTCCGTTGAGTTTCATGATGGAATTGAAATCAATCATGACATGGTGCTCCGGATAAACATTGTAGACAGAGGAGGCCGAGTTTATATAAAGAATGAGATTCTTCTTGGTGAGCTTGTCCGAAGTGTACATTTCCACTCTTCCCATCTTCTTCTGCTGGCTAGGGATGATCACCACATACACCTTGAGCCACTTGGAGGAGATTTGCGGAAGCCGCAAGTTACACCACTCGAACTTGGGGAACCGTTTCTTGGGAGACAAGAGAATGTGGATGTCGGAGAGCTGGGAGCCCCGCAACGAAAGCATCACGGCCGAGAACCCCTCGTTGAGAGAAGTAAGTTCAAACTTACTGAGCTGGATGGCAGTCACCCACATGACGAAGTCACCACCGTCGGCGCATCTCACCACAAGCGAGGTGCCGGTGAAGTCCTGGATGAACCTGATTTCAAACGTGTCGTTGTCGATTTCTACGTTGCAGTCCACCAAGTTGATGTACTTGGGTTTAAACTCGTTGTTGCCCACGGCATATGCATCGTCAGAAGGCCTCCAGATGGCCAACTCACTTCCTGTCAACTTGGCTTCAACCTCCAACCAGCACCGCTCTCCAGATTCGGTTTGTCCCGGCACACTGAGCCTTCCCACCACATAGGTTCTTAGACTCTGACAGCTGATGAGATTCACCAACGGCGAGAGCTCGGGAGGAAGCTGCTCGGATACGATTCTGTTCTGCGCAAGTAAGCTGTTTGAGTTTGAATACGGAGGAGTAGGAGACCGAGGAGAGGTCAACGACGGATTGCTGACGTCACTCTGTTCGAGGCTTGATAAGAGAACAGGGTTTGAGTAGATTCTCAGCTGCCGCACAAGCGACGAGGGAGTAGACTTGACTTTGTCACTCAAGGTTCTCCGACCGAACCCGGTCACAGCTCCAGGGGACGGCATGCTATCACTCTGGTTGCTGGATCCAGTGCCGGCACGAGAGCGATTTGCGCCGAGCCCGTTTAATGTCAAGTTAGCGAACCCATTTCGGGGCGACTGGAACGTTTGTTTGTCATCACCGGTCAACTGGGGGAATGGGGTGGCATTGGGAGAAGGAGGGATGATGGCGGAGTGGTCGATGGAGGCCGGGGTTGCTGCGCCGCTCCTGGAATTACTCATGTCGTCGGTACTCAGCATTTCTGACAGCGAGCCGCTGGTGGCCAGTCTTTTGGGGTTGTGGTAGCTGAAAATATCAACACCCTTTTTCAGTCGTAAGTGGAAGGGCATGATCGGGACGAATGAGGAAAAGAAGTACGGAACAAAGAGATTGTGGAAAAGATGGGTTTGGAAGAGGGCAAGCTAGGTGGTTTCAAAAAAAAAAGAAATTGGGCCAGGGGGACTAATACAGATGTGACGTAGATGAAACGGATTTTATAGATATGCAAAGCAAGACGACAAAGCAAGAGAAAAATACAACAACATAAAAAAAAAGAAAGTGGCACATAAAGCCTAAAAAATAACCATCCGCCACGCCAAGGGAAGAGATGCGGTTACGACGGGGTGAATCTGATGAGGGTGGGCCACAAATGTGACTAAATTGGCTTGGACAGACGGTGAGGTAAGATCCGCGAATAGCCAAGACACACTGGCCCGTGCCAAGATACAAGAGGCACCACGCTACGACGAGGGTCGCCAGACTGGCAGACGGTCCGCTACCACTTCAGAGCCCTTGAAATATTGCTAACACTGACCCGGCGAGTGCCAGAAATTGGATCAAAGTCCGTCGACTGGCAACCGAGGCCATGGCGATCTGCCATTGGCCCAGAGGGCCATGGCAAACAAGGAGTCGGTAGGCTTAGGCGATGCCCCAGACTTTTTAAATTGGTGTCGAGTAAGCGGCCATCCCCGCCACATGACGATGAGACAAACCAGTCATCAGATTGGTCGTCTTCTGATCGGCTGCGGGCAAGTTTAGAGCCAAGATACCCACATGAACCACAAGAGAACACCAACCCTTGGATTCAATGGAAAGATGCGCTCAGAGAAAAAATAATAACTTCAGTGATTAGCATGGCGTGTTGCTGGAAGGGAGCCTTGTCGCTCGATTTGATTTGATTTCACACGCAATTGGCAACCGCCCTTTTTTTCTGCCTCGAGCCCCTTTTAATTTGAGTTACGTGAAAACTTTAAATCAGCAGGACGAATGTGGCCGTATGATCGGATGTATGTGGCAATGGGTGGGGAAGTATGTGATAATGGGCGTGGACGTATGTCGTGACGGGTGTAGACGTTATCGTGGGGCCATGTAGCTAGTGATATCTGATGGCTAGGTACATATACATACAGATAGGACATACAGATGGATTACGAGCATTGGAAAGCAGGGACAGGCCAGGGTAATTAGACAATGTAGAATATGTCAGGCACACCGGTAGCGTCATCGCGTACCCTCGATGGCGGTGGGTAAGACAGAAGCTCCACATTGTTGGCGGGAGTAGTAGAGATGGTGCTGCCAGCGTAGTCACCGCATGGAGCATCTAGGAGCAGAGTGTGATGGTAGCATGGAACTGGAACGGTTAGATGACGGCGAGTTGGTGGCCCTGCAGGTGGCTGTGGAATGAAATCGGCGCTTATGTAAGGGATGAGCCTGAAACGGAGCCACGAGCGATGAGGACAGACGACAGGGAGCACTACTGTGTAGGGAGCACTACTGTGTGGCGCTCCAGACGATCTTGAGTAACAGACGAGCGGGACGAGCGGGACGAGCGGGTGCGGGCCCAGCGGCACCAGTTTCGTCAAATGGCGGTACGCGCTCGCCCCGGCGGTTCCGCACCTGTGCCAATATCGACCCACTCGATCCGCTCCCATGCATCTTTCGTCCCGCCGGAGCTGGCAGACTGCGCCACAAACCTTTGGCCCCATTTTGGCACCATCTTTAGCCCGCGCCGTCTCGCGACATCTCCACCTTTGGCACCGTTCTGGCACCACTTCGGCACCACTTCGGCGCGCCTCCCCACCTCCATGCCATGGGCTACCTCGATGAAGTCGACCCTCCCGCCAACCACAACCCCATCTCACCCCCGTTCTCCCTTTTGGTGAACGACATCTTCCAGAGAGTCATCTCCATCAACTCTTCCAACCTTGATCGCACGCGCTTCTCGTCTGTAACGGCTTATCGCCAATCTGTGTTTGATGCCTTCATCCACCATTGGAAGGTCCAGATCGGCAACGACATCTATCCTGCCATCAGGTTGATCCTTCCCAACCGAGACCACCGCAAATACAACATCAAAGACTCAAAATTGAACCAGTTGGTGATAAAGCTCCTAAACATCCCCAAGGACTCCGCGGACTACCTGCTGCTTTTTAGCTGGAAGAAACAATACCACCATGCCCGTCATACTTCTTGGGAGGTCAACGCCGATTTGCCGTTGTTGATATGCAAGATCATATCGGTGCGACGAGTGGGGGGAGTGGTGAAGCTGTCGCTATCCATCAGTGACGTAAATGGTGCTCTAGATGAGTTGGCCCTTCTCACCAAGACCGAAGACCAGGTGGTGCTCCTACGGCCGCTAGTGGACAAGATGTCGATCGAGGAGATCCGCTGGTTCTTTCAGATCATCCTCAAGGACTCCATCTTATCGGTGAGCGAGTCTCTCTTCCTACGGTGTTGGCACCCAGACGCCCCCGACGTGTTCGTGCTTTGCAACCAGCTTCATAAAATCGTGTGGTTGTTGGTGGACCCCAGCGTCAGACTCACAGATGCCCAGAGACTTCCACAGTTGTTCTACTGCTTCATTCCCCAGTCTTCGGCCAAACTATCTCTCCTGTACGTCGACTTGTGCCTGAAGATGATCGACACCTTCGACTCCCCCAGTCCCCAGCTACAGCGCCTATACGATTCTACGTTCGCTGGAAAGTTCATCGTGGAGGAGAAGCTTGACGGGGACCGCATGGTGCTCCATATGCAGCGAAACGGCGACTCCCTCAAGTTCAAGTTCTACAGTCGGCGTCGCCGGGACTACTCACTCCTCTACGGAGAGTCCAACCACTTCGGCACATTGTCCCGATATCTCTCCAATGCGTTTGGCTCCGAATCGTTTCCGGTCAACGAGTGCATCGTGGACGGCGAGATGTTGGCGTGGGATCTCCTGCTTCAAAAGATCCTCCCGTTTGGCATTCTACGGGCGGCCACCATCCAGGAAAATGTCCGCCAGTTCACGGGAACCGACCCGTTCAGCTCACAGGGGTGCCAGCCGCTTTTTATTGCCTTCGACGTGCTCCTGCTCAACGGGAAAGACCTCACCCAGCTTCCGTTATTCTACCGAAAGTCCGTCCTCCAGAAAGCCATCAACCCCGTTCCCCACCGGCTAGAAGTGCTACAGTACTCGCTCGTATTCACGCCCGACGAAATAAAGCAGGCAATCCGCCAGGTGATCTCGGTTAGATCCGAGGGAATCATGGTCAAGAGCTGCTTGTCCAAGTACCACGTCGGGGTGCGTTCCACAACCTGGATCAAAATCAAGCCCGAATACCTTGAGCTATTTGGCGAGAATCTAGACTTGATTGTGGTCGGCAAGATCCCCGGCGTCAAGGACGCCTTCATGTGCGGCCTTCTTGACCTAAATACCAACGTTGTCAAGCTGTTCTGCACGGTGGCCAACGGTTTTACACTCGAAGAGTACTCTCGTATAGACAGCATGACCGCAGGCAAATGGCACGATTTCAAGAAGAACCCACCGCCGCCTGAGTTGCTCCAGTTTGGCACCCGCAAGCCCGACATGTGGATCGATCCCACGACGTCGTTCGTGCTCGAAATCAAGGCTAGGTCCATTGATAACATAAGCGAGGTGACGTATGCAGCTGGACTGACGCTTCACAATCTCTGGTGCAGGTCAATCAGGGTGGACAAGGACTTCTCCACCTGCGAGACTCTACAGGCATATCTCGTTCGAAAGGAACAGTACCTGAGCATGGCACAGAGTGCCAAGCAGGACGTTAACCGCAAGCGCCGGGGGACGCCGGTCGAATTAAGTTTCCAAGAAGATCAAGGGCTTGCCAAGGTTCACGCCAAGTCCACGTTGTTCGCCAATATGTCGTTCACTGTATTGACCGACAAAAAGGATGTTCTCACCAATGAACGCATCAGCGTGGCCACTATCAAGAAAACCATCAAGCAGCACGGGGGAACCATATGTGCAGACGCGTCATTGGTGGAGTCCGCCATTGTCATCAGCGAGCGACTCAGCCCCACCACCCGGGCGTACCTTGACCAAGGCTACGACATCATCCGGCCCGACTGGATCTTTGAGTGCTTGCGAAAGAATGGTGTTGTGCCTCTAGAGCCGTGCTTGGTATTCAAAACCAGAAACAACGTCCCACCCGGCCAGGTGGACCGGTTTGGTGACAGCTACACTGTCTCCAGCCACTTCAACTCCAGACTACCCGACTTCCTAGCGGCCCTCCACATTCCCCGCAAGATGACTCCGCTGGACTTTCTGGCTGCCCAAGACCGCTTTCTCGACGAGCGTGTCTGGCCGTTGGCGTTTCTCTTCCGCCCACACACATTCTACGTCGTGTCCCCGCCTTCAGAGCCCTGGAGGGGCGCCCGGCTCGCCCGGCGGCTCCAGCGGTTCGGCGGCTCCATAGTCACCACCTTGGAGTGTGACTACGTGGTTGCAACGGACGGCGATGTCCATACCCAGGTCGATGACATTTCCTCCACAATAGCGCAGACTGTGTCGTTTACGCATACCGGTCCCCGGTCCATTCCTCATATCGTTCTGGAGTCGTTTGTTCGAGACAGCGTCAAGCACGGCGCGATGGAGGATGCTGCCGGTCACAAGTGCTAGAGACCGTTTGGCGCTCTAGCTTGTGCCTACTACCATCACACCGGACGCTCTGGCACGACTGGCCTTCGCGCCGCAGCCACGGGGCTTACACCCCCGCGAGCATCTTGATTGCAAAACCGTCCTTTAGACCTGGCTTGCTCGGCTCCGTGCACACGTCAGCGCCTGACTCCACGTCCGCGCCTGACTCCATGGCGGTGGTGGTGCCATAGACGTTGGTGGTGCCAACATTTCCACAAACCTGGCGGTGCCCTTGGGCCCTCGGGCTCCCAATTTTGCGGCCGGGCTGGCGACACGGCCGCAGACCACGCCAAAGGTGGGACCCATCGCTTTAGAACGCCCAGCATCAATTAGACCCGCGTGACTAGCGATACCCCCAGCCAGATTGTTCTGTGCATGAATTTCATCGCGAATTTCAGTCCTCATATATATATATGACGTCGGCCGCATTTTCCAATTTGTCCCCCTCCCGATTATTGCTTTTCTTAATACTAGATCGACAAATATCAATTGATACTCAAAAATGGTTAACTTGAAAACTTGGATGAATGAAGTCGATGACGACACCAAACTCACCAAACTCTCTATTCCTGGTACCCACAACTCAGCTGCCTGTCACACCGCGCTTCCATCGGTGCAATGTCAGGGAGCCTCTGTCACCGAACAGTTGGAAAACGGTGTCAGATTCCTCGACATCAGAGCCGGCAAGCAATTCCTCAAGGAAGGCGACGATGCCAAGGACTTGCAGGTCATCCACGGTAAGTTTCCTGTGAGAATTCCCTTCCCCAGATTATTGACCGACACCTTGGATGAGGTCTACGACTTCTTGAAGGACAACGAGTCGGAAGTTGTGATTGTCTCGTTGAAGCAGGAAGGTTCCGACGACTGGAACAACGACAAGGATGAGTTTGGTAACTTGATCTGGGACAAGTACATCAAGAAGAACAAGGACAAGTGGTACCTTGGCACCGACATCCCCAAGATTGGCGACGCCAGAGGCAAAGCCGTTCTTTTCAGAAGATTTGGCGTCAAGAACGAAGACAGAAAGAAGGAGTTTGGCTTCGACGCCGCCTCGTGGAAATACAACACCACCGAGGACGACAGAGGCAAGTTCGTGGTGCAGGATTTCTGTGAAATCCAAAGCGCCGACGACATTTCCAAGAAGGTCAAGTACGTCAAGGAATTGGCAGAAAAGGCGAAGGACTACACCAAGGACAACGACAATAAGTTGTTCGTGAACTTCACCTCCGGGTCCAACTTCTTTGACCACGACTGCTGGCCTCAACAGGTTGCTGAAGCTATGGACAAGGGAGGTCTTGAGAAGGTTTTTGCCCGTGGAGTGGGAGTCATTGTGTTGGACTACATCGAGTCCAACGACTGGAAGTTTTCCAGGAAGTTGGTTGAGAAGAACTTCTAGCTACGTATTTAGATTACTAAACGAGATCATTACTTACTGCCAGCGATTGTGTAGTCTGGGCCAGATCCTGATTCGGTGTCATATATTTAGTGGTAATGTCTTCTCCGTGCATCGGTACTTGAGTGTGGGGACACTTTCTGCGAATATCAACATGAATGTTTTGAGAGTATGGAGAGCGGCCCTTCGCCCCGGTCCATCGGTTCCGTGGGTACGGCTCAAGTCCACCATCCAGTCGTCCGAACTCGTCCACAGCACGATGCCCAACGACATTCCATTCAACGACGAGAGGTTGAAGCAAATCATCGAGAGTCTGAACTTGGGAACCACCCACACCAGCTCCACGTCTGCAGTTTCGGCGATTGAGCGTCCTGGCGCCCCTGGAGCCCCTGGAGACACTTCAAAAGACCCAAGCAGGACGCTGGAGGGCGAAAAGAGTGGCGACTTATCAAAACAGAAGACGCAACACGTCGAAAGGATGCTGAGCCTGGTGGACGGCACCAGCGGAACGAAATACGAGGGCGTCCAGTCCAGCTTGGACTCCATTGCCAACGAGCTCAAAGAACGCTTTGATCTTCCCTCCCGCCGTGAGCAGATGAGATCCACCATCCTCACGAAATTGGGCTACTACATGGACAACCTACAGCACACCATCTTCGCTGCCACGCGAACCCTCAATGACTTGACCGGGTATACCTCCATCGAGCGATTGAAAAACTCCATCCAGGAACTCGAGGACCAGATGAAGAACGCCAAAGCAAACGTAAAGCTATGTAAGGAGCTGTACTCCGAAGCTATTGAGCGGCGGTCGACGCTGCAGAAGGAAATGAACGATCTTTTGACCCGCAAACACAACTGGCTGTCGACAGACCTAGAACGTTTCACCAATCTTTACCGCAACGATCACACATACGAGCAAGAAGAGCTAACCGCCAAGGACAACCTATCAAAGGCGGAGCAGGAGGTCGATTCGATTCAGCTCAAGCTCACCCAGCTGATTCTTACTCGCTATCACGAGGAGCAGATATGGTCCGACAAAATCCGCCGCGCGTCTACGTGGGGAACCATGGCACTCATGGGCATCAATATCGTGTTGTTCATCGTGGCCACATTCTTTGTGGAGCCATGGAAGCGAAGACGCTTGGTGAGCGCATTTGAGGAAAAGGTCAAACTTCTAGTTGGCCTGCTGGAAATCGCCAAGTCTGTTCCATTAACAGACGTGCCAACTACACCGCCTCCTCTGAGCCCACCCGCAATATCTGCCCCCGTCGCCGCTCCGGCGCCAGGCGTGGGCCCGTACGTGATGAGCTTCTCTGCCACGCAAAAATCTCTCGTCGATAGCTACGCTGCGTTGGTTTCAAAAGACGTCACCAGCATTCAGATACGCAAAACAGATCTCGGCATCGTGGCACTAGCCCTCACAGCTGTCGGCTGTGCTGTAGGAGCCGTCATCTCCAGCACGCTTAAATAGATACATAGTGCGGATGTACGGATCTTTGATCGCGACGTTATTATTTGTTCGCCCTTGCCACTCACTTGCTCGAACAACTACCATGGAAGAACTTGGAATCTACCCGACCAATCCTCCTTCTCAAGAAAAGGCGTTGAGTGCCAAATTGAAAGCTGCCTCGTTGTTCTCGCCTGATGACCTGGACGTGTATCTCAAATTGAAGAAGTTGGAAAAAGAACTCAATCTCTTATTGTTACAAGAGGACTACATCAAAGATGAACAACGCCATTTGAAGCGGGAATTAGTCAGAGCCCAAGAGGAAGTCAAGAGAATCAAATCAGTGCCTTTGGTCATTGGACAGTTCTTGGAGCCAATTGATGAAGATACTGGTATTGTTTCATCCACAACCGGATCCAACTACGTCGTTCGAATCCTTTCTACACTTGATCGAGAATTATTAAAACCTTCGTCATCTGTTGCATTACATCGTCACTCCAATGCGTTGGTGGACATCTTACCACCGGAGGCCGACTCTTCTATTTCCATTGTGGGAGAAGACCAGAAACCTGATGTCACCTATGCGGATGTTGGGGGTTTAGACATGCAAAAACAAGAAATCAGAGAGGCGGTGGAATTACCGTTGACGCAAGGTGATTTGTACTCCCAAATCGGTATCGATCCTCCTCGTGGTGTGCTTCTTTATGGTCCTCCAGGTACCGGTAAAACCATGTTGGTGAAGGCGGTGGCTAACTCTTCAACCGCTTCGTTTATCCGAATCAATGGTTCAGAATTCGTTCAGAAATACTTGGGTGAAGGTCCAAGAATGGTGAGAGATGTTTTTAGATTGGCTAGAGAAAATTCGCCTGCTATCATTTTCATTGATGAGATTGATGCCATTGCCACAAAACGTTTTGATGCCCAGACTGGTGCTGATAGAGAAGTGCAGAGAATCTTGTTGGAATTGTTAAATCAAATGGATGGTTTTGATCAGACGTCAACTGTCAAAGTCATCATGGCTACAAATAGAGCTGATACCTTGGATCCTGCTCTCTTGAGACCTGGTAGATTGGACAGGAAGATCGAGTTCCCTTCATTAAAGGACAGAAGAGAGAGAAGGTTGATTTTTTCCACTATTGCTTCTAATATGGCGTTGGCGCCTGAGGTTGATCTTGACTCATTAATTACCAGAAATGATCCACTTTCTGGGGCTGTGATTGCCGCCATCATGCAAGAGGCTGGTTTGAGAGCCGTGAGAAAGAACAGATACATGATTTTGCAAAATGATTTGGAAGAAGCCTACACTGCCCAAGTTAAGACTGGCACAGAACAGGACAAGTTTGAATTCTACAAGTAGTGTGTACAGAATAAGACAAATTAGAAACAGGCGTAGAAAGCATGGATGAATAAGGATTAAATAATTTCGTAAATGGAGAATCCTGGCATGAGCGAACGCTGGTCGGAAAAGTCGAGATGGTCGAGATCAACGTGAAACCAATAGTGCCATACCTCATTGAACGAGGAAAAGTTGAAATTGATATCAAAAGAGCTCGTGGGTGTCAACAACAATATCTTTTTGGGCTTTTCTGTTACAAAAAGCTTGGTCAAGAAATTTGGCTTTTTGGTCAACGACTCAAGGAGTTTCTCGACATTCTCCGCATCGTTACCCATGGTATCAAACACCACGTTGCTCTTAGAAGAATCGAGGGTATAAGGAAGAAAACCATCAGCCATGGTGATGGTCTGTGTAGTATTGTCGGTGTCTCCAAGAAGCCAGGTTGGGGGAGAGTAGCATCTCCACCAGACTTGGATAACAGTTTGGGATTCATCTCCGATATGCAGTTCATGAAGATGGGAAAGAGCCGGTACGACACCTCCCTGGTGAAACAATCCCATTAAAATGGCCATCGCGAGGTTGAACAAGCACCATGCCCTGAACACGGTTTTCAGCTTAACCCACGAGCCATTGAAACTAGAGCATAATAAAGGAACCGTCGGGAGGAGAAACCGGAGCTCTTGATGTGGAATCAACGAGAGAATCGCAATACCACTTGCAGCACTCAAGAACTGGGTGCTTTTCCAATCAGCATCAAGAAAGTAGAACAATCCCGGACCGAAAATTTGGGGGATGTTCACGAGAAGATGGGTCAAGCGGCTGTGGATACCGTGGTGACTGAGATTCTCATAGTTGGTATTGTAGAGGATGTTGTTGAGGGGAGTAACGACGTACGACTGCCATTCAAGCGTGTTGTCGAGGAAATATTCAAGTCCTCTAAACTTTATGGTGTCGATGACCACAAGCAGGTAGCAGGTGAATACGAAGGACAATGCAAGCGGTACTATGGTCAATTTTCTGAGCCACAAGTAGCGGAAGAGAAACAACGAAGGAACCACAAGAAAAGCCGGGAATGTGATTCTGGTAAACAATCCTATGGCACAAGTAGCACCGAGGAGCAACATTTTGCCAGGTTGGCAGCTGTAGGATCTCCTTAAACTGTCAATTATGCAAACGGCGGTGAGCACAAAGAGGGTTTCTGTGCTATTGGAGAAACCGTGGGACTGGTGGACCAACATCAAGTACGACGTGGCAGACAAGAGTTTTGCGGTGTCTCTGGTTTCTTCTGAAGGGAGTATTCGATTTATACAGCCATTGATAACCACGGCAGAAGTCATGACTATGAGTACCCTCAGCGCCAACCAGAGAAATATGGGTGCCACATCTAAGTTTGCAAGCTTCGACGCATAGATGACGGGTGCAAAGAAGAGATACAACGGACCGTAGCTTCGAGCAGGCCCCTCAGATGAGAATTCCCACGGAATATTGACGGTATATCCCAAAACGTCCCCGGCAATGATCTCAAAACTTTGGAAGTGTTCGTCGGGGTGAATATACGAGGGGGCAAGCCCGAAGTAGTAACTGAGTGAAAATGCAATGGACTTGGCCAAGTGGCCATCGGTTGTTGTTAGCATGGTAATTATTGGGAGGTAGTTGGCAACCACCACGTTTTTATGGTGGTAGGCTCGTCTACACGGTACGGGTTTTTGCGCGGCTGGCGTGGGCGCCATTATTTTGCAGCTTCGTCTACTCACAGTGATTGCTTCGTTTATGTAATAGTACATGTCTATGCCTTCTGAAGCTTCTTGAGATGCTTCTTAATTTTTCTGTCGGCCTCCCGCTCTTCAGCGAGATCTTCGTCTTCTATATCGTCTTGTTTGACGTCGATTTCAACGTCGCTGTAGCCATCTTCCATATCCATGACATCAGAAATAATATCGTCGTCGTCTTCTATGTCAGACACTTCTTCTTCGCCAGATGAAATATCCACGTCGTCGTCAGAAATGTCCCCTTTGAATCTAGCGTCGTCGATCTCCTCAACGTATTCCACACCGGCCTCGTCCTCATTGTCAGAGTAGTTGGCGGGAGCATTGATGATTTCTCGCTTGAGGTCCAATTCCTGGTACAACATGTTCAATCTTCCTTGCAACTCAAACAATCTGGGAAGAGTCTGTGCCTTTTTGTTCAAGATAGCATGAAGATTGGCCAACTTGACATTCAAGTGAGGCAATGACGACATCACTCCTCCGTGAATAATGATGACCCACTTCAACCAAAAGTTCAACTGGTCAAATCTTGTAGCTTGACGAGCAATTCTCTCGGAAAGACGATCGAGAAGAATCACTGCCAACGAAGGATCGAGCCTTGCGATGGTCCTTTCGACCACCACCGGGTCTCTGTTCATCAACACGGTTTCAAGTAATCCATGGTCATTGGTCTTGAGAGCTTGCGCAAGCACAATGGCCAAAGATGATGCGTTCTTGCCAAATCTCTTCTTCTTGGTTGTTGACTTTTGGTCCGTGGAAAGCTTTTCAAGCTTATCAGCAAGTGATTCTTCTTCATCGCTGTCGTTGTCGAGATCTTTGAAGTTGGTACCATCAGACACGATGGCATTGCCCTCGTTATAGTGGGTAGCAGCAGCGATGTCGTGACCCTTGTTGGCGTGGGCAGTTGTCTGAGATTCGGGCTTAGACTTCTCCACCACTTTTTGGCCCAAGCAGAGGTAGTCATCGTCGAACCATTTGATGTTATCGAAGTGAGGAACATTTCCATTCTCCAACCAGGTATATATGAACACGTCATGGTGGACCGTGATACTGTTAATGTAAATGGAAGCGTCTGCAGGTCCCTTAATTTCGGCCTTGGGTCTGGTCAATGCCACCGAAGCATCTGGAGTTCTGGATTGAGTGACTCTTTGCTTTCTCTTCTTCTTTGGCGAGGCCTCCGATACGGTGACCTTGAGGGGGTTGTTGAATACTTCCACTTGACCAGTTTCGTTGGTGACCAAAAGGATAGAAATGCCGCTTTGAAGCACCGAGAAGCTGGTGTGCTGGACGGGAGAGCTGGCCACGAACACGGTTCTAGCCGAGTTCTTGGAAATGGAGTAGAGATTGACGAAACGGTCACCCAGGGCACTGGTGAGGAACAAGTCTGGTTCTCCTGGAATGGTGGTTATGCTATTAATGGGTTGGACATGGGCTGGGAAGGTTTTCACCACGGAATTGGTGGCAGGGTTGATTAAATATACAGAGTGGGACCCCACAAGCAAATGGGGCAGGCTCTCGTATTCAATGGTGGTGATTCTGGAAATTGAATCGGTGGATTCGAGCAAGTCGGTGATGCAGAATCTCAGAAGGAGGGAGAAATTGGTAAGGTCCCACTCGAACACATTACCGTTAATGTCTGACAGCCAGCCCGACTTGGTTATTGATGAGTAGTGGAAGTCGGTTATAGACAAGTTGGTGGGACTGACTAGTTCTGCCACCACCTGGTTGGAAAGGGGCGAGTAAATAAGGATCTTCCCGTTGGTTAATGCTATGGCAACCACACTCTGGTCATTATTTTGTACCCATGAGAGGGCCGACGTCTTCACACCACTATCAAGGCTGAAGTTGGTGTTGACACCACTTTGTGAAGCGTTTATGGACTGCACCCGAACCTGGTGGGTATCGAGGGCAACCACCACGGACGCAAGGTATGTATTGCTAGGATCGAACCTGGCAAAGAGTAAAGGGCCTGACATATGTGGTGAGGGTAGTTAAATTTTTCAGATGAAAGAGATGAGGTGCGATTCTCAAGATGAGCACCATAAATCATCCCCCGCCAATAACACCGCTGTGGCCCTAGCTACATTTGTTGTGCCGTGAGATTCCTCCGCTGAGCACACTGTGGACAACTATACGGCCTGGTGTGCTTTACGGTGCCTTTGATGGTGTAAAGGGCCAGGTGGGAAGTGGTGTAATCAAAGAAACGTCCATAGACGAGATTGCACCACTACCGGTGCCACGATTTTGTGAACACGACAGCTCTCGTAGAAGCGATAGAAATAAGTCACAGAATGAATACCAGCTCCTCTGGCTCGTCTGTCGCCAAGCATGTCGTTTCTGACAGTGGTAACATAGCCTGTTATCGGGGTCCGTGGTGCGCACACGACCGCGGGTATCGTTTAATATCAAAAACATTCCAGATCACACCTGTCAGCTACTGCCCTAACGAAATAAAATGGCAATTTGTGGTGGAGGACAAAAGACAAGTATGTATCCACGTGTCTAATAGGCCAAGCTAGCGTATTACTAACCTAGTCCAACGAAAGATTGTTATTCTAGGTGATGGTGCCTGTGGTAAAACCTCTCTTTTGAACGTGTTTACCCGAGGTTACTTTCCTCAGGTGTATGAACCAACTGTGTTCGAAAACTATGTTCACGATATCTTCATCGATGGACAGTCTGTTCAATTGTCATTATGGGATACTGCCGGTCAAGAAGAATTTGATCGGTTGAGATCTCTTTCATACTCTGATACTCATTGCATCATGTTATGTTTTTCCATTGACTCGCCCGATTCCTTGGAAAACGTCCAGTCCAAGTGGGTGGGAGAAATTGCTGACCACTGTGAAGGTGTCAAGTTGGTTTTGGTTGCTCTCAAGTGTGATCTTAGAAGTAACGAAGATAACGACTTGCCGGAGGATGATCCGTACGCTCAAAACCCATACCAACAACAAAAGAGACTCATCAGCTATGACGAAGGGTTGGCTGTGGCTAAGAAAGTCGGTGCATTAAGATACTTGGAGTGTTCGGCCAAGAAAAACCGTGGAGTCAATGAAGCATTCTCTGAAGCCGCTAGATGCGCTCTCAATGCCAAGCCCAAGGGTGCCAACGATAATGAACCTGAGAAAAAGTCCTGTGTCATCATGTAAAAGTATTTTGACATTGGCTGTTTTGTCTGCATAAGTGTTTTCAGGGTTTCCACTTCGATGTGCCGTCTGTCGTTCACAGAGCGCTTAGTTGATGTCGTGAAGCCCTACAATAATAATAATAGATGTTCTATGTACACGGTGTAGGTATGGAACTTGGAAACTATATCAAAGCAAACTGAACTGATACCTGACTCGCTGAACGCAAATGAACCCTCCATCGTGTGCCTCGTCAATAATTCCTCTCCGTATCGCTCTACTTCTCCTTGAACGGATTGAGCAAAGGCTTGTCTCTTTCATCCCACACATCTTCCGAGCTTCCCTGTGCCTTGTCCTGTAGGAGTCGTTTTTTGAAAAATGCCTGGATCTTTTGTCTCTTCCCAAGTTCATTGGGCCTCATCAACGTCTCGTCGCTGACGAAGTCATCCTTCTCCATCAACGATCCGTTTCTTAGAGCAAACCAAAACTTTTCCCTTTCCTTTTGGCACGGTGAGTAAGTCCCATATCGGTAGTAGTTTTTTAGTTGTCCACCCAATGCAAAACACAGTAGAAGCTCGTCGAATGCAGTCATCATGGAAATGGAAGATGGAAATGAAGCAAGGTTATTCTCGTGGATCACCTGCGTAATCTGTTGACGCTTTTGCTGGATGTCTTCGGGACTATCTTTAAATAGAGCCCAAATGCTCTTGAGTTCTTCGTCTTCCTTCGACATGGTAGTTGATAGAGAGTGAGTTTATTTGTATGCAGGTAGAGATGTAGTTATCTTCAAAAGGTTGCAAGAATTCAACTTGAAGCACCGTGTAGAAATCAACGGATGAATTAAGGTACATTCATCAGGAATTGACAATTATCTGCACTTTGTTGCAAAATGCCACTTCTAAAAGCTTACAGCTAAGAGCGAATGGCCCTGGACTGCAAAAGATGTGAAAATTAAACTTTTGTACGAATGCATGTTTATAAAAATACAGCTACCAAATTATCCCGATCCCACTTACGGAGTCCAGAATGGTCCCCATAGAAGCCGGAAAGTAGGCTCGAGCCCCGGCATCTCCCTTATTTGCATGTCAAAGTATCACCTTATGGGTGTTGTACAAAGAATGCCCGAGCTGCTTGTAACTTTATGCTTTTTACTAAAGTAAATCGATTGAATGTGAAAACGGCTACTCTTTCAATCCTGGTCATTGTCAATGCACCATCCTCCGGTATATCAAGCAGCGTCGTTGGTGTTCCTACTTAGGCACCCTGGAGAGCTTATGGTAAATGAATTTCGCACGACGGAAAATTTTGATTTTCAACTCCAACAGCACCAACATGTTTTCACTTGTCGGACTTAGGAAAGCATTAAGTCCCCAGGGACTAATGGGAGTCCGGAACTACTCATTCTTGGGACATCTTAAGCCGAATGAAGGGTCCACCACGAGCTACAAGAGACTCGGTAGAGGTCCTGCCTCTGGAAAGGGTAAAACCGCCGGAAGAGGTCAAAAGGGTCAAAAGGCCAGAGGTAAGGTGCCGAAATTATTCGAAGGTGGTCAAACCCCTTACTGGAAGAGATTTCCCATTACCGGGTTCAACAGACCGTTCAGAAAAGAATACCACGAGATTAACTTGAGCCGAATTCAAGAGTTTTGGAACACCGGTCGAATTCCTTTGGAAGCCGGCCAAACCCTTACTATCAAGGTTATGCGTGATTGTGGATTGATTACCGGTACCTTGAAGGATGGTGTGAAACTTTTGGGTAGAAATGAGGATAACGAATTCTATACCGTTCCATTAAATATTGAAGCATCAAAGGCATCCCTTGCTGCTATTAGCAAGGTCGAAAAGGCGGGAAACACTTACACCAGTGTGTATCATACTACGCTCGGATTGAAAGCTCACATCGCTCCCGAAAGGTTTCTTTTGAAGAAGGGCTATGTTCCATTACAAGCGAGACCCACCCATAGAAGAGATATTGAGTACTACTCGAACCAAGAAAAGAGAGGATACTTGTTGAAGGATAAGTCTATTCTCTTGGACCATTTGGAGAAGGGAATTGTCAAGAGAGCCAGTAGCCGTGTTAGCGTATTGGATAAGCAATTACCAAACGCTTCTTCAAAGACTTACAGTGATTACCACGAGACCAAGGTGGTTGATGTGAACTCATTATAACTTGTACATATAGGAACGATGTTCCTCAACTATAATACACAGCATGTATACTGACTGTAGTGCCTAAGTAGGCTTCACATCTATATACACATCAAGAAGCTCCTCGACAATATCCCGGATATCGTCGAGGTTGATCTTGTGCTCTCCATTCTGGCCATTAAACGAATAGTTGTATTTTCTCAATGCAAAAAGGGTTGACTTGCGAGTCATCTGGTAAATCTCCTTGATGGTGATTCTTTCATTAGTGCTCAATTCATCACTTCTGGTTGAAAACCCTCGAAGTCGCAAGCCGGAAAGAATAAGCTTATTAACAGCTTGAGCGACTTGATCGCTGGACATGCCACTGGGCTCAGCCTTAGCAACTGGTGCCACTGTTTCGGTTTTTTTTTGTCTTTGCTCGAGAACTTTGTCGAAAACTTCATCATGCTTGGGTTCCTGGTCCACTGAGTTGTACCAAAATGTGTTCTTCTCAGCTGGCTCTGTAGGGAGCGACTTAAGTATGCTGAAATTTATGCCGTGTCCTCTAATCTGTCCGTCGTGAAAATAGAGTAGCATGTAGTTGTCTTCGTTGATCTTGAACAACATCCCCACATGCTGTTGTACCTTAACGAGCTTATCAAGGAAATAGCATCTCGTATTTTCTTCCCCCAGATATAGAGTGAAAGTTCCACGAAGTAAATATAGGGGAACGAAATGATAGTTCACATAGCTTATGAAAATGCCTTGATCTTCCGTCAGGATCGGACCCCCTTCTCCGAGTAATTCACAAGCTATATCCAATTCATCGTGGATTAGCTTCATGTAGTGTGCGCCATCCAAACTCGCACGCTTAAGAAGTCATCATATCAATTTTTGCGTTTTTTTTCTGGTCTTCCTCCCCCAACGAAAAAAAAACCAACGGTTTTGAGGGCCAAATTAAACGGACACGTATATCACCACGATAATCAAAGAAAACAACCGATGAGCGTTAGCACCAGAGTTTATTCGGTGGCCAAGGTGTATGCCGATGTCAATAAGTACAAACCAGCTGAATACTGGGATTATGAAAGACATCAGATTGAATGGGGCGACATCAAGAATTACGAAATTATTAGCAAGATTGGAAGAGGTAAATATTCAGAGGTATTTCAGGGAATCAACATCATAAATGAGGAGCCATGTGTTATCAAGGTGTTGAAACCAGTCAAGATGAAGAAGATTTACCGTGAAGTGAAGATTTTGAAGAATTTGACAGGAGGTCCCAATATCATCGGGTTGCTTGACATTGTCAAGGACGAACAAAGCAAGATCCCAGCACTTGTTTTTGAAAAAGTCAACAATTTGGATTTCAGAGTGTTGTACCCTAAATTTACCATTTCCGACATTCAATACTACTTCACCCAATTATTGATCGCCTTGGATTACAGCCATTCCATGGGAATTATCCACAGAGACGTAAAGCCTCAAAACATCATGATCGATCCTATGAACAAAAAATTACGGTTAATTGATTGGGGTTTGGCGGAATTCTATCACTCTGGAATGGACTATAACGTCAGAGTGGCATCTCGATATCATAAGGGTCCTGAACTTCTCATTAATCTTCAGCAATACGATTACTCTTTAGATCTTTGGTCCGTGGGGTGCATGTTAGCGGCCATTATCTTCAAGAAAGAACCATTCTTCAGAGGGGATTCTAATAATGACCAACTTGTTCAAATCGCCAAGGTTCTTGGCACTAAAGATTTAATGGCATATGTTAACAAGTATGGCATCAAGTTAAGTGAAGATTATGATTCTATCTTGGGTGATTACACCAGAAAACCCTGGTCTTCATTTATCAATAATGAAAACCAGCATTTAATCTCTAATGAAGTTATTGATTTAATTGATCAGTTATTGAGGTTTGATCACCAATTACGACCTACTGCCAAGGAAGCCATGGCCCACCCTTTCTTCTCCATTTAAGGGTATCAGATTAACCACATTGATGATTGAACATATAAAATCCCTTAAGAATTGATGTCTTCAACCAATATGCCCGATTTGGATCAGGTATAATGCAATTCGGTTGGCCGTCTTTACATCACTATGAGTGCAAAGTTGTAAGATCTTTCAAAGCCTCACTATAAAGCTCTTATTGCTGGCACCTTCCCGTTAACATCACATTACCTATCCTCTACCTCTCACACCATCTCCATCTACATAAGGCCACCTATTTATCCTTCTTCTCCACATGGTCCATGCCCAATCCGGTACTCTCTGGCACGTGAGCTCATAGCATAGATAATTGTCATAATATTTTTATTTCTCAGACATGTATTGTTTTAGACGAGACGCGAAATCGCGTCGATCGTGTAGCATATACGATAAACCGTGTTCATATAAAAATATTTAAATACCCCTGCTTAACTAAACTAAAATTATGTACTAGACCCTGGGGACGTTTTTTTCTTGGACCATCATGATCAGAAAGAATGAAGCTTGGGTAGAGTCCCAGCACAAGACCATGATACGATGGATCAATTCGAAGTTACACTGTGAGTTGACGGACTTGCGACATGATTTGAGTGACGGAATAATACTTATCAGATTAGTCAACCAAATAATCCAGGAAAGCGATGACGAGCAGTACCTTCTTACTCCTGTCTACACCAAGCCAACGTTCATGGTTCAGAAGGTGGAAAACCTTAATGACTTCTTTAGCTTTTGCCGGTTGGTGCTAAAAATGAACATCATCAACATCAGCGCAGACAATATCATCGAGGGGAACTTGAAACTAATTTTGGGACTCATTTGGTCTATCTTTGTATACTCGACTTCCACATTGACTTTGAAAAACGAGTCTCATTCGCTAGGAGAAGTCAAGTCCATTTTACTTGAATGGGTGAACAACATTATTCGCAAAAGAGCCCTACCCGAGGTGCTAAACTTCAACAAGGATTGGCTGTTAGAAATAAACCGGCCAGATCTAATCTTCGCTGCTATCTTATGCCATTACAAGTCGGGATTGCTGTTCAGCAAGTTTACGTCTTCAAAAAAAATGGAAACCATGGAACAGATTCTTGAGCTATCTCGCAACGAAGGCATTCCCCAGTTGGCTGATTTGGAGGACTTCAACTTGTTTGTTCCCGATGAAAAATGCATAATATTGTGCGTTTTAGAGTGGTTTAGATTCTTTGAAATCGGGTCCGATGATTGCGAGTCAATGTGCTCTGATGTGGTGGACTCGTTGAGCGAGTTTATGCATTCCAGTATTTCTGCCTTAAAATTGAAGCACCGATATGAAACACGATCTTTACGACTTGTCAATCAACTCAACACCAATATTCTCAAGTTTGACAATCATTTGCAATTCCTAAGGGGCGACAACATCACTGTTTTGCACAACAACATCAATATCTTCCTCACGAACTTCAATAACGACAAGTGCCCTTCCCAAGATAACTTTGATAACATCCGCCTCATAATCTCTGAGATTGGCCGCAACCTTCGTGAATTTGAGAACTACCGGCGAGTTCTCAAGCCCGACTACATCAACCATGATATCCCTGAGCTCCAGGAGCTACTTAATTCTATTTCTTCAACCCTTCTGACAATAGGTTTACAGTCCTACCAACCGCCGAAGGCCTTAATTTTATCCTCCCTTATGCATAAATTTGAAACCTTAGACAATCTCGAATCCCAGCTATGTCAAGAAATCTATATTTTGTTGCAAAGCTTTCCCATGGCTGCATTCAAAGATTGCATAGACAAACTTTCTGACCTGGTTGGTGAAGTAAATGAAGAATACTCAGCTAAATTTAACTTCATCACTCACCAAATTGGTTTATTTCCCAGTTTTTCTTACTCGAAGACGGAGTTGCCGGTAGTGTCTGAAGTTGCCGCACAACCAGCATCATCAACTATGTTCTTGGAGTTTAAGAACAGATGTGAGGCGTATATTGAACAGCACGATCTCAATATTCTGAGTCTCTCCTTCCTACAAGTTAGACAACTAGTCAATTGTTTGGGAAACGAAGAGAACCTTTCATTTATCCAAATGATTCCCAGCCGAACGCTTGTTCACAGAAGCGAGAGCGATTTTAGCATCAATTATCCTTCTGATGAAAGTGATGACAATAACTCTCTCTTTGATGGTTTACAAAAGAAAATCGGCGGTCAATTGATGGGAAATCTCGATAAAGTATATGACATTGCCGAGTTTATTCGTCGTCTTGCAAACGGCTTCAAAGTGTAAAGTATGTATTAATTATAATGAACGCGATGTGACAATTTTAATATTTTCAGACGACTCTATGGCAGATTTTGAACCATTGACATCTACTGTTCGGCCCGCCACTGACGCCCTTCTTACGGTTCGGATTATAAAGTCCTTCCCGTACAGAAACGTTAAGAACCACGTTGTCAAAAACATTGATCTAAAAAATACCACCCCTCATCAGCTCTTGGAGACTATGATCACCACAATCAATACCACCGGTGGTTTAAGACCGTATAGAAACGTCACTTATGACACCATAAAGTTCTACACCAAGGCACACGGCACCAAGAGTATGAATCTTGTCATCAACATGGATAATGACGAAGAGTGGGTTCTCTATTGTGGGGACGAAAGCAACCCGGTTGACCGGCCCGAGTCATTATGGCACCTTGGTGTCGAAAATGAGACTGAATTAAGTATGTTTAATTGGTCTGACTATCAGGCCTTCAAACAGAATCCAGAAGAGAAGTGGTAGGTGAGACAATGGGGGTTCTAATGAGAATGAGTTACTCCAATGGCATCGTACGATCTTCGAAGGGCCATGTTCTAAATTAATCACGATGGTATACGATTAGCAATAGATGTTGCATGCATCCGTCAATCTGTAGATCAGGCGCATTCTAGTCACAATCTCTCTTGGGCAGGGTCTATTCGATCAAACAGTGTAGAATCCATCTCATGCATGATAGGTGAGGATCATCTCACTGAAAAAACACCATGTGTGGGATACTTCTTGCTGTTGGTGCAAGCAGTGTCACCCATCCTGAGAAACTACGAGACCGTCTTGTCGAGGACGGTGGATTGGCTTCATTTCACTCTAGTGACTCACAGCTAATTAGGAGCCTTCTTATCGACGAGGAGCTTTCGAGAGATGTGTATCTCGCTCCCGGTGATAAACTAAAGTTGGAGAACTTGGACAAACTTCGGCAGTTAGACAAGAGGTTGGCCGAGTTGAAGAACTCTGTCAATCCCTCTATTGAGAAGGCCACAGAGAGAGAGATCGTGCAGTCACAAATCGACGAGATAGTGAACGCTGCGGGCGATGAGCCTAATGAACTAAAGGACAATCGCCTTCAGTTTGGAATCATGATGGAGAAAATCGCTGCCAGGGGACCAGACTACATAGAATATCGAGCATTGAAGCATAGCCAAGTGAACATACAGATGTTTTCTTCGGTTCTTTCTCTCCGTCAGCCACTATGTCCTCAGCCATTCCACGGCCATGGGTTCATGTTGCAGTTCAACGGAGAACTCTATAACGACGTGTGCATGGATTCAAACGACACCATGTTCATCATGAATCTTTTGGCAGAGAATTTGTCTTTGATCGGCAACAGAAAAGAGTCCGTCTTAAAGACCATTGTGGCTCTAGAGGGAGAATTTGCATTTACCATTATAGACATGGAAGAGGACTGGGTTTATTTTGGACGGGATTACATTGGAAGAAGATCGCTTTTGTACCGCATTGAAGGAACCCAATTGACTGTGAGCTCGTTGCTGGGAAACAACGGCTTTATAGAGGTGGAGAGCCATTCCATCTTGATGTGCCCCATGCACAGTGTGCACATCTCGAAGGTGAGCTACGAGGAGTTGTGGGAGCAGTACGGTTTTGGGAACCGGACTCTGGTCTCCTATCTGCCGCTCGTTTCTTGTCAAGTCACTCGCTCGACTGATTTGCTCTACTCTGACATCAGTAGCCTTCATGACGTTCTCTATCGAGCTTGCAAAGTAAGATACGACACTATACACCCTCTATCAGACAACCCAAGCCATTGTGCGGTTCTTTTCAGTGGGGGGCTTGACTGTACCATCGTGACTGCAATGCTTTGTAAAGCGATGCGTGAACGAGGTGGGAATATAGACCTCTTGACTGTGGGTTTTGATAACCCCCGTACTAATCTTCCCGCCAGTGAGTCTCCAGATCGGAGGCTTAGTAAACACTCGTGGTTCCACCTTGCTAAGATATTTAATAAGGAGAATCTTTCCGTGAGATTGGTGGAAATAACCGTGAGCTACGAAGAGTGGCTTTTGCACAAGAATAGAGTTCAGGCCCTTATGGCCCCTACTAAGACCGAAATGGACCTTTCTATTGCTATTGCATTCTATTTTGCCAGCAGCAATAAGACTGGCAGGTTATTAAAACTTGATACTAAGTCGCAGGGTCTAACCTATGAGGCATTCCAGCAGAATGAAGACTTGTATGCCTCGACCTACAGCTCCACAACCAAGGTTCTCTTCTCTGGTTTGGGGGCTGACGAGCTTTTCGCAGGATACTCGAGGCATGAAGGCCTCTTCAACCATCTCACTGAAAGTGCAGAGCAACAAGAAATTATGAACGCCTACCGCAGCCTCAGTCTGTCATTGATACATGACATCAGAGTCATTCACCAACGAAATCTTGGGAGAGATGACCGGGTCATATCATCATGGGGAAAAGAACTCCGATATCCATTCCTTGATGTTGCGGTGATAAACCACGTCATTAACAATATCGAGCCAAACTTGAAGCTCAAGTTTACGTGGGAGCTTAAAAAGTCAAAAAAGAACAAAGAAGGAAAGAGGGTTAAGCAGTTTACTAGAAAATTTATTCTCCGAATGCTTGCCAGGAGCATGGGCTTGGACTTTGTTAGTGAGGAGCCCAAGCGAGCCATTCAATTTGGTGCCAAAAGTGCAAAGCTCGAGATCGGACAATCGAAGGCTCGAGGTACCGACGTGTTATAAGAGGGCTTAATTTCATAAATAGCTAAGTCATAGAGTAATTGTACATAGTTCCAACGCTTAGTCCAAGGTGCGGGAGAACGCATCCTTGAACGCATCTTTGGCGTCCTTTTCTACTACGTCTCCATGGCATGGGACGATCTTTTCAAAGTCCCAGGAGTAGATTGCTCTAAATCCATCTACCGATTTGGAAGCAGATCTGTTCATAATGAACTGTCCCACTCTGCTGTAAGGTTGCAAATATCTTGTCAAAAAAGACCACCCAGAATGTGGGTAGAATCCTTCTGGATACCCAGTTCCTGGACTAAATTGCTCCAATGAGTCAACCCCAAGATTAAACAAGATGTCTCCCTCACACATAATTTTGGAATTCTTCTCAAACACCACCACTTCCTGACCTCTGGTGTAAGGAAGATAAACAAATTCTAAATTCTTGGTAATCACTTCATCGGTGATTCCGATTTGTTTCAATTCATCAGCGCCAAGGATCTTGTTGCCAACTGCCTCGGTAAACTTGAAGTCGATATCACAATCTTTCAAAGTGAGCAGGTGTGGTCCAATAATCTTGATTCCGGGGAACTCCTTCTTGAAGGCAGAAACAGCGAGAGTGTGTTCCTTGTTCGGAATGATCACATGGGTCACATTCACAGACTTGTCGTTCGCCAACAATTGAATGTTGTCTTTGACTTCGTCACATAATGGAATAGCTGCATAAACGATGATGGCACCATCATAATTGAAGAGCGTCATTCGGGCCCCTACATTGACTTTACCAAAAAGGGTGAAGGCACACGAGGAGATTGAAACATTTGGTGAAAGTTTACGAGTCAAAACCTTCAAAGGATCGGTATACATTCTAGCAAGTAGTAACGATGGTGGATGAAAGGAAAACTCTTGAAGGGGTGAACGAGTGAATGGCGTTATCGGGCAAATACTGGATTTATCACTGTAAAGGCCGCTTCTTGCCCTTCTCACGCTCCATGTCTCTCATGACTTTGACGTAGATCTCTCCATTCTTGACTTACAACTCTGTTGGCTTGAGATGACTGTAGCACATGCCAAACAAAACTGATAAGCAGCGGTAAGCGTCTTCTTTCGAGGTATCGCTTGTAATCGGCCCTTAGAACACAACGACTTGCTTGCACACCGGACGATTTTTTGAATAACACTCAAGTTTGAGCATAGCCGGTTGGTATGGGTTCTTGATTCGTATGATAAAGGACTTCGAGTCAGAGAAGTAATTCTGGCAGTTTTGTACAATTTTGATGATATAAGCAAATAGTTGCAAAATCAGAAAAAGTACACTTTTGCAATTTGTCAAAGCAAAAAAGTGAATAATAGCCATAAATATTTGGAACTTCAAAAATGCTGAAAATTCCACATTTCAAAGACCTTGCCGTATTTGTTGGAATTTGATATTTGCTCACCTGAAAGGCCTTCGAATGGGTTGGAAACGCCCGAAAGGACTTCAAATGTATCTTCCATGTATTGACTCCAGAATACTCACTGCTACAAAAGCGGCTGCACAATCTACACTTCGGCTGTAAAATAATGCTAATAAATAAACGGATGAATAAAACTCTAGCAGTATGGCAATGTTGCCTTGTTCTGAAGCTCACTGACCCATTTGGGCTCAATAACTAATATCTCACACTCGGTGAGTAGATTCTCCCTCGTCGTAACTTCATCGATATGGCTGTGGTAATCTAAATCCACTTTGAACACTTGTCCCTTGACGAAGCACTTTCTTCCGGACTTCTTGACGGTTTCACACTTGACAGCAACATAAGAATTCACAAAGCATGGCTGCTTGTAGTTGATATTCAAATTAGCGGTAACACCCTTCTTTGAGTGAAAGTTCTGGAAAGCTAACCGGCATGTGAGCTCGTCTAACATGGTAGCCAAGAGTCCCCCATGTACTATCTTTTGGTGGCCAGAAAGCTTATGGCCAAGATGGAAAAATGTATAGCTGAGGTTCTTGTCGTTCTCATCAAGCTGGTCAATGTCCTTGGGATCTTCTAAGAAATGGTCATCGATGAGGTAAAAGGATTTACTTCTGAAGCCAATTTTTCCTTCTCCCACGAGAGTTTCTCCCGTAAGCATGGGCCAGATATTCTCCAGAATCATTCCACTGTGAGAATTCAGCAAAGAGTGCTCGTCGTACAAGTCCAGTACTGATTTGAACACAGCGTGGGACTTGATGGTCTCTTCGATGGTCTTGGGGGCATCCCGGTCCAGCTTGGCCAAGCTGGTGGAGCTGGTGTTGGCGCTATTGACTAGAGTATCACTCATCCGCGGATATTAAGGGATGGTGGGGTAGTAAATGAACTGATTTATGATCGGGGGATTAATGAGATTATATACTCGGATGCTTGTCAAATCAATGAGAGATTCTTTTGGGCGGTGGAACGGGATGTCACTCAAGATCAGAAAGAAGTCGGAGACCGGAGTTTATGAAATGTCTGGGGTTCATTTTCGAGCCCTCACATGCATGCGCTAAGTTCCGAGCCTCTACGACAAACACAATTGGAGCTCTAGACCTACGTAGATGCTTCAGAGCGGACACACAGAAAGAAAGAACAAAAGATACAGAGGCCGAGTTTCCTATAGAGCTATAAAAGGAAACTACCAAGACACTAAACACAAGCATATATCAGCGAATAAATCATATAAAGGAAACCCATTACAAATTCCTAATCTTGATCTCCCCACCAAAACTCAACCGTAGATACACATCGGCGTTGATTAAAGCCTGGCACAGCACACTGAAATCTCACCGGAGTCATTAATCCTCAGTGGAGCTCATGCTTCCGTTTTAGAAAGCTTTAGAGAACAGATTCTTGAAGGCTTCCCGAGCATCCTTCTCGATGATGTTGCCGTGGCACATTACAATCTTTTCAAAGTCCCAGTTGTATATGGCCTTAAGTCCGTCCTTCGACTTAGGCGTGTTGGCTATGAGATTGAATAAGTAATTTCCAACCTTACTGTAGGGCTGTAAATATCTCGTGACTGCAGACCACCCAGAATGAGGATTAAAATTTTCTTCGAAGCCAGTGGCGGGACTGAACTGCTCCAAGTTGCTGACTCCAAGGTTGAAGAGAAGGTCTGCCTCGAACAAAATCTTGGAGTTCTTATCGTACATCACAAGCTCATTATTAGCATGGAAAGGAAGATATACGAACTCAAAATTGTTGACAATGGGCTCATCAGTGATGCCGATCTCCTTCAATGCAGCAGCATCAAGAAGTTTGTTTCCGTCCTTCTCAGCAACTTTATAATCGATTTCACAATTGGGCAAACTGACAGTATCCATGGCGATGATCTTGATATTGGGGAACTGCTTCTTGAAGGAAATTGCAGCCATGGTGTGCTCCTTATCTGGGATGATGATGTGTGTAACGTTGGGAGAAGGGTCCTTATCGCTCAAAAGTCCAATTGCTTTCTCTACCTCTTCTCCGTAAGGAATTGCTGACCAGACGATGATCGAATTGTCGTAGAGGAAGAGAGACATTCTGGCGCCAAAGTTAACTTTGTTAAACCGACGGAACGAACATGCTGACACGACAATGTTGGGGGTGAGTTTGCGGGAAACCACTTTCAAGGGACTTGGGTACATTGGTGGTGGTGGTTTTGAAGAGTAAGAGATGTGACGAGCAGAAAGCAATTCTAGGCCCAAGAAAAAAGGCGGGATTTGGAAAGTGCTTAGAAAGCAAACAAATCAATTGTTACTTCGTTTCTTACTTATATACACCACCATCGGTTTCTAAATAGCGATGGCGGCTAGTGATGAATTGGGGCTAAACCGTCCAGTCTGGTCATCCCTCGACTTACAGCTTCTGTACTACCGGAAATGGTGCGTTCATGGCATCGGTCTCAAAACGGCTAGAAGATCCCCCGGCGCAACAACGTCTCCCTCTTCAATGAGCACCTCAACCACCTCGAACGATTCTGGAATGTCTTCAGTATCATTGTCCTCACCGATGGAGCAAATTGCAATCTCCATCTTCATGGCCTCAAGGATTATGAGTACATCTTCAGCCTTCACCTTCTGTCCCTTCTTAACGTTGATTTTGAACACATTCGCAGCCATTGTTGCACCCACCTTGGTAAGAGAAGGATCATTCAAAACGCTTACATTCTTTCCGGAGCGGGCGGAAGCCTTTTGCTCCTCTATTTGCTGGAGCCACTCCTTCATGGAAACTGCTTCGGCGTCAATGAGCTTTTGGGTAGCCAAAGTCTTGGCCCTGTTCATTTCCTCGAGCTCGCCGGCAATGGACTTGAGGAACTGATCATACTCGCCAAAGTCGAACGTTACCTCCTCGCACTTCAAGTCAAGACGCCCAGTGAGGAACTTGTTGTTTAACTCTGAGAGAGTCTTTTCGTCTACCTCGTAATACTCGATCTGGTCGAAGTTCTCGAAAAACCACAGCTTTCCCTTGTTCAAGCGCCCGAAGGTGTTCCAGCATAGATCCGGAAGCGTCATACCCCAGATCATGTATCCGCCTGGAGAGTCAATGGAGTAGATAGACTGTCCAACCGATCCAGAACCAATTGCTCCCTTAGGAGTGAATGTTCTTGCGGGGTTATACTTTCCTGTTTTGAAGCGAGTACGGGGATCCAAGTTCACACTGAGAGTGTTTGCACAGAGAAATGACACAGCAGTGACAACTTGGGGCTGTCCGACAACGTTGGCTTTAAACAGCTCCATCAGGTCAAGACAGTTAGCCTTCATGACGTACTCAGTGTTGCTCGGCAAGTATGGAGCCAGAGGACGCTGAGAGTGCATGTATCTCTCGATGCAGTGGGTAAGAGCAGAGTGGTCAAAGCAACAAGGCACCTTGTAACGAAGACTTTTAATTTTAAGATCATGAGGCGGAGGAACTTGCGCTTCAAGCTTTGCAAGAGTAGCAATAAGCTCTTCCCGATCAATGATGGTCTCATCAAACAAGATACCAGAGGCCCCACTGTCGCTCTCGAATTTTATGATGGACTTGGTGAACTTAGACAGTGCGTCGTAGGCCTTGATTTCAAGCTCAAGAGCACGTTGACGACCGTTGTTGAGAAGGGTGAACTTTTCATTGCCAAAGTCGTAGAGGATCATATTCTCGCCGGCCTGGCGAATGGAAAACTCTGGGAGAACTTCGGTCTCTGGACGGTGGAATAGGATCGAGGGCTGGATTTCTGGCTCCTCGTACTCATCAAGTCCAGTAGGAAACGTAGGAAGCTCGCTACCGGCTGAGATTCCGACTTCCAACTTGCTCAAAAACGACTCCATCTGGCTGGAAAGCCTCAAGGCATCCTTGTAGGTGATGGGCACGAACTGTATTTTTGCCCCGATCTTGGCTTGTGCACTTTTCCACCATTCACACTTTGGTGGGACGCAGATACAAGTAAAACCGGAGAGAGTACCTCCGTCAACACCAAAGAGAGCCATGACGCTTCCGACAACACTAACACCGCAGGTAGGATAAGGATACTCCAAGATGTTACTGGGGTGGGAACCCCCATCTGCTCCGTCCTTTCTGGAGAACACATCCGAGGGACCATCCAAACGGGTGCATCCACGATTGGAGTTGAGGTTGACTGAGTAGATTGTTTTATAGAACTCCTTGAGCTTTTCAGCGGAGCAGATCTCCGGTGAGTCATGAGGGCCCCCAAGAACCTTGATTTTCCAGACGTAGTCGTCATCCACCTTGTCAAGAGGCAATTGACATTGGTGGGGAAGACTGAAGCCCAACGTAACCTCTTTCGCAGACTCCATCCGGCAGACCTCGATGCAGTCACCGGGAAGAATGACTCTGCCTTGGTGTCCCCCCAAGTTCAAAGTTGGCGTGCAGGCTTTTGAGCCAAGATATTCAGCCACGTTGGGGAACCCTCCTTTGACAGCAAGATAGGCTCTGGCTCCGTGACCGGTCGGCTCCCCAATCTTCACAATGGAATTGGCAGGAACGGTTATGGCAGTATACATTGGAAGCTGCTCCTTGTTCAAAGTGAGGTTGTAGGCACCCCCAGCCAAACAGATGGTGGCTGTGGTATGGAAGCGAATGGTGGGTCCTTTGAAAGTGATTTCAAAAGTCTCGGTGGTCCGGGGATTTCCCACAATGAGATTGGCCATCTGAAGGGAGACAGGATCCATGGGACCTGAGAGAGGGATACCCGCGGAGTACGAGATTCTTCCTGGTAAGTCCTGGATGGTGGTATAGGCGCCAGGCTGAATGAACTCGAGAAGATTGGCTTCGTAAGAGAAAACAGTTTCAAGGAACGACGTGAGGGTGTTTGCGGCACCGAAGTCTTCTGAGGCGAGGATTTTGCTCAAGTAGTCGACGTTGATGGGGGGACCTTGAATTTTGGACGCATCCAAGGTCTTGAGCATACCAGAAATGGATTCAGGTCTCGTGGGGGCCCACACCATCACCTTCGCCAAGAGGGGATCGAAATATGGAGAAACCTTACTACCGGTAGACACCCAGTGGTCGATTCTAAGCTTGCACCCGTCAATCAGAGTCGGAAAGTCAACGTTGTGAAGAATACCGGGGCTGGGTGCAAAATCCTTGACAGGGTTTTCCGCATACACCCGGCACTCGATCGCGTGTCCATGAAGCTCTCTCTTGTAGGTAGCAAGAACTTCTTCTGGAATCCCAGACTGGCCCTGGAGCTCATAGTCGGCCTGAAGAAGCATCAAGTAAACGAGATCAACATCGTAAACTAACTCGGTGATTCCGTGTTCCACCTGGAGTCTGGTGTTCATCTCAAGGAAGTAGAACTCGCCGGTTTCGTCATCCACCAAGAACTCCACCGTTCCGGCAGACTTGTACTTGATAGAGGCGGCCAAGCGAGTAGCGCAATCGCTGAGTTTGGCTCTCAAGTGTTCGTTTTTGGCCACAAACGGACTGGGGGCTTCTTCAATGACCTTCTGGTGGCGTCTCTGGATAGAGCACTCACGCTCTCCGAACGAAATTACCTGTCCAAGACCATTTCCAAACACCTGGATCTCGATGTGACGGGATTTCTCCACAAACTTTTCGATGAAGGCCCCTGAGTTCTTGAACAACGTCTCACCTCTTGAAATGACTTCAGCAAGCGACGTCTTGAGCTCGGACTCATCCCGACAAACCTTGAGTCCCATTCCCCCACCTCCAGCAGTGGACTTGATCATTACCGGATACCCAATACGAGCTGCTTCTTTGGCAGCCACATCAGCATCCTTCACCAAGCCAGATCCTTGGACTACGGGAACGCCGTTTTCTTCGGCCAATTGTCTGGCACTGTGTTTCAAGCCAAAGGTCTCCACTGAATGAGCAGAAGGTCCTGCAAACACAATGCCGTTTTCTGCCAACTTGGCAGCAAAGCGTGAGTTCTCGCTTAGGAAACCATAACCTGGCACAACCACATCTGCTTTGTAGGAGACCGCCACCTCGACCATCTGTTCTATATCGATATAGGCGGCAGCACCGACTCCTGAAAGCAAGTGGCTTTCGCTGGCACTGGAAACATGGGCAGAATCGGCATCTTCAGACGAAAACACCGCTATTGAATGGAGTCCATTTTGCTGGCAGCACTTTATGATACGGCAAGCAATCTCTCCACGATTGGCGACAAGCACTCGTTGGATCTTCATGGACGCAATTGGAGTAAGGATGACAGAGTAAGGCAACGAGGATAATAAGTAACCAGGTACCAGCGGTAGCTAGCGGCAATTTGAGGGATAGGATCGATAAACTCGCCTCCAGCAAGGAACTACAGATCCGCAGGATCAGCGGCCGAGATAGCGGAATAGGAGCTACCCATGTACCAGCAGATAGACCTAATTGTACCGCGGTTCTGAGTGCTTAGCCGCTAAGACAGATAGTCCTTAGTGCACCGCTGGGTGAAGGTGACCTGCTTATCGGGATGAGCTGACAATGGATTGGCCGAATGCGGCAATACTTTTGAGAGGCCAGCCTCAATTCGCGCACGATGGCCATGCAAGATACAGTTTGGCACAAACGGGAAAAGTTCCCCCACTGGGCGCGGTGGGGGCGGGGTGGAGCGATAAGGCGCGCGCTCCAAAATACGACGCATTTACCTTCCGCAGCCGTTTTCCGCATTTAACTTCGCTACCACCACCTCCAACAAAAAATTCCAACCACTCCATCATTATGACAGTTGAGACGCTTTCCGGTACTGCCAATGATAACGCGCAGCTTCTTCCTCGCCACGAGATCAACGTCGACATGGGCGAAGGCTACGGCCCCTGGAAAATGGGCCCTGACGAAGAGATCATGCCTTTGATAGATACCGCCAACATAGCTTGCGGAGGCCATGCTGGGGATCCCAAAATCATGGAACGAATGGTGACATTGGCCAAGAAGTACGGTGTCAAGTGTGGAGCCCACGTAGGATTGCCAGACAAGGAAGGATTTGGACGCCGAATCTGGATGATCGAACCCGAAGATATTTATCGCCTTGTGATCTACCAAACTGGTGCATTGAAGGGATTCTTGGACGCCCAAGGAGTGGAGTTGACCCACATCAAACCACACGGAGAACTCTACTTCTACGTCGAAAGAGACGAGGGAGTCATGCGGGCCGTGCTTCGTGCTGCAAAGGTGTTCGGCGTGCCGGTGGTGGCTGCCAAAAGTGCCAAATACGAAAAGGTGGCCAGGGAGTTCGGAGTCCACTTCATCCAGGAGTACTACCCCGATCTCAATTACACCCCCGAGGGTACCTTGTGTAGGATCAAAGCCGGACCCAAGAGCTTGAAGACTCCCGACAAGATCTACGACCTCGTCCTGGAGGCTTGTCTTGCAGACACCGTGGACGACATAGAGGACAAGTCGCTCAAGCTCGGATTCTCGGGAGCCCCTCTCAGCATTTGCTTACATTCAGATATGCCCACGGCATTGGACAACGTGAAGGCTGCCAGAAGGGCCATCGACGAGGCCAACGAGAAAGTAGGCTTCCCTCTCAGACAGCTTCCCGAGTAGTTTCCGTTATTTATCAGCCAATAAACGCCAACCAACCCGATTAGCCATTACTTCACTCCACACCTCCGCAGAACTGCCCTGGCGCTTACTGTCCAACTGCGGCGCCTTCCCCATTCTGACATTCTCGTTGAAAAGCTGGCGTTCGTCGTTACCGTCGCCCTTTTCGGAATGCCGCCATCTTATCGGCAATCAGCAGATACGACACGCAACTTTACAGAGCAGCATCACCCCGCCACAATCTCATCACACCACTGTTAAGCACACACGGGGCCCAAGCGTACTAGCGGCTCTTGGCGGCTCTTGGCAGGCTTGCTTATCTGACATGGATTGGGTCGGTATAGCCATAAATTTACGCCGGCTATCCGCCAGGCACCCCAATGGGGCGGCATTGTTAATCTGTCACAAATCCAATCGGATGCAGGCGAACGCAATCTTATCAGTTGGCTGCCTCAGTTTGAAAGCTCAATTCGGAAATGGCGCATCAGCTGCTATCAGCCCTTCGCCATGGGCGGTTTCTTCTAGCGCTGTTTAAATAGCTTCATCGTCGATGTTTTGCCCTGGCTGTAATTCGGTCCCCCCACCTCCACCATGGATATTCAGTTTTTCACTCCCGGCTACGGTTACGGTATAGTTGTAGGCCTTGGAGCGGCGTTTGCCATTTTCATGGTGATTTTGTCCAAGTTGCTTGCCAAATTCAACAACGAGATCCAGGACTCGGAAATGCTCTTGACTGCAAAGAGATCTCTTCCGCCCATGATCATCGCGTCGGGCGTGATCAGTTCCTGGACCATTGGGTCGACTCTCTTGCTTTCCACGTCTGCGTGCTATAATCTCGGGGTCTCTGGCTCATACTGGTATGGGGCTGGAGCCAGTGTTCAGATCATCATCTTCTGCTGCATGGCCATTGAGATCAAAAGAAGAGCCCCCAACGCCCACACGTTCCAGGAAGTGGTCAAGCACCGGTACGGCACCACCACCCATGTGATCTCCACCATCTACTCGTTCTTGCAGATGATCACGTACACCACCAATCTCTTGATCAACGGCTCTTCCATCTTCAGTCAGTTCACCGGTATGAACAGAGACGCGGCCACTGTGTTGTTCCCCATCGGCGTGATCATCTACTCGCTTATTGGGGGCATCAAGGCCACCTTCATCACCGACTATACCCACGTGGTGATCATCTTCATTCTCATGCTCACCTTCATGTTCAAGACCTATGCCACCAGCCCCATTCTCGGGTCTCCCGACTCTCTTTACGAGCTTTTGAAGGAAGCATCGGAAATCCGCCCTGTTTCAGGAAACGCCCACGGCAGCTTGCTCACCATGAACTCTGTCAACGGCGGGTTGTTTGGACTTGTGTTGTTTGGAGCCGGCTGGGCAGCAGCCGTCGACTCCCAGCTCATGACCAAGGCCATCAGTGCCAAAAAACCTCTCTGGGGCTACATTATTGGAGGTCTCGGCTGGTTCACCATTCCTTTCTGTCTTGCAACCACTTTGGGACTTGCAGCCGCCGGCTTGGAACACACAAAGTACTTCCCCACCTACCCCGACCCCATGACCGCCGAGCAAATCAGCGCCGGTCTTGTGATGCCCCTCGGTGCCTATGCCATCATGGGTGAAACTGGTGTGCAGATGGTGCTTGTGATGGTGTTTATGGCCGTCACCGCCGCCTTCTCATCCGAAACCATGGCCGTTTCCTCGTTGTTCACCCACGACGTGTACAAGTCATACATCAACCCGAACGCTAAGGGAACACAGCTCATCTATGTTGCCCACTCGGCGGTCATTGGCTTTGGTATCGTCACCATTGGGCTTGCCATCGGTCTCGCCCACGCTGGGTTCGATGTCTCCTTCATCACCACCGTTGCCGGAATCGTTGTAGGCTCCAACGTGGTTCCCATGATTGCCACGTTGTTCTGGAAGAAGATGTCTGCGTTGTCGTACTGTTTCACCACCATCTTTACCACTTGCTTGAGTGTGGCTGCTTGGATTGGCTACACTGTCAAGCAGCTGGGAACAGTTAACCTCACCACCTTGTCAACTTACGAAGCCCTTGCTCTAGGAAACACCCTTGCCGTTGGTTGCCCCCTCATCATCTGTCCTTTGGTTGTCTACCTTCGTCCTGCTGACTTCGATTGGAACAAGCTCCTTGAGATCCGCCAGGATGACAACAGAGAGTTCGACGAAAAGCATGGCCTCACCAACGTGCTCTCGGCGGAGGAGAATACCGAGGTCGTGATTCTTGAAACTGAAGGCAGCAAGAAGGAGCTCCAGAGAACCAGAATCCAGGGCTTCGCCTGGACCACGGTGTTCGTGTTGTTCTTCCTTGTGTTATTCCCTCTTCCCCTTTACGGAACGAAGTATGTGTTTAGTAAGGTGTTCTTCCGTGGCTGGATCGTCGTTATGTTCATCTGGGGGATGGGTGCTGCCACCGTTATTATACTAGGACCCTTCGTGGAGAGCAGGCAAGCCATTGTCAGTCTATTCAAAAGGATTCTTGGCCGTGAGCCGAAGCCCGAGGGAGACATCTATTATGTTCGTTCCCACGAGGTCCACGAGTCGGGGCCAACCAAGGTGGACGTGATTATCGAGGAATCAGAAAAATCCAGTAACTAGGTTGTGAAATGTTGTAAAATTATTAATGTACCTTACAATAGTAGCTATGTTAGTGGGTTGCGACGGGCCTCAGCACTGCTGAGATGACATACCTTGACAAGATAGACCCGGTGCCTATATCAAGCTCGGCTCAGGTGTGAGCACCAGGTTGGCGTTGTAGCCTGGAGGGAACTTGGAACCCGGGGAACTGGCGGAAGTTGCTCCGAAGGAAAGCGACGCCATCTTGGGCTGGCCAGCAGAAGTAGGTGTCAACGGCGCAGCGCTGGGTACCACTGGCGCAGACAAAGGTGTCCACGAAGCGGATGCTGGCGTAGATGGAGTCGTGGTGGGGCTCATTGTACGCGGTTTGTGTTGCGACCGGTGGTTTTGCGGAATAAGTGTCTTCAGGCCGTTGAGCCGGAGCGGCTGGGCCTTGCGTGGCGCCAGTGGTATACTTGGCGTCAACGGTGCAGATGATATCGCCGGACTCAGGGTCCGGCTGACGGGGTTCAGGCCCGCCAACGGCGTGGTTTGGTTAACGGGCAGCAATGGCTTTGACTCAGTCTGAGGAGCCAACGGGGCGGTGTGGGGAGCCACCTTGGGAGGCGGAGGTCCCAGGGGGCCCAAAAACTCCAAGCGTCTGTTCTTGAGCGTGAGCTGGATCTGTTCGATGGAGTCCATGAATTGATTGAACTCGTCACGCGAGCAGTCGTTACAGCCAAATGCCAACTTCAAGCACTGGCCCAAAACAGTGTCCACAAGCATGTCTAAATCCAAGGAGATGTGAGGGCTATTGGTTAGCACTACAAAAAGCTTCAAGACGCGCTCCACGATAGCCTTGTTTCTGCTCTTGAGATTCTGAAGCACAGGCAATAGGTGATCGCCAACAATGAGCTTGTCGAGAATGCGGCGGTCGATGAGCATTATGAACGAGTCAATGGTGCAGAGCTTGGTAGACAATATGGTAGTGGTCTTGAATACTTGACATAGAAGAGGGAAGAACGAGTTCTTGATGTAGGGGAAGTCAAACTTGTCAACGACAATGTCCAACGAAGCAAGGAAGGTCTCCTGGAGCTTGATTTGCACCAGAGGATCATCGGATGGCGAAGAAGTCAAGCACAACGGCGTTAACTCCTTGAGAAGGGCCACCAACTGCTTATCTTTGAGCTTAGCCTGCAACACCGCCAAGTTCTCCACGAGCACAAGGCGAATGTGCACAGAGGAGTTGGCGAGCTTGGCGAAGTCGTTGTGAAGGAGTGCCGAGTAGATCTTGTCCTGGAAAGTCAATGAAGAGAGCGACTCTCCCACCTGAAGAACCACCTGGAGCGAGCTGCTCACCACGTCGTGGTTGATGAGCTTAGGAAGCGAAAGCTCGGTGATGATGCACTCTACCAAAAGCGGAAGAAGCTTGTGGGTACGGAAGCCGGTGGGGAACTGCAGTAGGATGGCGGCATCACGCAAGCCGTTGATGAAGGCGAGCTTTTCGTCGTGAGTCTTGGTGGAGAACTCGTCCACAAAGAACATCGCCTTGATAATGGAACCATCGAAAAACGTAGACTCCACCACCTGGTAGATGGTGGCCCTGTCGTGGGGATATCTCGACATGGTCAGCATGAACAAGCCATATATTTCGTGGGGAAGCTTCTGCAAAAGATAGCCTAGCTCGTGCGGCTGGTGGTTGTAGAACTTGGCAGCAAAGCGCGAGAACTCTTGCTTGTACTCGGATATGCTGGAGGTGTCGTAGATGCTGAACAAATAGTCGTTGTTAAAGAGGTAGTAAATGAGGCACCCCAACGAGAAGATGTCGTTGGCGAACCCCAACTTGTTGGTGTTGTCGAAAAAAAGCTCGGGCGCCGCAAAGTTGAGATTGATGTTGGCAAACGACACCGCCGACGAGTTCATGATGTAGAAGTTGTCCCTGTCCAGTACCGGGATCTCATCAAGATTGTGGAGAAACCGGAACCCGCCCAACTTCCAGTCGCCCTGGGTGTTTATGTATATAGATGACGGCTGGAGGTTGAAATGAACAATTGAGTTTTCGTGGAGAAACTGGAGCCCCCTGCTGATCTCAAGAAGCCCCTTCTGGATCGTAAGATGGTCAAGCTTGCTGACGCTGATGGTGGCAAGACTGTCAGCCACTGGCTCCGACACAAACAAGAACTTTGTCTTAGTGTCCTCAAGTGCCTCCACCACCGTCAAAATGTGCGGATGCCGCAACCGCGAGAGGGTGCTGACCTCCTTCTTCAACACCTCGTAGGTCTCCTGGGTCACCACCCTGGGATTCTTGACGCTGTGGCCTAGGCGGGACACCTGGGTCTCAAACTTGGACTTGTCGAAAATGAACACCGCAACCGTAGACTGGTTGCCCTGGCGCCGTCGCGCCGGATACACCACCCAAGGATCCGCCAGAAACAGCGGATTGTCGGACACGTCGTACGCGGCCCGGATTCCAGACTTGAAGTATTTGAACATGGAGATGGTTATTAGCGAGTAAATCGGGGTGTACGGGTGTTTTGTCCGCGGTGGTGGTAAAAAACATTCCCACTACCATGAATCTCATAGAGCAGGACTACACCCACTCGGCCGAGCGGCTCGACAAGCCGTCGGAGTACCTCATACGGAAGGCGGTGCGGAAGCAGAACTTCGAGAACTTGGAGCAGGCGATGGCTTCGGCGACCATCTACGTTGGAAATCTTCTGCATTTCTCCACCGAAGAGCAAATCCACGAATTGTTCTCCAAATGTGGCACCATTGACCGAATAATCATGGGATTGGATCGGGTCAAGTTGACGCCGTGCGGATTCTGCTTTGTGGTGTACAAGGAGGAGCAGGGGTCGCTAAATGCCATGAAATACTTGAAGGGAACGGTATTGGACGGGCAGAATCTCGAGATTGACTTGGATCCTGGCTTCAGAGAGGGCCGCCAGTTCGGACGTGGTATCTACGGAGGCCAGGCAGGCCAGGAGGCGGCCATGGGCGGCCGTCGGTTCGACCGTGGGTCCAGGGGACGTGGGCGTCCGTTCCGAAGCCGGGGACGGGGACGCGGCCGAGGCCGTGGCGGGTACCAAAAGGACCACTACGAGAGTGGCACGAACTGAGGCCGAGAGTAGGGGGCGGCAGTCGACTAGAGCTAGCGCCCCCACCCATGACGCCTTCACACACAACATGCCTGTCAAGGCTCTGTACACTAGAAGCCACGGCTGTGCATACGGCTAGCTCAACACATAGTTTATAGGCATATAAATCACGTACATTCTATATATCTGGGTAGTCTTCACTTCCTCCGTTCTCCCTCCGTCAAGTTGTCCTTTTCCTCCCTCTTTCGTCAACCTGTCATCTTCCTCCGTTCTCCCTCCATAAATCTGTCCTTTTTCTCCCTCCTACGTCAAGCTGTCTTATTCCTCCCTCCTTCGTCAAGCTGTCCTCTTCCTCCCTGCTCTGCCTCTCCCTCGCTCACGCCTCCCCAGAGCACTCCAAGTACTTGTCTGAGAAGAAAGTGCCCGAGAAGCACGCATTCTGAATGTAGCACTCGTCGCTGACGTAGCTGTTGTTGTTACAGTCGGGGATGTTGGGGGCGTGTCTGTGAAGCAAGTCGCTGTACAACTGGTTGAAGTCCACGTCGGTGTCGTTTTGCAACTTCTTGAGAACATAGGTGTCCCAGAAAGTGGCGTTCAACGCGGCCTTTTCGGGCCACGTTCCGTCAGGATCGTACGTGTCTCTGGCAGAGTACTCAAACTCCCACTCGGGCTCCTCTCCGTCGTTGACGTAGGTCTCGTTCAATCTGGTGTAGAAGTTGCGGGCATTGAGAATGTTGAAAGACTCGTCCTCGACCTCGTAGTATCTCCAAGAGGGGTTCGATGGACCCAACGGCGTGATGGCCTGCGACACCCACGCCATGTTGACGGGAGTGGTGCCGTTGCTGTCGAACAAAATCTGGAATTGGTCTCGGTGCGTGTGTCCAAAGAAAACACTGGCAATGGTGTAGGGAGAGAAGCGCTCCAAGATCTTGGCAAAGACGTGAGACTGAATCGGCAAGGCGTCGTCACTTCCGGTAGGAATGTGCGCCAAGATCCACACTCTCTGGTCGTTGGCCTCACTCTCCACAAGCTCATCGATGAGGAACTGCCATTGGCCAAACGAGTCCCACTCAGAGTCAAGATTGATGTACGCCCACAAGTTCTTCTGATACCAGCAGTTGGAGTTGAGAGAGATGACCTTAAGCCCACGATCGGTCGTGACGGAGAACCCGGCGTAGTGGTTGCGGATCTCACTCTGCATGGAGTCGGGGAGCCAGCCGTTGGAGGTCCACAACTCACTCATGAGCTCCTCGTTCCAGTGGTAGTTGCTGTCAGAGATGTTGAGATGGTTGGACTGGGCAAGGCTGGCCAACTGTCCGTACGGGTAGGCGTCGTGGTTACCGAGAGTGGGGTACACGGGGAGGTAGTTGAGGAAGTCCTTCATGATGCGGTACGAGCGAATCTCCTCGGCCCGGGTGAAGTTGGCATCCACATGGTAAACGTCGTGGTCCACGATGTCTCCGGTGAAGATGGAAAACTCATACTTGTTGTCGGTGAGTGTCTTGTTGATGACCCTGAGCGAACTGTTGAGAAGAACTTCCGGAGGGTCACAGTCGTAGCTTCCAAACGTGGTGGCGGGAAGCATGTTGAAGTCCCACCCACGGTAGGCAGGGAAGTCGTAGTAGTCGCCCTTGATGTACTCACCGTCGACGCCGTAGCGGGCGTTCGGGTAGAAGGAGATCTTCAACTGCTCACTCTCAAGACTGGGATCGAGGTCGTAGTACTGAGAGGTGAAGTTGTAGTCCGACAAGTCTGGCAAGTCTTCGTTGTAGGTCTCTGGCATGCAGCAAAGGCCCTGGGAGCAGTTGGCCTCGGTGCCCACCTGGAATCTGAACTGGTTGTGGAAATCACTGATGTGCAACACGTTGAACACCTCGCGGTCGGTGGAGTTGTAGATGGGCTCCGAGTAGTGCTTCTCCTGCTTCTCAGGCCAGAGAGAGTCGATGTTGTAGCGAGAGATGTCAATGGTGTCAGGGAGATCGCAGACGTGTGACTTGTAGAAACAGTAGTAGGTGAGATCGAGATCCGACGACACATTGAAGTTGTCCAACATTTCAAGGAAGTCGTTGTCGGAGAAGTTGACACTGGTACTGGCCAGATAGCCATCGAAGTCCGAAGGGGGGCTGTTGCTGTTGAGAGTGCTCTTTTGGTTGGTGGTGACAAAGAAGTCGACGTTGTCACATTTACTCTCTTTACCATCGTGGTCCTGCACGCACTTCTTGAACAAGAGCAAACTGACCAAGTGCTTCTTGTCTGGCTCGCTGTGGAGCAAGTTCTGGCCGTACTTGATCTTGTACTTGCATTGGTCGCAATCGGTCCCGTTGTAAGCTGCCATCTCCTTGAGATGCACATTAATCCAGTCGGTATCGGCTCGGGAAAGCGAATCGTACACCGGATCCATGGTGTCTCTCTTCAAAAGCTGCTTCTGGATGCTTGCAACACCATTTACGGTGTGGGCAGATGCACCGGTGATGGCCAGGGCCAACGCCAATGCCAATTGAAGCTTCATTGTAGTGGGGGGACAATCATCGGGAGCCGAAGCCATCTCATCTTATATCGTAGGGCTTCGATCCGAATTAGGCACCATTCGAGTCCAATTGAGTCTAATTGGGCTCAAGCCTCCATTTCAGTGGCACGTGGATCATACACGTGTAGAGTGAGGTTGACGATTTGTGAGTAGTACGGCATGGCAGGTGGGGGCGGCCCTATTAGACCGAGCGGCTCGAACAGACACATTCTCCTTACCGACACATTCGGAGGCAGCCAGGGGCCAGGGGGGCACGGGCTACGTTAATTAGGCAACGTTAATTACAACGTTTCCATCCATGGCGTCGGGCTCGTGGCGGGGCGGCCTCGACGCATCCAATTTGCCACATGCGGCAACACCCCACGTGATGGGGCCGCCGCTGATGGGTTGCGCTCGCGGCCCCCGGAACCCCCACCCCCACCTGCGCGCGCGTCCCCCACCGGCCTTTTGGCGATCGGCGGCCGCATCACGTGCTGCCTCATCCCCAGACCGCCGCATCTCCAGGCCGCCCAGCGCCCGCCCGATTGGGAGCCGAGCTGCGCTGGGACGGCAATTCCCGAACCGCCACTCTCTGCGATGCTGCTGCCTGCTGAGCTTCACAGTTCCGATCACTGTGCTGGGCACCGGCCGTTTGCCCGTGTTGCCCGCCTTCCCAGATCTGATATAAGGTGTATCGATGCCACCCCCCACCAGTCTTGGCGGCGCCACACCTCCATCAAAAGCCGTTGCAAGGGGCATCTCGTAAATCAGTAATAACAATCGGGTCACGTGATCTAACATCATGAGCGGCTACAGCAGCCACATCGCAGAGGTATAGATGGGACGGTTTGGCTGAAAAAATTTTCCCCTTTAACGACCATGGGATTCTCTGAAGCGTACAAGCGTCTTAAGTGGGGTGTATTCCCAGTCAGAAGAATCGTGGATGATGACATCATCATTGACGAGGACGTGAAGCACAATTCCGATGGTGAGTCCATTGTCGGTCTCCAGAAGGAAAATTACGAAGACGAAGATGCCCACGCTTTCCTGGGGGAATATGAGTACAGGGATGTGGCCAACCGTCCATGGTGGAAGTTCTTTGACGAGTATGAGTACAGAACACCCAGGACCGCCCTGAGTGACAAGAAATGGTACCATTGGTTTGACAAGAACGACAGTCCTGCTGAGAGAAAGCTCATCATCAAGCTTGATATCTTGCTTACTTTGTACTCCATGATGGCATACTGGGTCAAGTATTTGGACCAAACCAACTTGAACAACGCGTATGTGGCCGGATTGCAGGAAGGCATTGGTATGGTTGGAAACGATCTTGTCAACACCCAGGTGATGTTTACCGTTGGTAACATCATCTTCCAGATTCCCTTCATGTACGTGCTTGTGGCATTGCCTCTCAACTATGCACTCCCCACTTTGGACATCATCTGGTCCATTCTCACCATGTTGACTTCGGTGGTCCATAACACCGCCGGATTGAAGGCCATTCGCTTCTTCATCGGAGCCTGCGAGTCTGGTAACTACCTTGCCTACCAATATCTCTTTGGAACCTTTTACACCCACAACATTTCTCTCAGATCCATGGTGTACTACTTCGGACAGTACTTGGGATTAATGACATCCGGGTTGCTTTCGGGAGCCATTGTGCGTACTTTCGATGGAGTCCACGGCTTGCCAGCCTGGAAATGGATCTTTATCATCGACGGAATTGTGTCTGTGATTGTGGGAATCCTTGGTATTTACATGTTGCCCGGTACCCCCAACGCATGCTACTCTATTTTCCTCTCTGACGACGAGATTCGTCTCTTGAGAAAGAGATTAAAGAAGAACAACACCGCTGGTCACAATCCCAGAGACACTGCCAAGTCTTTCTTTGACTTGAAGCTCTGGAAGGACATCTTCACCTCGTGGGAAGTTTACATTCTTTCCTTGTTTAATATTTTCTGCTGGAACAACAACAATGGTACTTCTGGTGCCTACCTCCTTTGGTTGAAGTCATTGACCAGTATCAACAGTGCAGGAGAAACCGTGGCCAGATTTGGCGCTGGTAAGCTTCAAGATTACACTGCGCTCACCCCAGGTCTTGGACTTCTTTGGTTGGTGGTGACTTGTTTTGGAGCCGAGATCTTCCGTTGTCGTTGGGGAGCTATTGTGTTCTCTCAGTTGTTTAACATTACCGGTAACGTGATCTTGGCGGTATGGAACGTCCCTGAAAGAGCAAAGTGGTTCGCTTTCTGTCTCCAGTACTTCGGATGGGCCATGGCTCCTGTGTTGTACAGTTGGCAAAACGACATCTGTCGTCGTGACGCCAGAAAGAGAGCTGTGGTGCTTGTGTCCATGAACATTCTTGCTCAATCCACCACGGCATGGACATCCGTGCTCGTGTGGAAAACGGTTGAACAACCCAGATACTTGAAGGGTTTCAGCTTCACCGCATCCGCTGCTCTTGCTCTTTCCCTCTGGTGCCCGGTGGTGCTCTACTTCTACAAGAAGCAGGAGAAGAGATACGCTAAGCAGAACGGTATCATTCTTTACGACTCCAGAGAAGACCCCGAATTCCTCGAGCGGGTGAAGGCTGAGGAGGCAGTGAAGTCTGAGGAGGTGGAGAAGCACGTGGAGGCGGCCTCATCGTCGGGTTCCGACAAGGCGTCCCACTAATTGCAGTGGGCGCCACCTGAATGCTTGGATGTGGGTCCCCTCTCCCACCCAGCCAAACTTATTGTACTTAATAGAGCTAATAAACGGTAACGAACACAATGCGGCCAGCCGGGGCCAGTGGTAGTCCGCCATGGCCCGTCCTGGCCCTCAGCTTGTCGTTCCGGTGGAACACATCGCCAGGCGATACTGATGGTGTACGGATGTTTTCCGGGGCTCGTTATCGCTCTCCATCAACATGTCCTCCCGCAAGAAGCTCCTTCTCATGGGCCGCTCCGGGTCCGGTAAGAGCAGTATGAGATCAATCATCTTCTCCAACTACTCCGCCTTTGATACACGTCGTCTTGGTGCCACCATTGACGTCGAGCACTCCCACTTGCGGTTTCTAGGAAACATGACCCTTAATCTTTGGGACTGTGGTGGGCAGGATGTATTCATGGACAACTACTTCACCACGCAGAAAGACCATATATTCAAAATGGTGCAAGTGCTAATCCATGTGTTTGATGTGGAAAGCAAATCGATCAAGAAGGATATGGAAATCTTCGTCAAGAGTTTGACCAACCTCCAAAAATTCAGCCCCGACGCCAAAATCTTCATTCTCTTACATAAAATGGACTTGGTGCAGATCGACAAACGAGAGGAATTGTTCAATATGATGATGGAAAAGCTCCAGAACATCTCCAACCCGTTTCAGTTCAAGTTGGTGGGATTTCCCACCTCTATTTGGGATGAGTCTCTTTACAAAGCATGGTCGCAAATTGTGTGTTCGTTGATTCCCAACATGAATCTCTTCAACAACAACTTAATCAAGTTCAATGAGATCCTTGAAGCGGAGGAGATCATCCTCTTTGAAAAGACTACCTTCTTGGTGATTTCCTCCACCAAGCAGTATGGAAACGACGACCTCGATCCAAAGCGGTTTGAGAAAATATCTAACATCATAAAAACCTACAAGCAGTCCATTTCCAAGTTGAGGACAAACTTCGCCAATCTTGTGATTCGAGGCGCCAACGGAACACACTTCTACATTGACATTTTGACGGATAACTTGTTCATCATGATTGTGTTGAAGGACAAGCACACTGAGGAGGGATTCATCAGCAACCACGAGGAGCTCGCGGTTCTTGAGAACATCCGTGCGGCCCGCAAGTGGTTCGAGCGGATAGAGAGCGGCAAGGCCGTGTAAACGGCACAGTGCTGGCGTTGGCGTTGATTCCGCCGATTGATGGCGTCGATCTAAACGATCGAGGGTGTCTCCATTTGAGCGATCTTCTCGCGTCCAGCCCTTTCAGCCCCCCCTCGACCCACTGTGAGCCACTGATGGCGCCAGCCGCGCCCACCTGTGCTCGCCCTGGCCCCTTCTGGCCACCGTCCTCCTCCCTTCGACTCGCCTTCCCATTTTCGCTGGCTACCTCTCCCCCTTCACCACTCCACCTGTCTTGACATATTTGCACTCTCCCCCTAATAGCCCCCGGCCCAATCCATGTCCATTGTCCCCAGCGTAGCCATTGTATGCATTCTTAGTGTTCCTCCTCTGTCGTATACGCGCTCGTTTAATCAGGGGCACGAAAAAAAATTCTTCCACCATTCGTGTTGATCATGGGTAAAGTTACTCAATTGCTTAGCCATCCCTGTGAGTTGAAGGCTGTAATTCAGTTATTGGGATTCAGAGTCGCCTTCCATCCTAAAGATGAGCACCAGTCTCCTTCATTGAAGAGATGTTACGAACTATTGAAGGTGACATCTCGGTCGTTTGCGGCAGTTATCATGGAGCTTCACCCTGAACTCAAAGACGCAGTGATGTTATTCTACCTCGTGTTGAGAGCCTTGGACACTGTGGAGGACGATATGACCATTGAGCCTTCAGTCAAGGTGCCATTGTTGAGAACGTTTGACGAAAAATTGTCGTTGAAGGATTGGACTTTCGATGGTAACGGACCAAACGAGAAGGACAGAGTGGTGTTGGTGGAGTTTGATCAAGTTTTGACAGAATACCACAAGTTGAAACCACAATACCAGGACATCATCAAGGACATTACCCACAAGATGGGAAATGGAATGGCAGATTACATTGTGGACGAGAACTTTAATCTCAACGGAGTAGCCACCGTGGAGGACTTTAATCTTTACTGTCACTACGTGGCTGGACTCGTGGGAGAAGGATTGACCAAACTTATGGTGTTGGCTGGACTCGCAGAACAAGAAGTGGAGGACGATAATTTCGCCAAATCAGAATCAATGGGACTATTCTTACAGAAAACAAACATTATCAGAGATTACCACGAAGATTTATTGGATGGCAGATCGTTCTGGCCCAAGCAGGTGTGGCTGAAGTACACCGACGAGCTTCCCTCTTTCCATAAAGACACTAGCGCTGAAAGCCAACATGCCGCGTTGTCGTGTATCAACGAGCTCGTGTTGAATGCTCTTGGACACGTCGAGGATGTGTTGATCTACCTTTCGCTTGTCAGAGATCCATCTTGTTTCAACTTCTGTGCCATTCCTCAGGTGATGGCCATTGCCACGCTTGCGCTTGTCTACAACAATCCCGATGTCCTTCACAAGAACGTTAAGATCAGAAAGGGAACCACCTGCTATCTTATCCTTAAAAGTCGAACTTTCCCCGGCGTAGTGGAGGTGTTCCGTCACTACATTCGGGAAATCAACCAAAAGTCGAACGTCAGGGATCCTAACTACCTCAAGATCGGTATCAAGCTTGGAGAGATTGAGCAGTTCTGTGAAACCATGTATCCATCTACCAAGAATATTCCCAAGGGAGCCACGTTGAGAGACGGCAAAATCTCCACCTACATCAAGCTGAGAAGCACTATTGACTTGGAGATCCAGGATTTGATCAACTTGGAGACGTTGAAGTGCAACTTGACGTTGGCGTTTGTGGTGATTGCCGTGGGGGTCATTGTGGGCACAGTGGTGAGCAAGCTCGTGTAGCGAGGCTGCAGTTTTGGTACAGGAGCTACGAAAGTCACGAGAGCCACTGAGCCGCAAGAGCTAGAAGAGCTACTTCGAGAACCACAGCTGCAGCAAGGGTACACTGGCCAGTTCCGCGCTGCCTGCTCCAGCTGGGCCCAGAGTAGCTACTCTTCAGCAGCCTATGTATCGTGTGGCCCATAAAGATGTATGTGTGGTCCATCAAGATGTATGTCATACAAATGTCATGAAAGCAGCGTAGAGTCAGACCGGCTGGTCGTCCGGCCGGGTGTAGCAGCCATGAACCACCTCACCCCACTGCGGACCCACCTCACCCCATCGCGGACCCCCCTCTCACCCATAACGCAGCCAGCCGCGCCCGCCGCCGTACCCATTCCGTTCTCCATACCCTCCCACACCGTACACACCGTCCCAATTCTTCCCATACCGTCCATTCCACTCTATTACGTCAATGCCCTCCCATTCCGCCCCATTGCACCATCAGCGTCTTCACCTGCCCCGTCCTTTTGTGCCTCCATTCCCCTTAGTTACTTGGTCATGCAGGCGCCGTAAAATATAGCCGAGCACCATCTCACTTGCCCCACACCATCTTCTTTCCGCTCCAGCTGCCCATCTTCTTTCCTCTCCAGCTGCCCTATTCCTCCCACTCCTGGTGATATCACCTCTTACTCACCTACATCCCGCCACAGATACCTGCGCATGACCTCCTTTCAAGTCAAAGTGATCCAATGGCTGGATTACGAGCACGAGACGCCCATTCTCCTCCAGGACCAAAACGGCCCGTGTCCGCTAATCGCGTTGGTCAACACGCTATTGCTCCAGGCAGAGCTCGACGAACGCAACTGGAAGCTCAACAGCGACCACACCGGGTCTAGCTCCTCAATCCACACTTTGATGAAGCGGCTCGAGAGCATAAACACCCTCAAGACTCTCCTTGTGCAGAATAAGGACGAGGGCGTCAATCTCGAGGAGATCCTCTCTCAATTGGGCAACATTCTACTTGTCTTCAATGAACACTCCAGCTCTGACGACTTGGTGGCTCTGCAGGTGACGCTCAACCAGTTATTGGAGAGCTTGCCGCTTCTTCACACCGGCCTCAACGTCAACCCCAACATCATCTCCGGAGACTTTCCTCCCAAGGATCTCGCCAGCATGTTGTTCAAGAAGTTTGGTCTCAACTTCAAGCACGGCTGGTGTCTCGACCAGGTCAACCACGAAGACTTCAAGGGGGACTTCGATAAGTTGGTGGATCTCTTGAACGGTCTCCAGACGTTCGACCAGCTTCAGAGCTATCTCGCCAATTGCAACGACCACGAGAAGCAGCTCATCACAAAGTGGCTTGACCTCAACAAGACGCAGTTGACCAACAATGGGCTAAAGAAGCTCAACATCAATCTTCAAGATGACGACTTTGCCGTGTTCTTCAGGAACAACCATTTCTCCACCCTTTACAAGCGCGCCGACAACGACTTCTACCTCTTAATCACCGATGCTGCGTTCAGCTCTCGGTCCTCCAACACCAAGATAGTGTGGCAGCTGCTTATTTCGCCTTCAGGAAAGGACGATTTGTTTTTCACGGGGGCCTTCATTCCCGTTCTTGGAGACACGTTTGACATCGACGACTCCGACATGCTTCTTGTGAAACAGTTGCAAGAAGAAGAAGACGAGGCGTTGGCCAAGCAGCTTCAGAGCAAGTACGAGGCAAAGCCGGCGAAGGAGAGCACCAAGAAGCCCGACAAGCCCTCACCCAAGGAAAAGAAGAAGAAGAAGCTGGACTGCGTGGTGTGCTAGGCCACCCCGGTGCATCTTCTCTCTGTCCCTACCAAGCCCTGGCCCAGCCACCTACCACGCGCTGGCCCGGCCACTTGTCACGTTCAGCCCGTTTCCGGCCTACAACTACGTCTTGTCACATTATAATACATTACTCGCCCTCGGCCTCTACCTCTGCGTCCGCAGCCTCCTCCGCCAAGTCTTCTCCCTCGTATTCCATAGGATCAAACTCGGACCGGATGTTATCCATGTTCCGCAACTCATTAGTGTTGGGCTCGCGCAACTTGAGATTCACAGCGTCATAGGTGCTCTCCTTCAAGAACCTATTAATTTCAGTGTTTGTAGATGCTCTGTTCTTCTTGAGCACAATTCTTCCCAGCACGGGGTAAAAAAGTGCCGCCTTTCTTTTCTTGGATCCTTCCTCGGACACAAACTTGATGGCCAATTCCTCGTACTCCTTGGCGTATCGGGTGTATTGCATGTCGTAATTTTTGTAGAGCAGGAACGAGTAAGAAGTCAGGGAATCATCCTCGTCAAGAAGATTGGCTGGTTGTTCACGTCGAGTGGAGTTGAGGTTGTCGCGGAGCTCGTGTGCTTGTTTATCGTCATTGACTCGATAGAGAGAAATCCACTCCCCGTCCTCCGATGTAATGGGGCGGAAGATGGCGGACGAAAGAGAATCCTTGTAGAAACTCGCATCATAGTCCTGCTTCTTTTGTCTCTTAATCACCTGTAACTCTCGGTCAATCGACGCGGATCCAGTAAACTTCACGTTCAAGAATTTACAGTCCATCATAGAAGTATCCGGGAGAAGCGGCCATGTGCTGACGGCCTTGAGACTCTTCTTCCGTGGATGTTTCAACTTACTCAAGTCGGTCAACGTCTCTTGGGCCTGGTCAAACGTCTTTTCCACACTCGAAAGCTGGGATTCAGCATCATGCGTCTCCTCGACCTTTTCCACCTTGGTCTCTTCGTTGTCACCGGCAGACTTGGTGACCTGTTTCTCGGCGATGTACTCAGTTCTTCTCAAGAATGATACTCCTGGCTCAGACTTGGAGATATTACTAATGCCAGCGTCTCTCATCAACACTCGATCGTCGGGGTGCAATCCATCCAATCCCTTGAGGGAAAAAATCACCGACTCGTCGCCGTTATCCAAAAAACCCTGGTTGTTGATGAGGTTTAGATTGAGACCGTAGTCTTCGTCAACCTGGCCAATAAACAGGGTGAAGTTTTCCTTCCGAAAGAGAGAGCTCATCAATTCCTCATTTTCCTTGTTGGCGGATTTCCGCTCCGTTGTGTTGTACTGAAGGAACTTGGGGTTGAGCGGAGGAGGAGGGAGGTCGTTTATGTACCTGACCTTGGCTATGTACTCCTGCTTGATTGGCTTTTGGGACATGGTGGTGGACGACGAAGAAAGAAAAACGAGCCTGCTTACATAAGCGCACAGGGGTTGCAGGCGGCTGCGACACCTGGGCGGTGGAGGAATGGGCTTACGGTGCTGCCCCAGATTGATGTTTATTCGTGCTTATTGTTGATATGGGCTTTTGCTGGAGTCATTTGCTCGTTTTGTAGGCGCTTTTTGCTTGAGCGGCTTGCTCTTTTGTAGGCTTTTGTCGCAGCTGGGCTCACGGCTCCCACAACGTGAGGTCCTGGTGGTTCCACACGAACGGCTCGTGTGAGTCGGGCTTGTTCAACTTGTCGAGCACGTTGATGTCGAGATCCACCTTGCCGTAGTGGGTCTCCGAGTCCAAAGTGTCTTGGTGCGCAGAGGGGCCTGGCAAGATGTCGTAGTTCTCCTTCATGCGCTGCAAGTTGGCGGACTTGACAATCACCACGAATCCCTGGAGATAGGCCCACTTAAGGAGCATCTCGTACCTGGACACGCGGTAGGTGTGTTCAAGCTGGAGCAACTCGGAATCGTTCAACTTGCGGTTTCTGGTGAGTGGGGAGTACGCCGCCACCAAGATATCGTTCTCCACAAGATACTCACGGAGCTTCACCTGAGGAAGCCACGGGTGCAATTCGAGCTGGTTGAGAACGGGCTTCACCAAAAGCCCGTCCCACTCGAGGAGCTCCTTGACGTGGGCAATTCCGTAGTTGGACACCCCAATCGAGTGAATGTTGAGCACGCCATTCAGGGGAGTAAGCACAAACTCTTGGAGCGCCTTCCAGGTGCCCAATCGGGTTTCAGGAGTGGTACGGGGCGTGTGGATAAGAACAAGGTCCACATACTCAATGAGGTGCTTGACACGGGAGGCAATGGCACCCACTTCCTTCTTGGTGTTGTCGTAGCCCTGAGCCGAATCGGGGATCTTGGTGGTGAACCATATTTCCTGTCTTGAGACATTGGGATGATTGGCCAAGAAGTCCGCCACTCCTTGTGCAGCCTCCACCTCGTTGCCGTAGATGCCTGCGGAGTCGATGTGGCGGTATCCCATTTCGAGGGCTGTAACCACCAACGCGGTGGTGTCCTGCTTGGGGATTTCGTAGATGCCGTATCCCGTCACGGGGATGTGGTGTCCGTTGTTGAGTTTGTAGCGGAAGGTCTTGGTGATCAGAATTGATGTGGTCAAGTTGGACATGGTGAGTGATGGTGGCAGGTAACGTGGGGCAGACGTCCTTTATATATGAGTTTGGTTGCTCTGCGCACGGTGGCGGGAGGTCTGACTGGTGGCAACGGGACGATGCGACAGACGGGGCGATAGGGAGGGACGAGAAGGGAGGCGCCGGCGGGCTCGAAAGCCTGGCTGGCTTGCGACCGCTTGGTCTGCTTCGGCACCCCTCCCTCCACCACTAGACCTCCCACTGTCTTCCCCTTTCACCACCGCCGCTAGACTGCACCGCCACCCTCTGAGATTTCGGTGGGTTCGGGCAGATATCGCCTGCCCCGGCCGCCCTCCTCGAAACCACCTGCAGCACCCGCCTCCCGTTTCGGTAATCTCGCTCCCTTATCGGTTTTTACACACTCTCAGTAATATCATCTAAAACCATGTCTACCAGAAAGAAGACCCTTCTTAAGGTCATCATTTTGGGCGATTCCGGTGTCGGTAAGACATCTCTTATGCAACAGTTTGTGAACAACAAATTCAGTCATCAATACAAAGCCACCATCGGTGCTGATTTCCTCACCAAGGAAATTACCCTCGACAACAACAAAACCGTTACCTTACAAATCTGGGATACTGCTGGCCAGGAACGCTTCCAAAGTCTTGGAGTGGCATTTTACAGAGGTGCCGACTGCTGTGTGTTGTGCTACGACGTCACTAATGAGAAGTCGTTGAATAACCTTGCTTCGTGGAAGGATGAATTCATTGTTCAGTCCAACGTTTCCAATCCTCAGGATTTCCCCTTTATCATAATAGGTAATAAGATCGACGTCGACGACAGCAAGAAGATTCCGTCTTTGAGCAAGAAATTGGCCAACATCACCAACAACCAGTTGGGCGGTATCAACTATCCCGTATTTGAAACCAGTGCCAAGGACTCCATTAATGTTGAGAATGCTTTCGAGGTTATTGCCAAGATGGCTTTACAGCAAGAGGAGTTGAATGATGCCAATGGCAATGACATCAACGATGACTACAATGATGCCATCAATATTCACTTAGAAAGCGACAACTCCGGATGTGCTTGTTAGAGTACTCAGTGTATACCTTTGGTCGTACTTTCGAGCTATTATCCCTTCATGTTCTTTTAATATACAACATCTTACTTACTCTTCAAGCACATGCAAACAAGCGATATAATTCCATCCACCAACGCATTTCCCGTCTTAATATCGTTACTGGACGAGTGTTGTTGGGTTTGTTGGTGAGTGGAGGAGTATTGAGGACCCAGGTTACCGTGGTAACCGCCAGTTTGGTGGGTGGAGGTCCATCCGTTGGGAATCTGGCCCTCGTGGGTATTACTCAAGTCAATCACAAGCACTCCAGCGTTCTTGGGGTCCATATGGTGATTAAGATTACACTCGTGACACATCTGATCGACGGCGGGCTTCAACTTGGCGATTCCTCCCGCCGAATGTTTCCCCTTTCCAACGATTACCCGAATGTGACTTTGGTTACTTCTGATGGCGGCAGCAATTCGATTCTGAAGTATGTATTCTGCTTCCTTGACATACAATCCGTGTAAGTCAATCTCGTCCGAGTCCAGGTCGGCATTATTTTCCCGAAAAACATACTCGGCAGCCTGGCGGTTATAGTTTTCTGCTTGTTGAACCATCTTCTTGGCCTCTTCACTCAACTCGTGAGCTCTAGACCCATCTCCGCTCTTGTAAGCCTGCTGAGACTGTTGAGAGAGTTTATTTCTTTTCTGATACATCTCATCAGCCTTGGCGCGGAGCCTTTTGTACTCAGAATCCGTAGCATGGTTGTAATCTCTCTGGTGATCGAAAAGAGGAGCCCCTCTGTCGGTTTGACTCATGGTGTAGTTGAAAACTCCAAAAAGGCCAGCCGTTTCAGGTTGCAGACATATGCAGGCGTGGCACGTGCACGCCACGTGCGTCGTTATAAACTACGTTTTTGTAAAGTGACATTAAATGATTAATTATTTAAGCTAAAATTAATCCGCTTACTTCTTACCAGCCTTGACAGCAGCCTTGGTAACCTTAGCAGCCTTGTCAGACTTTTCGACAGCCTTAATAACACCAACAGCAACAGTTTGTCTCATGTCTCTGACAGCGAATCTTCCCAATGGTGGGTACTCGGTGAA